>VHKM01000486.1:0-381742 GCA_007210695.1 Neogobius melanostomus
TTGAAACTTTTTAATCGATAACTGGTCAACTTTGAAATCGTCTAACGCTGAATTGCAGAAGCTGCACAAATGGCTGAAAGAACCTGGAGCCGAAATCCTATTAAATACATTGGCTGGATTCTGCCATACCACTATGGGCAGAGACCACTACACACATGCAAATTGCATTTGTAGAAAAATGGAAACTGCAGAAGGCCAATTTTTTCTCAAATGCCACAAGTTGGAAGCTGACTGCCAGTGCGAATTGCGATTGCGGAAAATGCGGAAGCATGATTTGCGGGCCATTATGCGTCAATGTCGAAAATGTGCGTATTTCGTCGATTGCGGAAAACGTAAATCGCAGAAGTCCCAAAGTTTAGCAGGATTCTCTACACATGCGGAACGTTTTATGCATAACTTCGAAATTGCACAAAGCATGAAGTGTGAAAGCTGCGGAAAATCAGGAAAAAGATGGATAATATATATTAAAGACATGAACCAATGATTAGACTGCGGAAGTTCGCGTCATCAACTGAAATGCACATGGCTGCGCCATTGCGAATTGACTGCGAACTGCAGGGAATCGTGCATAAATTGCAAATTGCTACATTGGTTTTTGCCATATTCTAATGTTCTAACTGGTGAAATTGCATAAAATGGTTAAATGCATAAACTGTGATTGCTAACTGGTTTTAAATTGAGAACTGTAAATGCTAATGGTTAATTTTGTATTCTTTTGGCATAAACGGTAAAGCATATTTATGTTGCATGAACTTAGCTTGCATAAACTGGTTTAAATTGCAAAAATGAATGCTAATTGGGTTAATGTTGATAATCTAATTTGCATCTCACGTAAATGCCATAACAGGTTTAATTGCACAACTGTTATGTTGCAACCTGGTTAATTGAAAAAACAGTAAATGCATTGTAATTGGTATTTGCGATAATTAATATAAATGCCTTAATGTTTAATTCTTCTAATCCTAAATGGCATTTTAAAATTTTATGTTGATAAATGTGGTTAAAAATGCGTAAATGGTTAAATGCTTTAAACTGGCTTAAGTTCCATGAAGTGGTTATTTGCTAAAATTGTTTATATTGCATAACTTTTTTATTCATAACTTGGTTAAAACTGTGAATCGCCTAAATGCTGAAATTGCGCCAGCTGACAATGGCTGAACACATGGAGTGCAGAAATCCTAGTAAATGCATTGGTGGATTCCCTACCACTATGGGGCAGAGACACATCACACTGCAAAATTTCAATTCCCGTAGAAACAGTGGAACTGCCGAAGGCCCGTTTTTTCTCAACACAGGTTGCGGAAGCTGAACCTGCAAAAGTGCAGGGGATATGCAGAATTGCGGGAAACAATGCGGAAGCATGAAGGTTCGGGGAGCCCCATTATGCGTTCATGGGAAGATGTTCGGTATTTCGTCCGATGCGGAACCGTAATCGCGAGTCCGAAGTTATAGGCAGTTCTCGTCACATGCGGAATTTTGATGGTAACTTGCCGAATTGCACAAGCATGAATGTGCGGAAGGTGCCTGATTCAAGGAAAGATGGAATAGTAATAGAAATGCTTTGCAATGGCTGAAGCCTGGCGATTGCTGCGGAACTGCGGATCGAGTGCAGATTGCAGGGAATGCTTACTTGCGTTAAATTGGCCTTATCTAATGTTCTATGGTGATTGATAATGTAAATGCATAACTGGATAATTGTTAAACTGGTTAATGCAGACAACTGTTAAATGCATAAATGGTTATTTGATATCTATTTGCTTTCGGTAATGCCATAACTTTATGTGCATTGACTTAGATTGCATTAACTGGTTAATTGCCAAAAAACGTAATTTATTGGTTATTTGCATAATCTTTTGCTAACCCGGGTAAATGCATGACAGTTTAAATGGCACAAACTGTTTGTTGCTAATGTTTAATTGCAAAAAAAACTGTAAATGCATTAAATTGGTTAATTTGCATATTATATAACTGCCTTAACTGTTTAATTTCATAATCTAATGGCATAAATTGTTATGTTGCTAAACTGGTTAAATGCGTAAATGGTAATTCCATTAAGTGGTTTTATTTGCATTAAATTGTTTATATTGCATAACACTTTTTATTCCTAAATGGGCACTGTAGAATCGCCTATCTGAGTAGAGAGCTGCCAAATGCTGGAACACTGGGGCCAGAATCCTATTAATGCATTGGCTGGATTCGCCATCCACTAATGGGCAGAGCCAATACACACATGCAAATGTCAATTCCCGTAGAAAAGTTGGAAACTGCGAAGGGCAATTTTTCTCAAAACCACAGTTGCGGAAGTGTACATGGAACAAATTTGCAGAAATTGCAGAATTGCGGAAAAAAATGCCGGAAAAGCTTGGAATTTGCGGGGCCCCATTATGCTGTATGGGAAAATGTTCGGTTTATTTCGTCTCGATTTCGAAAACGTTAATCGCAGAGTCCGAAAAGTATAGCAGATTTCCGTCAACATGCGGACTTTGTCGCTACTATGGAAATTGCACCAAGGCATGAGGCTGAAGTTGCTGAAATTAGGGAAAAGATGAATATATATTAATAATATAAACTAGAAACTTTTGCAATGGCTGAAAGCCATTGCGATTGACTGCGGGAATAATGCTATTGCAGGAGTCGAAATTCCTTGAAAGTGCCTTGACGTTGAATTTATTGAACCGCTTTTGAACTCCTGAGTGCTTTAATCCTGAAGTCTGAAACTGTTGAACCCTTGACACTACTGATATGTTTGAATCTGTTGACACTTGGAAACTCCTGAAATCCTTAAACTGTTGAAACTTGAAATTCCTAAAATCCCTTGACACTTTTGATCTTGAACTCCGGGTGAGTCTTTGTGAAACTCCTAATTCCTAAAGTGTCCTAAAAGCTGTTGAAATTCCCACACCCTGATTATCGCGTAACTATGGGAACTGGGGCAAGGATTGGCCTGCTTCTTAGTTTACCTCTGGATATGTTTTTCTGTTCTTGGTAATTGGAATCTGGTTGCCGACTTGGCCTATTCTGTGGTTCTTGATGTGGTTTTAGGTCCGAATCGTGGTAACTATGGCACGCTAGTCTGGAATTTGGCTGGCTTTCTGTGGTTTCCCTCGATCTGATTTGAAGTTCCGTTACGATGGGCTGGTTTGACTTAGCGGTTCTGTGTTTGGCCTTGATCTGCTTTGGTTTCGGGTAACTATGGCCATTGGTTGGTCTGGTTTGGCTCTGGGTCTTGCGTTGGGTTGGGTTCTTGTCTGGGACTTGCCCCTTTTGTGGTCCGCCTTGATTATATTTGGGTTCTGGTAACTATAGTACTGTCTGGGACTGGTCTGGTGGGTCTGAGACTTGGTTGTTGATGTTGGGCCTGGGTCTTGGTCTGGGTCTTGGGTTGGTTTGTGTTCGCCTTTATATATTTTGGTTCTGGTAACTATGCAACCTGGTCTGGGTCTTTGGCTCGGGCGTCTGGGTTCTGTTCTCGTTGGGTCTGGTCTTGGCTGGCTTTATGTGGTTTGCCTTGATAGTGTTTTAGTTCTGGTAACTATGGCAACCTGGTCTGGGTCTTGGCCGGGTCTGGGTCTGGGTTTGGGTTCTGGTCTTCGTTGGTTTGGGTTTGGTGGATTTTGTGGTTTGCCTTGATGAGTGTTTTAGCTCTAGGTAACTAGTGGCACCTGGTCTGGTCTCGGTCTGGGTTTCTTTAGTCGGTCTTGTTCTTTGTCTGGTTTGGTTCGGGTCTTGGTATTGGGGTTGTTTGGGTCTTGGTTTGGGTCTGGTCTTTGTTGGATTTGTCTGAAGGTCTCGGTTTCGGTCTTGGTAGCTCTTGTTCGGGTCTTGTCTGGGTCTGGTCTTGGTTCGGGTTGGGTCTGGGTCTTGTCGGGTTGTCTTGGTTCGGGTCTTGGTCTCGGTCTGGGTCTTGGGTTTGGTCTTGGTTGGGTCTTGGTCGTGGGTCTTGGTTCGGGTCTTTGTTGGGTCGGGGTCTTGGTTCGATTGGGGTCTGAGGTCTGTGGTTTGGGTCTTGGTTTGGGTCTTGGTCTGTTCTGGGTCTTGGTTCGGCGTCTTGTGTCTGGGTCTTGGTTCAGTCTTGATTGGGTTGGGTCTTGGTTCGGAGCTGGTTGGTCTTGGTTTGGGGTCTTTTTGGTTCTTGGTGGTCTGGGTCTTGTGGTCTTGGTCTGGGTCTTGGTTCGGATCTTGGTCTGGGTCTGGTCTAAGGTCTTGGTTCGGGTCCTTGTCAGCGGTCCTTGGTCTGGGTTGGGTCTTGGGCTCTGTCTTGGTTCGATCTGGGTTTTGGCTCGGTTTGGCTCGGTCTGGCTCTTGGTTCGGATTTGGTCTGGTCTTGGTCTGGGTTGGTTCGGATCTTGGTCTGCGGGTTCGGTCTGGCGTCTTGGTTCCGGGTCTTGGTCTGGGATCTCGGTCTTGGTTTCGGGTTGTTCAGGGTCTTGGTTTGGGTTTGGTCTGCCGGTACTTTGGTTCACGTCTTGTCTGGGGTCTCGGGTCTTGTTCGGATCTTGGTCTGGGTTTTGGTTCGGGTCTTGTTTGGGTCTGGTCTGGGTTGGGTCTTGGTTGGATCGTTGGTCTGAGGTTTGGTTCGGGTTTGGTCGGTCTCGGTCTGGTTCGGGTTTTGTCTTGGTTCGGGTCGTGGTCTGGGTCTTTGTTCTGGTCCTTGAAAATGTCCCTGAAACGGTTGTAGTTGTTGATTATAGTGCTTTTATTGTGAAAATCCCCTTTTAGTGTATTATACTGCTTTATTGTGAAAATCCCAATTGTTGTATTATATGCTTTATTGAGAAAATCCCTATTTAGTTTATTATAGTGCTTTTATTGTGAAATCCCCATTAGTTGTATTATAGTGCTTTTATTGTGAAAATCCCCATTTAGTTGTATTATAGTGCTTTATTGTGAAAATCCCTATTAAGTTGTATTATACTGCTTTTATTGTGAAAATCCCAATTTAGTTGTATTATACTGCTTTTATTGTGAAAATCCCCTATTTAGTTGTATTATAGTGCTTTTATGTGAAAATCCCCATTAGTTGTATTATACTGCTTTTATTGTGAAATCTCTATTTAGTTGTATTATACTGCTTTTTTTGTGAAATCCCCATTTAGTTGTATTATACTGCTTTACATGCAAATTCCATATAAAGTTGTATTATATAGGTTCATTGCGAAAATCCCTATTTAGTTGCATAATTGTGTTGTAATTGCAAAAATCCCTATTTTGTTGCAGAAACTGTACAAACTGTTGAAATTGCGTAGTATTTGAAGCTCCTGAAATCCTTGAAACGTTGAAACCTTGAAACTGCTGAAGTCCTGGGTTTCAAACTGCTGAAGTCCTTGAAACTCCTGAAATCCTTAAAACTGTTGAATCCTTAAATCTGTTGAAGTCTTTGAAACTGCTGAAATTGCTTACAACAAATCACTATATTGTTGCAGAAACTGTACAAACTGTTGAAATTGCGTAGTATTTGAAGCTCCTGAATCCTTGAAACTGTTAAAACCTTGAAACTGCTGAAATCCTTGAAGTTCCTGAATCCTTGAAATCCTCAAGTCCTTGAAACTGTTGAAACCTTGAAACTGCTGAAGGTCAATCTCCATGGCTGACGCCATGGAGATTGACTGTCCTTGAAACTGCTGAAGTCTTGGTTTCAAACTGTTGAAACCTTGAAACTGCTGAAATCCTTGAAACTGTTGAATCCTTAAAACTGTTAAAGTCTTTGAAACTGCTGAAATCCTTGAAACTGTTGAATCCTTAAAACTGTTAAAGTCTTTGAAACTGCTGAAATGGCTTTAGCTGTAGAAATGGCTGAAAGGCCTGAATGTGCCTGAAGTCCTATTAAAATGCATGGGCCTATAAAATGAATGGCAGAATTCTCAATACAAATGAATGGCAGAATTCCCAAGCCCGTAGAAAAAAACTGGAAAACTGCAGAAGGCCGATTTTTTCTGAAAACTGACAAGTGCGGAAGCTGAACATGCACAAACTGCAGAAATTGCTGAAACTGTGGAAAAAACTGCAGAATCTGTGAATTTGCGGAAGCCCCATTATAAGTCAATGGGAAAAATCGACCGATTTTTTGCCGATTGCGGAAAAACCGGAAATCGCAGAAGTCCCAAAAGTAATAGCAATAATCTCTCAAACATGCGGAACGTTTTGATGTATAAGTTGTGGAAATTGCAGAAACTGTGAAAGCTGTGAAAACTGCTGAAAAACGGGAAAAAGATATAAGTTTAACTAGAAATTTTGCAATGGCTGAAGCCATTGCGATTGACTGCGGAATAGTTCTAATGCAGAAGTTATCTGAAAAATCCTTGAAATCCTTGAAAATGCTGTGAAACGGTGAATACTTGAAAAATCATGAAATTCCCAATGCCCTTGAATCTACTGATATCCTTGAATCTCATGAAAAACTCAAAACTCCTAAAATCCTTCAAACTGTTGTAACCTTTAAACTCCTAAAATCCTTCAAACTGTTGTAACCTTTAAACTCCTAAAATCCTTCAAACTGTTGAAACCTTTAAACACCTGAAATCCTTGAAACTGTTGAACCTTGAAACTCCTGAAATCCTTGAAACTCCTGAAATTCTGTAAACTGTCGAATATCCTTGAAACTCCTGAAATTATTGAAAGTGTCCTTGAAACTGTTTAAATTGCCCACACCGCTGAAATAATTTATTTCCAGTAACTATGGCAACCTGGTCTGGACTTGGCCTGGCTTCTGTGGTTCGCCTCGATCTGATTTTGGTTCCGGAAACTATGGCAACGTAGCCTGGACTTGGCCTGGCTTCTGTGGTTCGCCTCGATCTGATTTTGGTTCCGGTTACTATGGGAGCCTGGTTTGGACTTAGCCCAGCTTCTATTGTTTGGCCTTGATCTGCTTTTGGTTCTGGTAATTATGGCAAATTGGTCTGGTCTTGGTTTGGCTCTGGGTCTTGATCTGGTTCGGGTCTTGGTCTGGAACTTGGATCGGGTCTTGGTCTGGGTTCGGGTCTTGGTCTGGACTTGGCCCACCTTTTGTGGTCCGCCTTGATCTGATTTTGGTTCCGGTAACTATAGTAACCTGGTCTTGGACTTGGTCTGGTCCTGGTCTGAGACTTGGGCCCAATCTCAATTCTCTTTCTACCCCTACCCTTCCCCTAGCCCTAGCCTTGCCCTTTCCCTACACCCTGAAACCAAGGGCTAAGGGTGAGGGTTGAAAATACCACCCTAAGAAATGGGACAGCCCTCCATTTGACTGCATTTACTATTAACACAGATGATTAAGGTTATGTAAAAAAATAATAAATAAATAAATAAAAATAAAAGCAAGCCTATTTGTCTATAGAGCACGTTTCTACTGAACCAGTGTATCACTTGACTGATGTGTTTTGTAACACCTAAACAGCAGGACTCGGTCTCAGCCCAAACCCTACAGATTTTCATCTATTTCTGCTACATTCTCCTTCCCCCTGTCCGTGTGTTGCAGCTTCTACCGCGGGTCGCTGTGGCTGCAGCCAGAGCTGCGAGAGATCAGCCCATCCGCTCCTGTAGCGCACTCAGCGGGGACAGTCACACAGGGCGGGGATAGGCACCCGCAGCCTCCGCTCTGAGCCCCGGGCCTGAGCGGAGGCTGCCGAGGTGCGCTCAGACCGGGGACAGACCGCCTCGGACCCGGGCTCAGAGCACAGCGGCGCGGGGAGAAATCGAGGGCAGCAGTGAGGCACTGAACCCCCTGTGTCATGTCAATAGCGACGTATCGAAAGTTTGGGAGCGTTCGCAGCAGCAAAGCGAAAACGTAGAAGTGACACGTTTATAGCAATGGACTGTTCTAATTGTTGCACAAAGCGAACAAAGTCATGAACGAAGCGTTCTGCAACTTTATAAATGTTGTAAGAGTGCTTAATGAAGATATTCGTGAATTCATTTCGCAGCTTATTTCCGTGTTTTGTCAAACTCCTCCTACCCCTTCGTCTGAAGTGTGCATCTGAAAAACCCTCGCTGAAAGGGCTATGTGGCCCTCTCCCTCACCCCTACCCCTCACCGCAAAATAGAATTGGGACACCCTTCGTCTCTCGTGAACGCGCACAACGAAGGGAAAGGGCTAAGCGGAGGGCTAAGGGGGAGAATTGAGATTGGGCCTTGGTCTGGATGTTGGCCTGGGTCTTAGTTTGGGTCTTGGTCCAGGTCTGACTCTGAGACTTGGTTCGGGTCTTGGTTTGGCTTTTGTGGTTCGCCTTGATATTGTTTTGGTTCTGGTAACTATGGCAACCTGGTCTGGGTCTTGGCTCGGGTCTGGGTCTTGGTTTGGGTCTGGGTCTTGACTGGCTTTTGTGGTTTGCCTTGATAGTGTTTTAGTTCTGGTAACTATGGCAACCTGGTCTGGGTCTCGGTTTGGGTCTTGGGTCGGGTCTTGTTCTTGGTCTGGGTCTTGGTTTGGGTCTTGGTTCGGATCTTGGTCTGGGTCCCAGTCTGGGTCTGGGTTGGGGTCTTGGTCCGGGTCTCGGTCTGGGTTCGGGTTTCGGTCTTGGTTTGGGTCCTGGTCTGCGTCTTTGTTCCTGTCCTTGAAACTGCTGAAATCCTTGAAAATGTCCTTGGAACGGTTGAAAATCCCCATTTAGTTGTTGTATTATAGTTCTTTTATGTGAAAATCCCATTTAGTTGTATTATAGTGCTTTTATTGTGAAATCCCATTTAGTTGTATTATAGTGCTTTTATTGTGAAAATCCCTATTTAAGTTGTATTATAGTGCTTTTATTGTGAAAATCCCTATTTAGTTGTATTATACTGCTTTTATTGTGAAATCCCAATTTAGTTGTATTATAGTGCTTTTATTGTGAAAATCCCATTTAGTTGTATTATAGTGCTTTTATTGTGAAAATCCCTATTTAGTTGTATTATAGTGCTTTTATTGTGAAAATCCCTATTAGTTGTATTATAGTGCTTTTATTGTGAAAATCCCTATTTAGTTGTATTATACTGCTTTTATTGTGAACATCCCTATTTAGTTGTATTATAGTGCTTTTATTGTGAAATCCCCATTTAGTTGTATTATAGTGCTTTTATTGTGAAATCCCTATTTAGTTGTATTATAGTGCTTTTATTGTGAAATCCCTATTTAGTTGTATTATACTGCTTTTATTGTGAAATCCCAATTTAGTTGTATTATAGTGCTTTTATTGTGAAAATCCCCATTTAGTTGTAGTATAGTGCTTTATATACAAAAATCCCTATTTAGTTGCATAATACTTCTTTACATGCAAAAATCCCAATAAAGTTGCATAATTGTGTTGTAATTGCAAAAAAATCCCTATTTTGTTGCAGAAACTGTCTGGTCTTGGTGCGGGTCTTGGTCTGGTCTTGGTTCGGGTCGTGGTCTGTGTCTTGGTTTGCGTCTTGGTCTGGTCTTGGTTCGGGTCTTAGTCTGGTCTTTGATCGGGTCTTGGTTGGGTTTTGGTCTTGTCTTGGTCGGGTCTGGGTCTGCTCTTGGTTCGGGTCTTGGTCTGGTCTTGGCTTGGTCTTGGTTTGGGTCTCAGTTCGGGTCTTAATCAGGTCTGGGTCTGGTCTCGGGTATTGGTCTGAGTCTTGGTCTGGGTCTGGTCTTTGCTCGGGTCTGGTCTGGGTCTGGTCTTGGTTCGGGTCTAGGTCTGGTTTGGTTTGGGTCTTGGTTTGGGTCTTGGTCTGGGTCCCGGTCTGGGTCTTGGTTCGGGTCTTGGTCTGGGTCTCGGTCTGGTCTTGGTTCGGGTCTTGGTCTGGGTCTTTGTCCCTGTCCTTGAAACTGCTGAAGTCCTTGAAACTCCTGAAATCCTTGAAACTGTTGAATCCTTCAAACTTCCGAAATCCTTTAAACTGCTGAAGGTCAATCTCCATGGCTGACGCCATGGAGATTGACTGTCCTTGAAACTGCTGAAGTCCTTGGTTTCAAACTGCTTAAGTCCTTGAAACTCCTGAAATTCTTGAAACTGCTGAAGTCCTTGAAACTGTTGAAACCTTGAAACTCCTGAAATCCTTAAAACTGTTGAAACCTTGAAACTCCTGAAATCCTTAAAACTATTGAAACCTTGAAACTCCTGAAATCCTTATAACTGTTGAAATCCTTGAAACAGTTGAAACCTTGAAACTCCTGAAATCCTTGAAACTGTTGAAACCTTGAAACTCCTGAAATCCTTGAAACTCCTGAAATCCTGAAACTGTTGAATCCTTAAAACTGTTAAAGTCTTTGAAACTGCTGAAATGGCTTTAGCTGTAGAAATGGCTGAAAGGCCTGAATGTGCCTGAAGTCCTATTAAAATGTATGGGCCTATTAAAATGAATGGCAGAATTCTCAATACAAATGAATGGCAGAATTCCCAAGCCCGTAGAAAAAAAATGGAAAACTGCAGAAGGCCGATTTTTTCTGAAAACTGACAAGTTGCGGAAGCTGAACATGTACAAACTGCAGAAATTGCTGAAACTGTGGAAAAAACTGCAGAATCTGTGAATTTGCGGAAGCCCCATTATAAGTCAATGGGAAAAATCGGCCGAAGATCGGCCAATTGTGGAAGAACCGGAAATCGCTGAATTCCCAAAAGTAATAGCAATAATCTCTGAAACATGCTGAACATTTTTATGTATAACTTGTGGAAATTGCTGAAACTGTGAAAGCTGTGAAAACTGCTGAAAATCAGGAAAAAAATACTATAATAATAATAATAAAGAACATGAAAACCAATTATTGACTGCGGAAAGTTCCGCAGTCAATCAATAATAAAGAACATGCAAACCAATTATTGACTGCGGAAGATTCCGCAGTCAATCAATAATATTAAAGAACATGAAAACCAATAATTGACTGCGGAAGATTCCGCAGTCAATCAACTAGAAATGCAGCAATGGCTGCGCCATTGCGATTGACTGCGGAACTGCGAGAATCGAATGCAGAAATTGCATAAATTGCATAAATTGGTTAATTTGCATAATCTAATGTTCATAAACTGGTGAAATTGCATAAACTGGTAAAATTGCAGAAAAACTGTAAAATGCATAAATTGGTTAATTTGCATAATCTAATTTGCATAAACCGGTAAAATGCATGAACAGTTTAAATTGCACAAACTGTTATGTTGCATAAACTGGTTAAATTGCAAAACAACAGTAAAATGCATTAATTGGTTAATTTGCATAAATTATATAAACTGCATGAACTGTTTAAATTTCATAAATCCTAAATGGCATAAATTGTTATGTTGCATAAACTGGTTAAAATGCGTAAACTGGTTAAATTCCATAAAGTGGTTAATTTGCATAAATTGTTTATATTGCATAAACTTTTTAAATTCCATAAACTGGTCAAACTGTTGAAATCGCCTAAATGCTGAAATTGCAGAAGCTGCACAAATGGCTGAAACACATGGAGTGCCAGAAATCCTATTAAAATGCATTGGCTGGATTCGCCATACACACTAATGGAGCAGAGGCCACATACACACCAATGCAAAAATTTCAAATTCCCGTAGAAAAAAACTGAAAAACTGCAGAAGGTCAATTTTTTCTCAAAACCCACAAGTTGCGGAAGCTGAACATGCACAAATTGCAGAAATTGCAGAAATTGCGGAAAAAAATGCGGAAAAGCATGAATTTGCGGGAGCCCCATTATGCGTCAATGGGAAAAATGTTCGGTATTTCGTCCGATTGCGGAAAAACCGTAAATCGCAGAAGTCCGAAAAGTAATAGCAGGATTCTCCTCAACATGCGGAACGTTTTGATGCATAACTTGCAGAAATTGCACAAAGCATGAAAGTGCTGAAAGGTGCAGAAAATCAGGAAAAAGATGGAATAATAATAACTAGAAATGCAGCAATGGCTGCGCCATTGCGATTGACTGCGGAACTGCGGAATCGAATGCAGAAATTGCATAAATTTGCATAAATTGGTTAATTTGCATAATCTAATGTTCATAAACTGGTGAAATTGCATAAACTGGTAAAATTGCAGAAAAACTGTAAAATGCATAAATTGGTTAATTTGCATAATCTAATTTGCATAAACCGGTAAAATGCATGAACAGTTTAAATTGCACAAACTGTTATGTTGCATAAACTGGTTAAATTGCAAAAAAAAACGGTCAAATGCATTAATTGGTTAATTTGCATAAATTATATAAACTGCATTAACTGTTTAAATTTCATAAATCCTAAATGGCATAAATTGTTATGTTGCATAAACTGGTTAAAATGCGTAAACTGGTTAAAATGCGTAAACTGGTTAAATTCCATAAAGTGGTTAATTTGCATAAATTGTTTATATTGCATAAACTTTTTAAATTCCATAAACTGGTCAAACTGTTGAAATCGCCTAAATGCTGAAGATGCAGAAGCTGCACAAATGGCTGAAACACATGGAGAGCCAGAAATCCTGTTAAAATACATTGGCTGGATTCGCCATACACACTAATGGAGCAGAGACCACATACACACCAATGCAAAAAGTTCAAATTCCTGTAGAAAAAAACTGGAAAACTGCAGAAGGCCAATTTTTTCTCAAATCCCACAAGTTGCGGAAGCTGAACATGCACAAGTTGCAGAAATTGCAGAAATTGCGGAAAAAACTGCGGAAAAGCATGAATTTGCGGGAGCCCCATTATGCGTCAATGGGAAAAATGTGCGGTATTTCGTCCGATTGCGGAAAAACCGTAAATCGCAGAAGTCCCAAAAGTAATAGCAGGATTCTCCTCAACATGCGGAACGTTTTGATGCATAACTTGCAGAAATTGCACAAAGCATGAAAGTGCTGAAAGGTGCAGAAAATCAGGAAAAATGTGCCGGAATAATAATAATAATAAAGAAACGCAAACCAATAATTGACTGCGGAAAATTCCGCAGTCAATCAATAATAATATTAAAGAACATGAAAACCAATAATTGACTGCGGAAGATTCCGCAGTCAATCAATAATATTAAAGAACATGAAAACCAATAATTGACTGCGGAAGATTCCGCAGTCAATCAATAATAATATTAAAGAACATGAAAACCAATAATTGACTGCGGAAGATTCCGCAGTCAATCAATAATTGACTGCGGAAAGTTCCGCAGTCAATCAATAAGTAACCTGCTCCCTGATCTATTTTGATGCTGTGTAGACTCTGGAAAAAACAAAACTGAGCAGGATTTATTAATGTTCTTTATTTAATGTCACTACTATTGTAAATATGCACTGAGAATTGAGACAAACTAATATTCAGAGATCACCTCATTGTTGATTACTGGATGTGCGTTGTCATGGGAATAAGTTTGGTGAACAGCTGATTGTTGTCATGTGGCTGATTCAGTATAAACTAGAAATGCAGCAATGGCTGAAGCCATTGCGATTGACTGCGGAACTGCGGGAATCGAATGCAGAAATTGCAGAAACCGTTTATTCATAAATGCATAAATTGGTTAATTTGCATAATCGAATTTGCATAAAGTGGTAAAATTGCATAAACTGGGAAAATGCGTTAGTTGGTTAATTTACATAATGTAATTTGCATAAAGTGGTCAAATGCATAAACAGTTTAAATTGCAAAAACTGTTATGTTGCATAAACTGGTTAAATTGCATAAACTGGTAAAATTGCAAAAAAAAGGTAAATGCATAAATTGGTTAATTTGCATAAATTATATAAACTGCATTAACTGTTTTAATTTCATGAATCCTAAATGGCATAAGTTGTTATGTTGCATAAACTGGTTAAAATGCGTAAACTGGTTAAATTCCATAAAGTGGTTAATTTGCATAAATTGTTTATATTGCATAAACTTTTTAAATTCCATAAACTGGTCAAACTGTTGAAATCGCCTAAGTGCTGAAATTGCAGAAGCTGCACAAATGGCTGAAACACATGGAGAGCCAGAAATCCTATTAAAATGCATTGGCTGGATTCGCCATACACACTAATGGGGCATAGACCACATACACACCAATGCAAAAATTTCAAATTCCCGTAGAAAAAACTGGAAAACTGCAGAAGGCCAATTTTTCTCAAAACCCACAAGTTGCGGAAGCTGAACATGCATAAATTGCAGAAATTGCAGAAATTTCAGAAAAAAATGCTGAAAAGCATGAATTTGCGTGAATTTGCATGAATTTGCGGAAAGTTCCGCAGTCAATCAATGACTGCATTTCAAACTTATAACAATCTGTTAGATAAAGCTTGTGGATAGTAGGGGGCCTAAAATAGAGCCCTGGGGGATTCTATATTATTTACATGTGTGACTGTGCTGTGAAATGCAAGAAAAACTGAGAGTAAATAGAAAATGAAAAACTGACTCACCTGAGTTTCCCTCCAGCCTGAACTCTGCAGAGACCTTTACTTCATCGTCCTCCACAAACTGACAGGTGAATGTTCTCTGGTGTTGGCTCTCACGCTCCACAGTCAGATTGGACACACATTTGTCCTGAGTTACACCATCTCCAGACAGGACCGTCCCATCTATGTCCAACCAGCGAAGACTGTTCTGAGGACAAGAAAGTGTGCGGTATCTCCACAGGCGGCACTGTAACGTGATGAGTCCATTCTGGATCAGGCTTGAAGGAGCTGGAGACACTGAGAAAAGGATAAAGGTCATTAATGAACTGATAAAGTGTGAAAAAAAATACAAATGAATGAATGATTTGAGCTAAAACAGAGGGTTTACAGACACCATATTAGTCATGGGATTTACGGCACTTTTCTGGGAGCCGAGTCTTTGGGAGCCGTTCATTTTACAGAGCCGTTCAAAAGACTGGCTCTTTTTATAAATTTTTAATAGTTCCAGCCAGATACTCATGTGATCGATTAAAGGAATACACTTTTTTAAATCAAGAATATTTAAAATCACAATGGGACTGATATTTACGTTTTGAAAAACTTGTTTGTGAGTAAAATCTTGCACCACAATTACTAAAAAGAGGCTGTAACTGTCTGACAAATAATTGTTAGTGCATTTAGCTTTGACTTTAGAGCAAAATCTTTCACTTGTGTCGCTGCTCTGTTGTTGGGCTGATTCTTGTGTTCGTTCGGGGAAGTTCTGGGTCAAATTGACTGAAAAAAATATCAGTTTCTTTTCACAACTGAGATCCGGTTCGAATCGTTCACGTTAAAGAGCCGTTTCAAAAGAGCTGGCGGGTCATGAACGTCACATCACTGCACCACACTCACCAGAGAGGACGCTCAGATAGATATCTTTGCCCCGGACAAACCCAGAAGTGGTCAGCAGTCCACATCTGTATAGCCAAGAGTCCTCCTCTGTGATGTTGTGAACCGTCAGAGAACAGTCAGGATTCAGGGTCAGTCTGGAGGATCTGGGAATGTCCCCAATCTGCCCTTTATTAACCAAGGCAGAATGATTCACTCTCCAATGATGCCAGTCGACATTGGAGCATTCTGGTCCATGATGTTTGTCACAGGACAGAGTGGTGTCTTCTCCTGTTCTGTGGTAAAGATGGTTTTCCTCTGACCAGACTCCTGCGAACATCCAACAAATAATGAATCAATCATTTAGAAAGATGCAACAAATCAGTAAAATCTGTTACTGAAATGAATAAGTTCTGATCTATGTTGATGCTGTGTAGACTCTGGAATAAGCCCAAACTGAGCAGGATTTATTTATGTTCTTTATTTAACTCTTAATCACACCTTCAAAAAAGTGACGTTGTGGGAGCTTCGACACAAAAATGTTCTTGTAACTTAGAGAGCTATAACTCAATGAAGGAACAATATTATTTTGGGGTGGGCGCTTATAAGCTTTTGGCTTCGGCCCCTTTGAGCAAACTCACTGCTCAAATAAATAAATAAGTAAATAAAACATTTTTTTTTTTTTTCATTTTGGAGGTCTGACTCTCCTCTTTTCATACATATAAGAATAATCAAACTTTTTAAAGTCACTAAAATGTATTGCCTTTGTTTGAGCTTCGACTCCATAGACTTACATTGTAATCAGGATGTTTCAAAACGCTTCTATAAAACAGATTGACAAACCTTGAGGCTTCAAACTAACGCCCTGACACATGTTTTTCACCATGAGGTCATTTTGACCTCGTTTGGCAAGAGGAAGAAAATGCCTGTTATTTCACGTATGAGTAAACAGCCGTAAATAACATAAACCAGCGCATTACTCCATTGTTACTGAATCTTTATTTTGTGAGTTTAGGCATCAGAGTGAGTCTGTGGAAGTGTTTAGGAAGAGGCAAGACAGTGTTTGAGCTTTTTCAACTGGTATTTGGACAAAATGATTCTAATTCTCCGGTGGTGTCCAGACTAGGGGTGGGCGATATTGACAAAAATGAATATCTCGATATTTTTTTTCAATATCTCGATATCGATATTCAGACGATATTTTTGCAATCCTTCACAGAAATGTGTGCAAACTGGCAAAGAAGGTTCAGTTGGTCTTTTGACTTGCTGTATCTGACCTATTATTGTATAGAATTACTAGTACATAAAGATGTGACACATTATTGATTTAAACATTAGGGCAGGGGGAACAAAAATGTATATCACGGTATGAAAAGAAATATCACAATAACAATGTATTTGGCGATATAATTTACACCTGACAAAATACTTCAAAATCAAAGCCTTTAGACAATAGGGCAAATTCATTTAAAGCTATTTTATTCTATGTATTCATCTAAAGCTCTACCTTCATCTGGAAGAACCATACTGTCAATGGGAAGAACACGGAAGATAAGATAAAATTATTTTGCTACAATATTTGCAACTTCATCTCCATCACAGTGAAATGCTCCTGTAAGTTCACCTGCCTCTGGGCAGTTTACTTGTGTTTTATTGTAAGGAGACTGGGGATAGATCTGTGAGTATTAACGCGTTTGGGAAGTGAGTCTTTTCAAAAGGATCCAGTTTTCGCGTCTCCCCTGATGCACGCGGGGGGCCGGGGCAGACGCACAGACACACAGGACAGGAGGGAAAGAGACAGAGAGGGAGACACGTTTGTCCTGGAACTTACGTGATCTGAAGAAAACAGGTGAGGAGGATATTATTAGCCTTTAACCGCGTTTGCATTGTGGTTTTCTTCACCGTGTTGTTAGTTAGCGCGAGGCTAAAAGTTAGGAGAGTTAGCTAGCTAGGAAGGCAGTGCTACAACTTGTCCTGAGCCCTTTCCTCGCAAATATGAGCGACTCAAGTGACAAACTTCATTCACATCATTAGATTCTTCATCTCTGTAATCGCTCCACGCTGCCATGTTGTTGTTTTGAATGTGTTACGCAGCGGAGGGGGCGGCTGGCGCGCTACGGTAACCCACAAGGACAACGCGACACATGTTTGGGGGGTCGGATTGTACAAATTATGAAATATCTCGATATCCAATTTTGCATATCGTCCAGACAACAATTTCGATATTATCGTCTAAACGATATATCTCCCACCTCTAGTCCAGACCCCCGTGTATACAGCTGGTCCTCAAGTCTGACAGGCTTTATTTAACTCTGCAAATGTTCCTTTTTTTCTACAAATACCAGCACCAGTTCATTTGAGTGATTTGGCCACAGAAAGTTGGCAATGAAAGGCTTCAAATATTTAAAACAGTTTGATTATTTTTATATAAGAGGAGAGGTCAACCTCCAAATACATAAATACAAAAATATTGTTCCTTCATTTTTTATAGCTTACAAGCACATTTGGTATCACATTATTTTACAGTGCCCTTGATACACTGTACCAAAGTAAATGTAGTACAATGTAATGTGCTCTGTAACCATGTGTAATAACTTGTACCTATGGGTTAGATACACAATGGAATAATATGTATTAGTACTTTGTAGGTACATAATGTAATAAAACATAACCCTAACCTTAAGGGTCTTGTGTCCTATTACATTATGTACCTACAAAGTACTAATACAAGTTATTACACATGGTTACAGCGCAGATTACTTTGTACTGAATTAAGTTTGGTTCAGTGTATCAAGGGTAGAGTAAAATAAAGTGATACTGCACATTTTTGTGTAGAAGCTCCCACAACACTAGTGTTTTACTAAAATGGCCACAACATAAACACATTTTAACTTAGAAACAAATCCTTTGGGTCATTTTACACAGACATCTGGCCACATCAGCCAGACCAGACATTTACCATTTTGGATTTGAAATGTTTTAAATATTATTTTGTGTGTGTGTTTTTGGACCATGTGCTGTAGTAACTTTGGGTCAGAAAGTTGGCATTACTTACATTACTTACATTAAGAAAGTAATAATATTTTTATATGTATGAAAAGAGGAAAGTCAGACCTTCAAAATAAAAACAAAAAGTAAATATATATATTGTTCCTTCATTGAGGCTTAACCTTCTAAAATTTCGAGCACATTTCTGTGTGGAAGCTCCGTTAACGTGAGTTTGTACATTGGGGTAATAATACAAATGACATGAAATTATTTTAGATCACCAAAACATTAATGTCACTACTATTGTAAAAACTCACTGAGAATTGAGACACATTTTCAGAGATCACCTCACTGTTAATGTCTTTTATTTGATTAAATTCATTATCAGCTGTTACTAGCAGAGAAACCCTCTTTATTCTTAGGTGTGTCGTGTTATTTCCTGTCTCAGAGTAAATGTTCCCCGTACGACATGAATGAACTTATTATCTGATCAAACTAATCCCAAACCCTGAGGTCAGTCAGAATCCACAGCTCACCTTCAAACTGCAGCAGAGCGACGTTCAGCAGGACGAGAGCCGTCAGTAAATCCATCTTTTTCACTTCGGACTCTTCAAACTTCTCTTTCTAAGCGACTGCTCAGCGACGGCCTCTTCCTGTTTGTGTCAGTTATGTGTCGCCATCGCCTCTTTCTCTGTAAATGTGTCAAACTTATTTGAGGAACTTCCACAGCCGTTTACATGGAATTTGCACATTGCTTTGTTATGCTGCTGATGATTAATAACCAAAGTGAACTGAGACCTCTCTTGTTATTAATATAGCAGTGTCTTATATTGATTATTATGTGCAGAAAGATTATTGTCCAATGCATATATTTGCAGAAATACAGTGCCTTGCGAAAGTATTCGGCCCCCTTGAAATTTTCCACCTTTTGCCACATTTCATGCATCAAACATAAAGATATAAAACTGTATTTTTTGTGAAGAATCAACAACAAGTGGGACACAATCATGAAGTGGAACGAAATTTATTGGATATTTCAAACTTTTTTAACAAATAAAAAACTGAAAAATTGGGCGTGCAAAATTATTCAGCCCCTCTACTTTCAGTGCAGCAAACTCTCTCCAGAAGTTCAGTGAGGATCTCTGAATGATCCAATGTTGACCTAAATGACTAATGATGATAAATAGAATCCACCTGTGTGTAAGCAAGTCTCCGTATAAATGCACCTGCTCTGTGATAGTCTCAGAGGTCAGTTTAAAGCGCAGACAGCATCATGAAGAACAAGGAACACACCAGACAGGTCCGAGATAAAGTTATTGAGAAGTATAAAGCTGGGTTAGGTTATAAAAACATTTCCAAAACTTTGAACATCTCTCAAAGTACAGTTAAATACATCATCCAGGAATAGAAAGAGTGTGGCATCACTGCAAACCTACCAAGACTCGGCCATCCTCCTAAACTTACTGACCGAACAAGGACCGCACTGACCAGAGCTGTTACCAAGAAGCCTATGATGACCCTGGATGAACTGCAGAGAGCTACAGCTCAGGTGGGGGAAACTGTACACAGGACTATTAGTCGTACACTGCACAAATCTGGCCTTTTGTTTTCAGTCCGTTGCAGGTTTGTGGACATTACTGTAGATGGCGCTGTGGTTTGAGTCTGATCCGGTCTTTACATTCACAGCAGAGTAAGTCACGAAGTCCTCCTGATTCACCTGCGACGCGAGACACAAGAGAAGACCTTCAAAACCAGGAGTGTGAGACAAAATAAAGCAAAATAAAGACTAATAACTTTTACCTGTCTTTGAGCTCTGGGTTTCTGGAGCTCGATCGTTGCGTAAGTCACATTGTTCTCTGGATCAGCCTGGACAGAGACAAACATTTAGAGTTAAAAACCTCTAAACCCCCACCTGAACCTGAGCACATTTTATCCCATTTTCGTCTCGTCTCATTAACGTAAACTCATAAACGTCTCTTCATGTTTTAGTCAATCGTCATCATTACGATATCGTCATTAAAAAAGGTGCGTCAACAAAATGATATCGTTATCGTCTTCGTTGACGAAAACAACACTGGGCGGGGTAAAAAGGTTAATGAAGCTTGTTGACAATGTGAGCTTTGACATTACATCCATAAACTGAAGCTGAAACAGTTAAATTCTGATCAAACTGTCTGACATGTAAACTCACCACGTGGTCCGTCATCTGTTGATCATCTGCAAAAGAAACAATATTGAACAGTCGTCAATTATTCACAAACTTGTGTCACATTTTAACAATGAAATGATTTGTTTATGCTTCGTACCTTCGGTGTCTTGGATAGTTTGCGAGGAGTTTCTTTTGGATTTTATTTTGAAAACCACCACAGCAGCTACAGCCAGGAGCACCAGCACAGAGGCCCCTGCAGCCGAGGCCACGTAGACCAACAAGGAGCTTTGGGCAGGACCCGAGGGCTCAGTGGGATTCACAGGAACTGAAAGATTAGCATTTCATTACTTCAAGAACTCAAACACTGTGACTGACAGATAAGTTTGGTGAACAGCTGATTGTTGTCACGTGGCTGATGTGGCTCTTGGAGCGAGAGTTTGTGAACGCAGACTTAACTAAACTGGAGTGATCTCACATCGGATCACAAGACGCTCCAACTTGTAAAAACACCGTAATGTGCAAAATTTAAACCGTGCCTAATATAGCCACTAATCTGACAGTTTGTTTAAGCACATTTAAGTTTAAGTTTTCAGATCGTATTCCTTACATGTCGGCATCTGACTGAGTTCTTTACAAATGAATTCAATGATTAAAAAAAAACCTATAAATTACTACATTTCAAAACTTTAGGTTTAATAAAGGTTTTGGATAGTAGGGGGCCTAAAACAGAGCCCTGGGGGATTCCTATATCAACATGTGTGACTGTGCTGTGAAATGCAAGAAAAACTGATTCACCTGAGTTTCCCTCCAGCCTGAACTCTGCAGAGACCTTTACTTCATCGTCCTTCACAAACTGACAGGTGAATGTTCTCTGGTGTTGGCTCTCACGCTCCACAGTCAGATTGGACACACATTTGTCCTGAGTTACTCCATCTCCAGACAGGACCGTCCCATTCAAGTCCAACCAAAGAAGACTGTTCTGAGGACACCTATAGCTCTTCCACAGCCGGCACTGTAACGTGATGAGTCCATTCTTGTTAAAGCTTGAAGGAGCTGGAGACACTGAGAAAGGGATAAAGAACATCAATGAACTGGTAAAGAGTAAAAACAACAAAATACAAATTTTATGAATTAAGTGAGTCTTTGGGATCTGTTCATTTCAAAGAGCCGTTCAAAAGACTGGCTCTTTTTATACATTTTTAATAGTGCCAGCCAGATACTCATGTGATCGATAAAAGGCACTTTTAAAAACGAAATAATCTAAAATCACAATGGGACTGCTAGTTACGCTTTGATGAACGTGTTTGTGAATAAAATCTTGCTCCACAATTACTAAAAAGAGGCTGTAACTGTCTGACAAATCATTTTTAGTGCATTTAGCTTTGACTTTAGAGCAAAAATCTTTCACTTGTGTCGCTGCTCCGTTGTTGGGCTGATTCTTGTGTTCGTTCGGGGAAGTTCTGGGTCAAATTGACTGAAAAAAATATCAGTTTCTTTTCACAACTGAGATCTGGTTTGAATCGTTCACGTTAAAGAGCCGTTTCAAAAGAGCCGGCGGGTCATGAACGTCACATCACTGCACCACACTCACCAGAGAGGACGCTCAGATAGATATATTTGCCCCAGACAAACCCAGAAGTGGTCCACACTCCACATCCGTATTGCCCAAAGTCCTCCTCTGTGATGTTGTGAACCGTCAGAGAACAGTCAGGATTCAGGGTCAGTCTGGAGGATCTGGGAATGTTCTTAATCTGCCCTTTAATAACCAAGGCAGAAGGATTCACTCTCCAATGATCCCAGTCCACATTGGAGCATTCTGGTCCATGATGTTTGTCACAGGACAGAGTGGTTTCTTCTCCTGTTCTGTGGTAAAGATGGATTACCTCTGACCAGACTCCTGCAAACATCCAACAAATAATGAATCAATCATTTAGAAAGATGCAACAAATCAGCAAAATCTGTTTCTGAAATCAATTAACCTGCTTCCTGATCTATTTTGATGCTGTTTAGACTCTTGAATAAGCCGGATTTATTCATGTTCCTTATTTAATGACACACCTCACTGTTAATGTCTTTTATTTGATGAAATTCATTATCAACAAAACCATTAGTAGCAGAGAAACCCTCTTTATTCTTAGGTCTGTCGTGTTATTTCCTGTTTCAAAGCAAATATTCTCTGTATGACATTAATGAACTGATCAAACTAATCCCAAACCCTGAGGTCAGTCAGAATCCACAGCTCACCTTCAAACTGCAGCAGAGCGACGTTCAGCAGGACGAGAGCCGTCAGTAAATCCATCTTTTTCACTTCGGACTCTTCAAACTTCTCTTTCTAAGCGACTGGTCAGCGACGGCCTCTTCCTGTTCCTGTTTCACCATCGCCTCTTTCTCTGACGTTTAGCAGAAGTTATTGAAATGTGTGAAACTTGTGTCTCTCTATTTGCTGCTGCACAGAGCATTGATATAATGTTGTTGATGATACAGTTTTTATTATTTCTCATTTCTACAGCAGTCCCTAAATTTAAAGAAAGTTGCATTAAGAAGCATGTAAAAGCTGAAGCTCTGTTTACAGAAAGATTCAGCTTTACCCAAATTTAAAATCTCGACTGGAGCTCACGGCCTATAGGTCAGTTTAATGCCTCATTTGAAAGCTAAGACCTCCAAAACTCATCTAAGCTTCTTCCGTCTTTTTTTTTTTATGTGTGTAATGTGACCGCGATCAAGCCACCTAACAACCAAGGACGAGGCTCATATTAGTTTTGTAGGTCTTAGCTTTCAAATGACGTGTTACACTTTAAGCTCAACTACAGAAAATGCACTCAGTTAAGGCGGGGATTAAGAGGTTAAGGTGAGGCTGCAGGTGAATATGGGACAACAATACATTTGGAGTTACAAACACTGTAAAGTCACACCTCCCCTGAAAATGATCTGTTCATGTATGAGTTTGACCAGCAGGGGCGCAGCACCTCCACAGATCAGGCCTGTGTCTCTGTCTCAGTGGGAAATAGTGATATCACGACTCTACATTATCGACTCTGTGCTGTACTGTCTGAATGTTCACAGAAAATAAACTTTTAAGGATTGTTTTAATCAACAACAGCCTGTGTTAGCTTCTATCTTTTGCTTTTCATTATGTAAAACAAGATAAATTGAATAGAATTATTAGCTATATCTAAACTTTAGGAAGTAAATTTGGGTGGATGTTTTCAAATGATCTTCTTTGTGTCTCATGATCTCACATTCATTCTTCCTTTGGCAGCATTATGATTAAGATAGTTTCCCAAAGACCGGATGATGCTTTACACTTTATAACTAATACCCATTCATTTCTCCATTTGACTTTGTTACTTCATGTAATTTAAAAAGAGATGTTTTAAATGAAAGGCTACATTATTATAATATTGAGTCATGTGTCTAAAAGTTATAAACCAAACGCCACCTGAACGTTATTGTTACGTTTTGCAGAGTAGGACCCCAAAGCGGAGACGAAAGCAGGGAAGGTTTAACAGTTTATTGAAAACCAAAACTCAAGTGGCTGAGGCGACGGGGGCAGGCTGGCAGCAGAACGGAGCAGAAAGAATCCAGAGCACGGCAACCGGGTGAGACGGAATAATCTGACAGTGTGGAGAGGACTGAGCAGAGACTTAGTAGACTGGCTCTCGTCAAGTCCAGGTGTGCCTAATTGCTGCCGGTGCCAGCCACGCCCCCGTCAACCACCAGCTCTGCACAGAGAAAAAACACAAAGAGGAGGGGAACAAAACATAAACCCTAACAGTTATTGAAGTATAAGATGTTTACATGACGACCCACTCACTGCTACCTAGTAATTACAGTAGTAACTATTATTAATAAATATCAATAAACGTGGTAGTTCTTGGGTAATTAAAGTAGAAGTTAATAGTAATTCATTACAATAACTGCAAGGTAATTGCATAACCCTAACCCTACACTTTAATTGATATTTATTACTATTACTAAACAATTACCTAGCAGTTATTGGGCAGAGATACTATTAACTACTACTTTTATTACCCAAGAACTACCACTTTTATTGATATTCATTACTAGTATTACTAGTGGTCATACCGCCTTTGCAAAGCCCAATCCCATCAGATCTTGGAAGCTAAGCAGGGAAGGGCCTGGTTAGTACTTGGATGGGAGACCGTTTGGTAACACCAGGAAGCCTAGCGAATGTAATGAGTGAGTGAGTGGTTGGTGGTGGTCGGAGGGGCCGATGGCGCAGACTGGTTGCCTCGCTTCCGTCAGTCTACCCCAGGGCAGCTGTGGCTACAATAGTAGCTTACCACCACCAAGTATGGAGTGAATGAATAATGAGCTGTGAAGCGCTCTGGGTATCTTGAAAAGCGCTATTCAAATCCAAGAGATTATTACTATTGTACTTATTAGGCAATTACCTGGCAGTTATTGGGCTGTGTTACTTTTAACTACATTAACTACCCAAGAACTACCACTTTGACTGATATTTATTACTAGTAGTTACTACTGTAATTACTAGTTAATTTCCTAGCAGTTACCGGGTCGTCATGTAAAGTGTTTCCCCGTAATATATTGTAAAGATCGTGGGAGAATTGCACTGACTTTAAGCCGGTTTAAACTATTTTCAAAAAAGATGCCAATGGAGCAAGTGTTAGGCCACTTAAATAAGGGAAATAACTTGGACCCTCATATAAAAAATAGTGCTTGAAATTATGCCCAAAATGTCAAGGCGTGACAAAGCGTTCTTGTTCCAATGACAGTTTAGTTTCAAAGTTCTTTTTTCCTTTCTCTGCTCCTTTGTCTCAGATCCAAGCCGCTTCCACATAAGGCTTGCACATATATGGCCTCTCCTTATTAGGCTGCTCTCAGACAGAAGTGAAGTCATGTTTGAGTCATCTTCAGGGAACAAAACAAATGTCTTCTCCAGACGCTCCTCCAATTACCCTTTAACGAACCACAACGTATTACTTATTAACAGTGTGCACTCCCTGACCAATATAAAAGGTCACACGCGCTAATATTTGGTTGTAGCGTCTTTAAAGTCCGACGTTTTCTGTCCGACTATAAACATATTTATCACAAACCAATAAAGACGAACCAAAATTGGTCCATTTTTTGCAGCAAATTGTTCGGTAGAAGCGAAAAACAGCACTCGTTGCTAATATTAGCTTCCTGGTTAGCATTGTCAGTTTTTTAAGTCTTTATGGGCAGCTGAACCACTTTGCTCCTGTCCATGTTTCTGTCTCTTTATTTAGTAGAAAAAATATATTCATAGTTCAGCATTTCTTAAAGTAATGATGAAGAAATGGGAGTACCTTCAGTTTTTTTTCTCTTCTTCGTTTTCTCTCTCTGTCACATGACCATATGGGCTTTTCCAAAGATGCCGTCTGTATCTATCCCTGCGTTCAGGTAAAATGTCTCAGAACGCTGCTCGAACTCGGAGATGTCCAGAAAGCTCCGAGTACAGATACGAGATGAAGACAGTAATGCTGCCCCCCTGTGGAGCACAGCTGCCAAGTCTCCCGTTGTGGCCCGGACCGTATTTTGCAGTGCTGGAAAGTAACAAAGTAAAAAGTACAAATTATCGGTACTTTTACTTTATTAAGTAGATTTTATGATGAATACGTTTCACTTTTACTTCACTACATTTTAGAGCCTGTATCTGTACTTTTTACTCCACTACATTTTTAAATTGGATTAAAAGTAAAAGTATTTTATTTTCAAAGTGACCTCTTTACGATGAACTAGTTTAGTCTCAGTTTAGACTTGGTTTAGTGGTTTACTCCTAAGACCTATAGTTTAGACCTGGTTTGATTCAAATGATTTAAAGGGACTATACAGAGTTTAAAAATGTCAAAATGATGTATTTTCCTCCCCCTACATGTTCCAGCCATGTCCTAATGTGTAGAAAGAGCCCAGACCTGTTCACCACAACTGCCTCTAAAATCCTGCCCTGTCACTCACAAAGGTGTTACTGCGGGTCCGAAGTTTAAAAAAATAAATCCTGTACATTAAATTCTTAAATACTTTTATACTTTTACTTAAGTAAAAATTTTACTTAAGAACATTTTTGGTCCTGTATCTGCACTTTTATTTAAAGCAGTACTAAGTAACTTGTGCCCCTAGAGGCCATAAGCACAACTTATTAAATGTCTTGGAGAGTAAATACTACGCTGACAGAAAAGACAAAGGGAGAGAGGGATATTGTACATCCAATTACACAATGGAGATATTTTTTTTCACTCAAACTTGGCTGTAAATACTGTTTAAGTGGCGCTAGCCCGCAGTTAGCTTTGCCCGTTAGCCTGTTAGCTTCTTCTTCGTGATTCTATTAGTGTGTATTGGTGACTCCGACCCGGTGGCAGTCAAGTTGCAAGCATGGTTTTCTGGCCAGAGACACCAGGGGGAGATGAAAGACCCTCCAATCATCCCATTAACACTTGTATTACCCCCAGAGGGACTACGGAAAGGATTTATTAAGGTAAACAAGTTACTTAGTACTGCTTTAATACTTCTTGACTTCTTGACCACTGGTATTTTGTCTCGTGTTGGAGCTTGGTTGGGCTGGTGGGACGGCTCGCAGCAGGCACGGGAAAATTTCCCGTATTTTCAAGTCCAAAACTTGACATGTACGGTGGAGGAGCAGCTAATGATAAAACTGGTTTTGAATTATGTCTGGTTTGGTTCATATAACGTTAGCATCATATGAGCAAACTCTTGTAGCATTAGCCGTTTTGTTTACATACGACTTTTTTCTGCTGGAAGTGGGGAAGATACCAGATACAAGTTGCCTGGAACGCACCATACGCCCGCGTTATCAGGGAAGAAGAAATCCATTGATGGAATAACCAGGTCATTCAGGAAGTTCAGGAACTTTTGCCCTTGTTTTGCTGACGATCTGCCCCCGCATTAATAAAGCCCTTGTTCGGCGCTGAATTAACGCTGAGCTCATCGAAACGTCACATGACCACGACTCAGATGTCCCAGGATGCCGTCAGTTCTGTGGTTTCTTTGTTCCTCTGTCGTCGTCTTAAGTCGGACTTCCCCTTATCCAACAAACACACAAACACCTGCTGATACCTGTTCGTCAGACAGCGCTCAAGTTGCCTTCACTACCATGACTAATCGAGGGGTAAAGGGGAAAAACTACAGACAAAATGTACATTTTCATGGTTTGGGCCAGTTTGGTCTCATAGTGTTGGGCGATATCGACAAAAGTAACGATGAGGATAACGATATCCCACCCCCATATTTTGCAATTTTTCCCAATCTTCCCCCTATATATATTTTCCCAGTTTTCCCCCACATTTTCCTCCATTCCTCCCCATATTTTAGCATTCTTCTCCTCATTTTGCTTTTTACCTCATCTTTTCCTTCAAATCTTCCCCATACATTGCTAACTTTTCCCCCCCAATATTTTGAAGCTTTTGTTCCCGGGTGATTTTTGATTAAAGGGACTATACAGAGTTTAAAAATGTTAAAATTCTGTATTTTCCTCTCCCTACATGTTTAAGCCATGTCCTAATGATGAGCCCAGAACTGCCTCTAAAATCCTGCCCTGTCACTCAAAAAGCTGTTACTTCGGATCCAAAGTGCCGTCATGCACGAGCTTAATATAGAAGGTGCAGTTACACGTATGACCTGAGGTGGCAGTAGTGAGTATGAAATGGCCAACTTGCATCCAGCCCCTTTAATATGTAATCCTAGCCTGATTTATTGAGTTTTGAATTTCAAAAACAAGGCCAGATTTTTTCTCCACAAAGAAACAGCTTATTTTAAAACAAGATATGCAAATATAGAGACTGCAGTTACACGTTAGACCTGAGGTGGCAGTAGTGAGTAGTCCATCCATCCATCCATCCATCCATTTTCTTCCGCTTTATCCGGGGCCGGGTCGCGGAGGCAGCAGTCTCAGCAGAGATGCCCAGACTTCCCGATCCACGCACACCTCCTCCAGCTGTTCTGGGGGGACCCCGAGGCGACACCAGGCCAGCTCGGAGACATAGTCCCACCAGCGTGTCCTGGGCCTTCCACGAGGCCTCCTCCCAATAGGACATGCCTGGAACACCTCCCGAGGGAGGCGACCAGGAGGCATCCGGAACAGATGCCCTAGCCACCTCAGCTGGCTCCTTTCGACGTGAAGGAGCAGCGACTCTACCCCGAGCTCCTCCCGGGTAACTGAGCTCCTCACCCGATCTCGGAGGGTGCGCCCAGCCACCCTGCGAAGGAAACTCATTTCGGCCGCTTGTATCCGCGATCTTGTCCTTTCGGTCATTACCCAGATCTCATGACCATAGGTGAGGGTGGGAACGTAGATCGATCGGTAAATCGAGAGCTTTGCCCCCTGACTCAGCTCCCTCTTCACCACAACAGTCTGATACAGCGACCGCATCACTGCTGACGCTGCACCGATCCGTCTATCGATCTCACGCTCCATCCGTCCCTCACTCGTGAACAAGACCCCGAGATACTTGAACTCCTCCACTTGAGGTAAGGACTCCCCACCGACCTGAAGCGGGGAAGCCACCTTTTTCCGGTGGAGAACCATGGCCTCAGATTTGGAGGTGCTGATCCTCATCCCGGCCGCTTCACACTCGGCTGCAAACCGCCCCAGTGCGCGCTGGAGGTCCTGATTTGATGAAGCCAACAGAACAACATCATCTGCAAACAGCAGAGATGAGATCCTGAGGTTCCCAAACCGGACACCCTCCGGCCCCTGGCTGCGCCTAGAAATTCTGTCCATAAAGGTAATGAACAGAACCGGTGACATAGGGCAGCCCTGGCGGAGACCAACACGCACCGGAAACAAGTCTGACTTACTGCCGGCAATGCGAACCAAGCTCCTGCTGCGGTCATACAGGGAACGGACAGCCCTTAGCAGAGGGCCCCGGACCCCATACTCCCGGAGCACCCCCCACAGGGCACCACGAGGGACACGGTCGAACGCTTTCTCCAAATCCACAAAGCACATGTGGACTGGTTGGGCGAACTCCCACGAACCCTCGAACACCCGATGTAGGGTATAGAGCTGGTCCAGTGTGCCACGACCGGGACGAAAACCGCATTGTTCCTCCTGAATCCGAGGTTCGACTATCGGCCGGATCCTCCTCTCCAGCACCCTGGAGTAGACCTTACCCGGGAGGCTGAGAAGTGTGATCCCTCTGTAATTGGAGCACACCCTCCGATCCCCCTTCTTAAAGAGAGGGACCACCACCCCGGTCTGCCAATCCAGAGGCACTGTCCCCAACCGCCACGCGATGTTGCAGAGACGTGTCAACCAAGACAGCCCTACAACATCCAGAGACTTAAGGTACTCGGGACGAATCTCATCCACCCCCGGGGCCTTGCCACCGAGGAGCTTTCTAACCACCTCAGTGACTTCAGCCTGGGTGATGGACGAACCCCCCTCCGAGTCCCCAGCCTCTGCCTCCTCATCGGAAGACGTGACAGTGGGATTGAGGAGATCCTCGAAGTACTCCTTCCACCGCCCGACCACATCCCCAGTCGAGGTCAACAGCTCCCCGCCCGCACTGTAAACAGTGTTGGTGAAGCACTGCTTCCCCCTCCTGAGGCGCCGGATGGTTTGCCAGAATCTCTTCGAGGCCGACCGATAGTCCTCCTCCATGGCTTCTCCGAACTCCTCCCAGACCCGAGTTTTTGCCTCTGTGACTGCACGAGCTGCAGCACGCTTGGCCTGCCGGTACCTCTCAGCTGCCTCCGGAGTCCCACAAGCCAACAAGGCCAGGTAGGACTCCTTCTTCAGCTTGACGGCATCCTTTACTTCCGGGCGCCACCACCGGGTTCGGGGATTGCCGCCGCGACAGGCACCAGAGACCTTACGGCCACAACTACGAGCAGCCGCATCGACAATGGAGGAGGAGAACATGGTCCACTCGGACTCCATGTCTCCAACCTCCCTCGGAATCTGGTTGAAGCTCTTCCGGAGGTGGGAGTTGAAGACCCTACTGACAGAAGGATCCACCAAACGTTCCCAACAGACCCTCACAACACGTTTGGGCCTGCCAGGTCTGACCGGCTTCCTCCCACCCTGCCAGCGGATCCAGCTCACCACCAGGTGGTGATCGGTTGACAGCTCAGCCCCTCTCTTCACCCGAGTGTCCGAGACACGCGGCCGGAGATCAGATGACACAACTACAAAGTCGATCATCGACCTCCTGCCCAGGGTGTCCTGGTGCCACGTGCACTTATGGACACCCTTGTGCTCGAACATGGTGTTCGTTATGGACAAACTGTAACTAGCACAGAAGTCCAATAACAGAACACCACTCGGGTTCAGATCGGGGAGGCCGTTCTTCCCCATCACCCCCGTCCAGGTCTCACTGTCGTTACCCACGTGGGCGTTGAAGTCCCCCAGTAGAACAATGGAGTCCCCAGTCGGAGCACTATCTCGTACCCCTCCCAGGGACTCCAAGAAGGCCGGGTACTCTGCACCGATGTTGGGCCCGTAGGCCGAGACAACGGTCAGAGACCTGTCCCCAACCCGAAGGCGTAGGGACGCGACCCTCTCGTTCACCGGGGTAAACTCCAACACATGGCGGCTGAGCTGGGGGGCTATGAGCAAACCCACCCCAGCCCGCCGTCTCTCCCCGCGGGCAACTCCAGAAAAATGGAGAGTCCAGCCTCTCTCCAGGAGTTGGGATCCGGAACCCAGGCTATGCGTGGAGGTGAGCCCGACTATATCTAGCCGGTATCTCTCGACCTCCCGCACAAGCTCAGGCTCCTTCCCCCCCAGCGAAGTGACGTTCCAGAGTAGTCCATTTAACAAAACTAAACAGTGAATTTAACCTCTTAACCCCCGCCTTAACCAAGTGCATTTTCTCCAGTTCAGCTTTAACCAAATCCATAAGCCTAAAGGCCAGAGTAACGCCTCATTTGAAAGCTAAGACCTGCAAAACTCATCTAAATGGATCTTTTTTCCCTTGGGTTGTCGTCTCCTTTATGACATTTCTTTCACGTTTTGCCACACTTTTCACGTTACTCTATCGTTGCTTTTTTGTGCCTTTTTTCGTCACTTTTTCATCTCTTTTTGACATGTCTGTGTAAGCTCTCAGTCGTACAGGAGTTGTCCATCTTCAATGAAGGTACTTGAGTCATCTTCTGTACTCAGTAGTTGAAGTCTCGAACGTTTCCCCTCATCCAAAAGGCTTCGTCAGCAACACTAAAGTGCTTAGATAAAGACCATGGGGAGGAGTTGGGGTTGGCCCGGCTCCTCCTTGAGAGTAGAAGAAGAAGATCTTTATTTAAAAGATCTTTCTTCTTCTTCCTTGAGAGTAGCTGTGATCAGAGGGGAGGAGCCGGGCCAACCCCAACTCCTCCTGGTGGTCTTTATCTAAGCGGGCTGAGCGGGACTTTAGTGTTGCTGACGAAGCCTTTTGGATGAGAGGCGAAACGTTCAAAGACTTCAACTACTGAGTACAGAAGATGACCATCATGTTTTTTTGCTCTATTGTCGCATTTTCATCCTTGTTTTTGCCTCACTTTCGTCGCTATTATGACACTTTTTTTATCAAGAGGCTTTTAGATTTGGGTAAAGCCAAACTAGAGAAAATGTGCTCTGTTCAGGTGGGGGTTAAGAGGTTAAACACGGCTCGATCCATGATTCAGATTTTGTCACTGAATGCATCGGCAACTTTGGGTATTTTTAGGCATAAAATGAAAGAAAACTTGCAATACATTTTCTCCTAATATTCACATCAGTCGTCTACAGCAAAAGTTTCAAATTGATTTCTCTAAATTTAAAAAGTTTCCCGCCTTGCCAGAGTTAAGATCATCCACCAAGCAACGTTTTGGCATAAGATCAAGTTTCCAGTGCGTCCGAGCACAGCGGCACGTTCCGCTTGTGGGGAGGCGGTGCCAGCTGGGACTTGCTCGTACTTCCCCGTGAGCATTTGCATGTCCTGTAGTAGCTGCGGCTCTTGTGCAACACTGTTCTGCACCGGAGTCTTTGGAATCAATAAAGCTTGAGAGCCATAAACAAACCTGGCTTGGTTTCCACAGAAAGGCTCAGACCGGTTCCAAAGTATCCTCCCGCCTCCCAGAGCAACAGGAACTCACCCCCACAGACGTATCATAAAACAAGTCTCTCTCACAATGCCATATCAAGTGTCGACTCCACCGTGGAATCACAATCGTCTTCTCTTTGCAAGACTTTTGTTGAAACAGCTGAAGTTTTCATTGAAAGTTTGGTCACTGTACTGTATGTCCCCAGACGGGCACTAGGGGGCGCCTTAAACTCGACAAATCCTGCATATAGAGCTGAACCACTTAACCCTCGCTTTAATGGAGCAAAAAAACTGATCAAAGATATTTCATGTGTCACTATTTTGTCACGTTTTGTTGCGTTTTGTTACATCTTCATCAGTTGTTGTGGTCTCTTTTGTTGTGTTTTTGTCATTTTGCTTTTATATCATGTTTTCATCCTCATTTACGTCTCGTTTCTGTCTCTTTTTAGAGACTTTTTAGATGTGGGTAAAGCCTGGATTCCTTTGATAATAACAAAGATCCAGATTACTTCTTTTAATATGTTTTCAAGGCATTTTCGTTGAAAATATTTCATCCATCCATCCATCTTCTTCCACTTGTCCGTTGCCGGGTCGTGGGGGCAGCTGTTGGAGCTGCACCAGCCCCTATGGCTCCTCCTGCAGGTGGTGGGTCCACAGAAGGACGGCCTCATGGTTCTAACCGGGCCTGTTGCACTGTAAATTCCGATTACGGTCGTAACATGAAATAAAGTGTTATAATTACTAGGAGAAAATTTTCAGCATTTATCCTCTATTCCATGTAAGAAGTACATTATCAAGAGAAAATTGTGATTAATTGCTTTTCCATTTTACTGCAGCATGTTTCCGTTCCAGTGACATGGTTTTGCAAGTATTTACTAACTCTACATGATGCCAGTAATGATTATTTGTTGTCCTGTTATGCTCACGCTCATTCTAAAGTATCCATTATAAGATTCTGTCCCATTTACAAGAATTTGCCCGTTTTTAATAAAATAGGTTTTAGTAACTCTCACTAACCTCCCCAGTGTTCTCTACTGCCCCCTGTAATGGGAACTTGACTGTCTAGTAACCGTAATGGACAAAACTAAGCTATAAACTACGTTGTCTGGGATTGGTTCAGGTCATATGTCACATGTGCAGAATCAGCCAATCAGATTGCTCTGAACTGTTTTGAATTCAAAAGAGAAGTGTTCAACAGCCCTCAGTGTATCATCGAGCAGAAACAGCAGAAAACAGGACCTTTCCTGTTTTATTTCTCATTAATCAACTTAAGGTGAGTGTGTCTTTGGATATATTTGTGATTGCTTTAAGAGTTTGATGTATTGTTACCATTTTCAATATTTTTTATATTTGAAAAGTACAACAAAGCTCTTGCTCTACCTTATAACACATTTGTTATTTAATTTGGTGACCGCACAGTGGTATGTCAAACATTTGTGATGTAAATTACTATAATACTCACCATTTAAAATGTTAAATCAAGTGCAGCACTCTCAAAAAATAACATATTCTATTTTTCAGTTTGCACTCACCATTTAACAACTCACTATATTAAATGAATGTGTATCTAATACTATTGGTTATGATTAAAGTTTTTTGTTTTCTCAGACAGAGACTGCTGTAAAGATTTAGAGACTGACTCGGCATCAATGCTGAAGGTAAGACTGCACTGATCAGTTTTTTAAACAACATGTCCTTTAGTAAAATAATCTTTGAAATGGTTTGTGTGTGTCCAGTGTCAGACTGAGGAGTCCAGCTGTGGAAAGACCTGATGAGACGGAGCTGAACACACTGAGGTGAGACAGGACTCAAATGTACAGAACTGGTTTAGTCTATGATATAATTTACCCTACTATCATAAAACTCTGAAGACGTCCGTAATCTTTACTTTTTACGTAATTGTAATCCTGTGTGGATTTGACTATAGTGAGCTTACTGATTGTATTTCTTTGTTTTACAGAAATCTGCACTACTGTGAAAACTTTCAGACCAACTTTGCATCCAGGCAGTAGGTAAGACGGCACTAATCGTTATATTTGGACAAATTGGCCTTAAGTTGGATATGAAATAACATTTGTGAATGGTTTGTGTGTGTCCAGTGTCAGACTGAAGACTGCTGCTGTGGAAGGATCTGCTGAGGCTGGAGCTGAACACACTGAGGTGAGACAGAGTCAGAGCTGAGATGTTTGGATGAGACAAAGCAACATTTAATCTGTAGGTTTTGGTTTAGTCTTGCCATAGGGACTCACAACTAAAGTATTGTTGTTCTTTATACAGTATGTCTTACAGAAATCTGACCACGCTGATGAAGACTTTGAGGAGTGAGCTTTGACAGTGATTTACAAAGATGCCCTTCCTCCTGCTGTGAGTCTGCAGAACCTGCTGCATGTACAGAGTCTGTGGAACCTTCTGAGACACTTCAGCTCCTCGGCTTCATCGGCTCAGTACAAACTAATCCACCTGTTTGGACTGATGTAAACTATAACTGCAGAAATGGAAATGTTCTATCATTAATTGCACCTTAAAATGTAAGTGTTTTACACTGTTCAATGTTAAATAAATTGACTTTATAACTATACTTTTTCTTGCTTTTTTACAACATTTATTTCTTGTACTAAAAATGTACAACTTCATTAATGGGAATAAGAAATAAAACATAAAGGGAACAGGAATATTCCAGTAACCATTACTAAGAATAATAGTACAGGTTAAGACCATATTTAAGTAACAAAAGTAATCAGTACTAGGAATTCCCAGTTGTCAGTACTAACATGTCTGGAAATCAGAACTTGTGTCATAAGTAATGAATACTGTGAAATCCCTCTTAATCATACTAGCGTTACTAGTAATCATGGCTTAACATTGGGCTTAATAATTATGCATCGGGTTTACAACTTATTCCAAGTAAGCGAAATGAGTTGGAAGTTACAGTGTGGTCTCTCATAAGGGGCTTCTGAACCGCTCTTTGTCTGACCCGTCACCTAGGACCTGTTTGCCATGGGAGACCCTACCAGGAGCACGAAGCCCCCGACAACAGAGCTCCAGGATCATTCAGGCTCAAACCCCTCCACCACGTTAAGGTGGAGGTTCCAGGAGGGGTATTTCATTTATTAATTACTTTATTCTTTCCAATGTCTAACAGTTACTCAAACTCACAATACAAACTATGTGGGCCCTTCTTTTGACGGATGGAGCGTGAGATCGATAGACGGATCGGTGCGGCGTCAGCAGTGATGCGGTCGCTGTATCGGACTGTTGTGTTCCCACCCTCACCTATGGTCATGAGATCTATGACCGAAAGAACAAGATCGCGGATACAAGCGGCCAAAATGAGTTTTTCTTCGCTGAAAGGAGCAGGGTGAGGAGCTCAGTCACCCGGGAGGAGCTGGGAGTAGAGTCGCTGCTCCTTCAAGTCGAGAGGAGAAGCTCCGAAACGTCATGTCTTTTGGTGTGACTACACAGTTGTGCGGCCTTTGTTTTTTCTCTTATTACATTAGTGTTCTGGGCATGTCCCGTTGGGAGGAGGCTTTGGGGAAGACCCAAGGGGTCCTCCCAGAACAGCTGGAGCAGGTGTGCGTGGATCGGGAAGTCTGATGCCTCCACGACCCGGCCCCGGATAAAGCAGAAGAAAATGGACAGACCTTTTATTTCGACTTGAGTAAAACTATTTTAAAGCAACATTACGCTCACTTGAGTAAATATTTTATTGACTACTCTACTTCTGCATTTAGGGATCGATACAGTATTTTCTGAAATGATAAATGGTCTCAACTTATATTTACATCAAGGAACCAAGCACACACTAATGTACGCAGACACTGGAGGCCAGGAGGGTCTTGCCTAAGGACACAACAACAATGTGTACCTGCAGGAGTCAGGATTCCAACCCCGACCTTCCGATCATGAAACGACCCGCTCCAGTGTCGCCCCACAAAAACAAAACTTTCTTTGGAAAGAAACATGTGTTTATTACACAGTTATAACTCTTTTCTACACTATGGACTTTGGGAAAGGCACATGTAGAACTAGAGAACATGCTTTCTTTGAGCTGAAGCATCAGACTTCCACACTCGCAGTAGTATCCCCCGTGGCCAATCGCAGGCCGTGTTTGGGATGACCTCACCTTTCCTCGTGGCCGGCGTGAGCTCAGTCTGACATCACCCTCCGCCAGCGAGCGGGTCTGACCGAGCTCGGCCAATCGCAGCGCGCGGCGTCTCCTCACGAGGTAACGAGGCACGACCGCGAGGCAGCCAATCAGCTACGAGCACAGACAGATCAATAATGCAGAGCGCGGAGTGAGGTTAGAGAGGGAGAGATGAGGAAGGTGGAGAGGGAGGAGGACAAGGAGGAGGAGGAGGAAGGTGATCTAACCGTGTGTGTTTTTTTTTACCGTACGCTCTGACTCACACTGGTCGTATATACATCAGGTATCATTAGCGCATTAGCTGCCACTCAAAGCCTCAGCAGGGCATCGATTCTGGAGCTGAAATGTGCGAATCCAAGTGTCCTCTTAAAGGGACAGAGCACCATTTCACAAACCAGATGAATTCACTGGAGAGATCAGGTGTGAGGGCATTTCTCCACTACAGGGCTGCACGATTTTGACATAAACTCTCATTACGATTTTGCCAATTGAGATATTGAGATTTGATTTGAGATTTTAACATTGTATGTATAGGCTATGTTGTATTCTTTATACAATTGGGCATGGCGACACGTAAACAAGCAGCAATTTCCCTCTCTTGGTACAGCAGCGTTTTTTTGCCTTTTTCTGCAAACTGCATTTCTGCGTTCCACACTGTTTCACTGGATGCTTTTGTACATCTTTGCTGTGTTTTTGTGAAGTTTAGTGGATTTTTTACTACAGAGTCTGTGCTAGCCAGAATTTCTTCTTCTGAAACACTGAAGAGGCACCAAGAGCCACCACACCTGACAAAACAGGGACAAACAAGGAGAACAGGGACAAACAAGGAGGTATCCGGGCAAGACTCGCGGCTAGGCCACACAAGCTTCTATCCCTACTATTGTTCTGACTAATGTTCGTTCACTGGAGATTGAGACGGATTATATTCATGTGCTAAGCTCTTCCCGGAAGATGGTGAACGACTGTTGTGGAGCGGAGGGAGCTGCACAGGAGGGAAGGAGGAGGTGGAGGAGCTGACCAGTGCAGGACGCCACGCTCTGAAAAACAGGGACGAACCCAGGAGGTTTGGGGAATTATCCAGTACAGTTTAGATCCAGGCCATGTTTGTGAAATTATCCAGTACAGTTTAGATCCAGGCCATGTTTGGGGAATTATCCAGTACACTTTAGATCCAGGCCATGTTTGAGAAATGATCCATTACACACTTTAGATCCAGGCCATGTTTGAGAAATGATCCAGTACAGTTTAGATCCAGGCCATGTTTGGGGAATTATCCAGTACACAGTTTAGATCCAGGCCATGTTTGAGAAATGATCCATTACACACTTTAGATCTGGGCCATGTTTGGGAAATTATCCAGTGATGTCATCTGTCGGGTCGTGCTCGGGGGTCCCCTCTCCACGCACAGCTCCTCCAGGGGATCCCAGGTCTAATCTAATCCATAATATTCACTCATACAAGGGGGCGTGGCCTAGCCCAGTGGTTCCCAAAGTGGGGGTCAGGGATGATTTTGAGACAGTATTAATTTCTGACATTGATGTATGTTTTGATTGAAAACAGTGTGTTTTCATGAAATTAAGCCAAATATCAAAACACAGTATCCAAACTAACATCATTCAACCAGATTTTATGTTTTGTATCAGAATTGGTTTTATTGCCATTGTTAGTGAACAGGTTCACAAACTAGGAATTTTAAGTTTCTAGTAATAGTAATTTAATAGTAATGTATTCATTAACATTAAGAAATGATTATAAAATGCTATTTGCATTTTACAGAAGGGGGTCCCGAGTTGAGTGATTTTGGGGGTCACGGCCTGAAAAGTTTGGGAACCCCTGGCCTCGCCGAGGGGAAAGAAAACCTCTCAATTTATCGCTCTTTTTAACCGTTTCTGCCGGATGTAAAACATATTTATCACACACCAATAAAGTCAAGCCAAAATCTGGTCCATATGGATGTTTTTTCACAGCAAATGTTTTCAGTTGAGGCGAAAAACGGCAGTTGTTGCTAACGTTAGCATATGTAGCATGGAGCTAACGTGTTTAACATTGTCCGTTTCTTGAGTGTTTATGGGCTGTTAAACCACTTTGAACCAAAGTAATGGTGGAGAAATGGGAGTAGTTCATTTTTTCTCTTCTTTGTTTTCAATTTAAAGATATTTATAACAAAAGAAGATACTTTCTTTTTCTTTCATTCAAAGTGATGTTTTTAATATGACTTTAGTGTGTTGTGTGTGCTATATGTGTCATTCCGTGTGACATAACTCATGTGTAATTTTCATTCACCCGAATCGAAGCGGCTCCAAGTTTAGCTCCATGACTTCAGCGGAGTAAAGTTCAAATAAAGAGTTTAGACGTCACAAACCTCTCAAACCAGTCGGACATGTTTCTGCAGCTGCTGCGACCCACTTTACACACAAACTAAAAATAATGATGCACACACACACAGGGCAGGGGGACACTGTAGTGTTTCCCCTTTAGAGTCGTTTCGTCACCCTTTATTGTAGCAAAGCCCTAAATGTCAAACACTCAGTGACGTGTCCTGACCTGGAGCTTTTACACTGGCTCATCTGCACTTTTTAGACTATTCATTCTCATTCTGTGCTATTTAAGGCAATCTACTGGTGAACAGGGAAACCTTTTCAATTTAGAGATATCAATTTGAAACTATTGCTGTAGATTGAAGGATAAAAATATGGCAAGTTTTGTCCTTTTATGTTTTCATATACGTAACTGTATTTAAGTAGGGGAAACGTGGAAGAGCTTGGTCGCCTCTAACTTCACCCCTGTTTGGCTCCATAGAGGAGAGGAGGAGAGGCTAAAAGCTAACAACATCTTTGGACAGCCCTGTTCTAGACAATAATCAGACGCAGAATGAGCTCCAGATGATGGAGCAAACAAAGTTCAGCTGTAGTGACTTTTTTAAAGCACTAAGAGCCTCCTACAAACCTTCACTTTAAGTCCGTACGTCTGCACAGCGCCACCTGTTGTTCTGGAGTGTGCATTATTAGGCTTTTAACATGAACCAAACACATGGACACATTTACTTTTGTCTCTGGAGCCTTTATAGAAATATAGTGGAGCAGTTCTTGACAAAAAATAGCACCTGAGTAAAGTTCAGATCGTAAACACTTGAGCACAGCACAATCATTCAAAAGTGTCTCACGCGTCCGTGTTTATGTTTACACGTCTGTTACCACGGAGACAGCACCTCGAGGCTACGCACATTTCCTGGCTTTGACACACAGAGAGAGAGAGAGGCCTTTACCGCTTCTCTCGCACAACAAACACAATCTACAAACGCTCAAAAGGCAGGATTCCTGTGCTCTTTCCGCCAAGTATATTTATGTCAACTTTCACCTGGAAACAAAGACATTTCAATAAGAGTCACAGTTTCTACATGGATTTATTTGGCTGACATTTGCTCTTAAAGGGATATTTCAGGATTTTTGACATTGGGCCTCATTAGTTATCCAGAGTGTTGTTGATGTCTGGAGATATTTTTTCTTAAATTCATGCAGTTCTTATATTTGAAGAGTCTAGTGGCGCTAGGCTAATGCTAGGCTAAAGCATTTCTATGGTATCAGTTAGCCTGCATTAAAAACAGTCTGACCCACTCCACAGTGCACCTGAGGTAAATCACTTATAACACCAGACTAACCATATACCTGATGCTGCTCAAATATAAGTTATTTTAAATGCAAAAAGGTTAAAATGATTCTATTAACACAGACATTTATATGGTTAGTCTGGTGTTATAAGTGATTTACCTCAGGTGCACTGTGGAGTGGGTCAGACTGTTTTTAATGCAGGCTAACTGATACCATAGAAATGCTTTAGCCTAGCATTAGCCTAGCGCCACTAGACTCTTTATATATAAGAACTGCATGAATTTAAGAAAAAAATATCTCCAGACATCAACAACACTCTGGATAACTAATGAGGCCCAATGTCAAAAATCCTGAAATATCCCTTTAAAGCAACATTTCATTCACTCACACACATATTGTACATGTTCTTAGCATTAGGGGAAACCAGCGGAGGTGGGCAGGGAAGCCAAAATAATTACTCAAGTAAAAGTAAAAAAGTACTTGGAGAAAATGTTACTCGAGTACTGTGAGTAACTGAAGTCTGATTTGTGTTTCAGTGTAAATGATGACAAACAAAACCTATAATAATGTGAAAATCCTAATATTACCACAACAATATATAAAACATATACGTTTCTGAAGAAAAAGGGGCACGAAACACAAACTACATATACATTATAGGTCGATATTTGCAATTTAATTTTACTCAAGTGGAAATAAAAAGTACAGTATGACATTTCCTCGTTTAATCCTGATGTAGCACACTACTCTTATAAGTACAGTTTCTTCAAAAAGTTACTTAAAGGTGCAATTAGCAGTTTTTTATGTGGGATTTTTTTATATATATTTGTGTGTATTTAACCTTTCAGTGGCTCAGTGGCTGTATGAGTGGTCAGCATAGCGTCTTTCCTTTCCTTCACATTTACCATTTAGTGATGGGATTCACGGCTCTTTACTGGGAGCCGAGTCTTTAGGATCCGTTCATTTCGGAGAGCTGTATTTTATTATGAAATTTGATTTGAAAAACGTGTTTGTGAATAAAAATCTTGAGCCACAGCTAGTATAATAAAAAGAGGCTCCAACTGTCTGGCAAGTCATTGTTAGTGCATTTAGCTTTGACTTTAGTGTAAAAAGGGGCGACAGTGGCGCAGATGGTAGAGCGGGTCGTCTCATGATCGGAAGGTCGTGGGTTCGAATCCCGCCTCCTGAAGGTGCACATTGTCGTTGTGTCCTTGGGCAAGACACTTCACCCACATTGCCTCCAGTGTCTGCCTACACTGGTAGCCCCCTAGGAGAGACCAACAGGCCCGGTTTAAAACCGTGAGGCCGTCCTTCCGTGGACTCACCACCTGCAGAAGGAGCCGTGGGGGGCTGGTGCAATGTGATTTGGGCAGCACCGGCGGCTGCCCCCACGACCCGGCAACGGACAAGTGGAAGAAAATGGATGGATGGATGGATTAGTGTAAAAAGCTTTCACTGTGTTGTTGGGCTGATTCTTGTGTTCCTTCGGGGGAGTTCTGGGTAAAATTCACTCTTTTTGAGATCCAGTTCAAACTGTTAACGTTAAAGACCCCGTCTGTCCGGGATCGAACTCTGGACCATCTTAGCTGTGAAGCACGAGCGCTAACTCCAAACCGCTCCAACTCCAAACTTTCCGAAGATTTACTGACCATTTTATATCTAAACCTGGCTCTATTTACCTGGACACGCCCTCCATCTTCAAAACCATCCACTGAACAGAAACTGCACTGAACGAGACTTGGCTCTGACTTCGTCCCTTTGGAAATTTCTTGCATTTTCCGTGTTCTATTTTGCGCTTGTGTCAAAATAGCAACATGTCGGAGCGTCTGAGATATTATTATAAGCTTGGACTTGGCAGGGTTCGTAGGAAAGGTGAGCGAGTGCATCACACCGGTTTACTTTACCTGCCTGAGCCTGAGGGGGTGACGCAACAAAGTGCAGAGCTATTGTATTCGAAAGCTCTCTGGAAACAAGAAGGAGCCAAGTGAGTCAACTTTGAGAGATTCATTTGAAACGTTTGCTGTAGATTACGGTAAATATGGAGAAAGATGATTTTTTTTTCCCCATCATTTTATGCTTTTATATAGAAATGAATATGTGAGTTGGTAATGTATGTGTATGTATATATATATATGTATACATATGTCTGTATGTGTATATCTAAAACACTATGACTACTTAAACAATAAGTAAATCAATTGAATGGTGACCAGAATGGTAATATAAGCAATGATAAAAAAATAAATAAGAGAAAATTATAAAACTGTATTGTATTGTATTGTATTTTGAAATTGGGGTCGGCACTTATAAGCTTTCTTGCTTCGGCCTTCTCCTTTTGAGTCATTTATTTATTTTGAATTTTGTATTGTTTTTTTTTTGTGATAATGTAAATGTAATGATGTAAACATTGTAAATAATAACACACTGTAAATAATAGCTCAAATGAATCAAATCAAATCAAATATAGAAATAAGGCGTTTCATGCATAATAATTGCCAAAATGTCAACATTTTCAGCAACAACATCTAACTATTGGATTGAGACAGCTTTATGGTTTTATTTTGTTGATTTATAGTAAATAGTTTATTCTTCAAAGGGTCATGTAACTGAGTACTGCCCGCCTCCGGAAACCACAGTATCCGCAGGAAACATACGCAGACATGGACTGGACCCAGGACCTTCTACCTGTGAAGCCCTGACTCCAAACTTTAATATACATGTTTTTTTTTGAAGGATTTTCCAATATCTCTATCAATATCAATATCGTTTTCAAGTGTTTATATTTTACTATTTATCTCTGCAAAGTTTTATGTTTCACGTTGCGCGTTTTCACCGTAGAAAGTGAAGCTGTTCATTGACAATGGCACTAAAATGAATAATCTTGCTTGATTTACTGACCTTTGAACCCTAGACCAAGAAAGAAAAGCCATTTTTAAAACTAAACCTGGCTCGATCTATGTACCTGGACACGCCCTCCATCTTCAAAAGCATCGACTAAACAGAAACTGCACGTAAAGCGCTGCAGAGACTTGGACATTCCTTGCATTTTCTGTTTTCCATTGTGCGCATTAACAGGAACAGCTCGGAGCGTCTTTTTATAAACTCATTTACCGGTTTCCTTTACCTGCCTGAAGCCGGATGACTTAGGCAACAAACTGCACAGAGCTATTACTGTTGTGTAAACAAAACCCTCTGAGCCAACTGAGTCAAAGGTGAGACACGCAGCAGAATGAAATGTGAACTTTGAGATTCATTCGACACGTTTGCTGTAGATTACTGATATAAATATGACGAGGAAAACGTCATTACATGTTTTCATATAGAAATAGAAGCTCCCGGGTTCGATTCCCACCTGGACGGGGCCTTTCTGTGTGGAGTTTGCATGTTCTCCCCGTGTCTGCGTAGGTTTCATCCGGTTCCCCCTACCACTAAAAACATGTACAACAGGCCAGGATGAATGAGGGTGTGTTTGAGAGTGTGCATGGGGGTTCATTAACATGTCCCGACCAACTACACCAATACAATATAGGATCAGGTTTATGTTATGGTTTTATTTTGCTGATACATTAGTTACAAAGATTTGCTCAGAGGGATTTTTGAAGTTATTGAAAGAAGAAGAGGAAGAAGAAGAGAAAAAGGAAACATGGAAGAAAAGGAAGAAGAAGAAGAGGAACAAGATGAAGAAGAAGAAAAAAAGGAAAAGGAGAGGCTTAAAATCCATTTAGGTCAGGAAAGCATTCCCGCATTTCTACCATTAAAGCTGGGGGCGCTCTTGCGTAATTCTACCATTGAGGCCGGGAAAGCGTATACGTCAATTTTTGAGTATAAGGGTGTTTTTGCACCAATTCGGCCTTTGATCCAATGAAATGCAACAGAATAGAAACGCGGGAGTGTCACAACACTTTTTGTTTTGTGTAATTTGGTGAAATATTTGTGGAGATATTCACTTTTTCGGGTTGCAACCCGGCTACAGTCCGTTTATAGAGCTGACACGTAAATGCGGCGCCGCAACACGTGATGTTCAGTTTCATTCGATCAAAAGGTTTGACTCAAAAACGATCAGAAAACAGTTGTTCTGCTCTTTCCATCACAGAGTTTTATTGAGAAGTCAAGTGCGGGACGAGAGGAGAGGAGAGCTGAGTCTTCTCCTCTGGCTGACAGCGCTGAGCAGCAGTGAGGGGAGGGGCTTTCTCTGAGGGGAGGGGCTTTCTCTGAGGGGAGGGGCTTTCTCCTCCTCCTTGCTGTGTTTAGAGCAAGATACTCTGCCCTTCCCCATCACCAGCTTTTTATTTCTTTATAGCTTAATCATTATTATATTTATTCCCCACGTTTCTATATGAAACTATTAATTAAATAGTATTTTAAAGAGTGGATATTGTTTTGGGTTTAGAGAGAAGCTGCTAGACATTTTTGAAGTGACCTCAAAAGACAAATTACAAAGGTTTAACGTAAAAAAAATATAGGCCTATATTTTAGTATAAGAGGGCTATATACTTTATTTCACTTTGCTTTTACATATTTTATTTTGTGATGGTGTATCTAAATAAATCCAATTTCTCAGGAAGGCCTCACGTGTAAGCTCTCAAATACGTTTAAAATTTTGTTCCTACAGTTTCTGCTACAGAGGCTGAGAAATCTGGAACTTTCTGGAACTTCAGGTTTTCTGGAACTTTCTGGAACTTCAGGTTTTCTGGAACTTCAGGTTTTCTGGAACTTTCTGGAACTTCAGGTTTTCTGGGTCTCTTCTGAAATCGCCCATAGGTTTTCACAGGCCTTTTTTCCAGGCGTTTCCTAACGGGTTAAGTGAAACGTTCTTACCCTGCTCCCCAGCAATTCTGTCCACAGCCCTGTATTGAATAAAAGAACAAAGATGTTGTTATGTCTTGTTCAGTTTGTGAGCGATTATCGAAAAATCTGCAGAAATTCACACATTGCCTTGTTTTTGTGGGTTCAAAGCTCAGTAAATCAGGCAGGAAATCAATGTTACATATTCTAAATATTGCTAAGGTTGGTCTTTATGAGAGTTACGACGCTTTAGAATAAAGATAAGATATCGCTGAAACATTTGGTCAGAGAAAACACATGTTGCCATGTTTTGGGGTTCAAAGTGAAATAAACAAAGCTAGATGTTTGCCAAAGAGGAGAGAGGCCTAAATGGACAAAGAATTGGAAATGTTATGATCAATATGGCATTTTCAACAAACAAAATGTAAGATAGTGATCAGAGAAAAAATACCGAAGCTAAAAATAGTTCCAAGAGCCTGAATGAAGCATATAATTAGTGGTTTTGCCGCACGTAACCGTTTTGTAATGACGAACTGCAGGGTAAAGTTTTATTTCTTCTTTATTTTGAACATGTGAGCAACACAAGGCACCTTTACAAAATTTTAGACATAAAAGGCTGTTACAAATCAAAAAGACAAAAGCAAACTTGTCAGATCTCTTAAACAAAGCCAAAATATACAAGTGCACAATGTCCAAAAAGGAGTGAGGAAGAAGTTAAACTTATTTAACCCCACCCCCTATTCCAAACACAGTTAATAGCATATTTTTCCTGTTCCTATATAGTTTCTCAAAACTCAAAATGGAATAAATAAATAGTAATGAGATAAACTGTTTTTTTTTTTTTTGTTTTTTTTGAAAAATGAAAATGAAAGCACACACGAGACGAATCACTTACAATCTTTAAATTCTGTTGTCTCATATTTCAAAAAAATGTTTTCTCTAAATTTCTTTTTGAACTGAATCATACTTGAGCATTGTTTTAGATCTGAGCTTAAGTCATTCCATAATTTGGCACCGGAAATGGAAACACAAAAACTTTTCATAGTTGATTTGAATTGTTGTATTGTAAATTTATGGTCATTAGCACTCCTGAGGCTGTACACATTTTGTTGTGTGAGAAAATGTTTTTGTATATTGTTTGGTAAGGTATTCTGCTGTACTCTAAACATTATTTGGGCTGTTTGATAATCTACAAGGTCAGCAAATTTGATGACTTTTGATTCCAAGAACAGTATGTTGGTATGATCTAGATAACCGGATTTGTTGATAATTCTCATGGCTCTTTTCTGAAGACGAGTTAATGAAATCAGTGAACTTTCGTAATTATTTCCCCAAATTTCAGCACAATAACTTAGATAAGGTAATACCAGTGAACAATACAAAATCTGAAGAGATTTATGATCTAAAAGGTACTTTGACTTCTGCATTATAGAAATGTTTCTTGATATTTTATTCCCAATATGTTCTATATGACCTTTCCATCGAATTTCATCATCAATTATTACTCCAAGAAATTTAATTTTTTCACAATTTCAATAACGGATCCATCTATTTGTAATTGAACATTTGATTTCTTACTGCGCCTACCAAATATCATTAATTTAGTTTTACTTAAATTTAAGGTCAGTTTGTTAGAATCAAACCATAATTTAATTTTTTTTAATTCTGCACTTATTGCTTCTATTAGTTGATCAAGGTTATCACCAGAACAAAACATATTGGTATCATCTGCGAAGAGGACCATTTTCAAGCATGTTGAGATGTTACATAAATCATTTATGTATAAGTTAAACAGTTTAGGGCCCAACACTGACCCCTGGGGGACTCCACAAGCAACATTCAAGCACGCAGATGTATGATTACCCATCTTCACAAACTGTTGACGGTTACATAAATAACTTTTGATCCAATTTAAAACAACTCCTCTGATACCATATCTCTCTAATTTATTTACTAGAATATGATGATCTATAGTGTCAAAAGCTTTTGTCAAATCAATAAATAACCCGGCTACATGTTTTTTGGAGTCAATGGCATTGGTTATTTCTTCAACTGTATCAATTATTGCCAGGGATGTTGATCGGTTTTTCCTGAAACCATATTGATTGTCGGTAATTATATTATACTTTTGTAGGAATGAGTCCAGTCTTGTATTAAATATTTTTTCTATAATTTTTGAGAACTGTGAGAGAAGTGAGATGGGTCGATAGTTTGTGAAGAGGTGCTTGTTACCATGTTTAAATAGAGGAATAACCTTGGCTGTTTTCATGTTATTTGGAAATACACCATATTCAAACGACAAATTACAAATATAAGTCAAAGGTTTTGAAATTGCAGAAATAACCCATTTGAGTGTTTTCATATCTAATTCATCACAATCAGTTGATACTTTTGTTTTACATTTCAAAACAGTATCAATGACCTCATTCTCATTTACACATGAAAGAAACATGGTACTTTGGTTTCTATTAATCAAAGTATAATCAGGAGTTTCAGGACAAGAAATTTTGGTGGCTAACTGCGGACCAATATTTACAAAATACTCATTAAATTTATTTACTACATCATCCATGTTATCAAGACTTTCCTCATTAACTTCGAAATAATTTGGTAAATTTTTTGGACAGGTAGCCTTACTTTTTATTGTATTATTTAAAAGACCCCACATACTCTGCATATTGTTCCTACTCTTTGCAAGTATTTTATAGTAATGTTCTTTCTTAGCAGCCCGAATTATAAATGTTAATTTATTTTTATATGTTTTATACCTGCTTTCGGCCTCCGTTGATCTTGTCCTTATAAAGTCACGATATAGCTTATTTTTTTTCTTACATGCATTTTTTATTCCGTTAGTAATCCATGGATCATTTCTACGTTTTGCATTGTAATTCATTTGTTTCAAAGGGCAATTTTTGTCGTAAAAAAATTGAAATAACTCAGAAATAAGTCATAAGCTGTGTCAACATCATTGGTACTGTAAACATCATTCCAATTCTGATTCAACAAGTCATTTTTGAGTGCGTTTAAGGCATCAATTGTCTTAACTCTCTTCCAGTAAGAATTATTGTTTGAATTCCTACTTTGGTAATCTGCATTGTAAATGGTAAATATCGGGAGATGATCACTGATGTCACTGACTAAAATTCCAGTTGCAGAAGTGTTGTCTATATTGTTTGTAAATATATTATCAATCAGAGTGGCACTCCCTGATGTTATTCTTGTAGGTCTTGTAATAATAGGGTGCAGATTTAGACAGTACATGGTTTGTAAAAAATCAGTGGTAGGTTTATGACTGCTTGAGTTTAGTAGGTCAATGTTGAAGTCACCACAAATTAATACTGATTTGTTGGTTGTGAGTGAAAAAGTGGCTTCAATCCAAGTATTAAAAACATCAATACTAGATCCAGGTGTACGATAAACACAGCTAATAATGATGTTTTTCTGTTTCTTATGACCAATTTCAATGGAAATGCATTCCAAAACATTATCAATTACAAAAGACATGTCATCAATTACATTAAAATGAAGTGAAGAGTCAATAAAAATTGCGACACCACCCCCTGTTTTGTTTACTCTATTAATGTAATGAAGTTCATATCCTTCAAGGTAAAAATTTACTCCCCTATCGACATTCAACCATGTTTCTGTTATAGCAATTACATTGAAGTGTTTTGTAAATTGGTTGAGTGAGGAATGTGACAAATGCCCTTCAGTCACGGAAATGCTAAACATGACCAGATACACCATCGGAGAAAACAGAAACTGCACGTACAGCCGGTTAAATACCAAAGAGGATCACACTCATAAAGAAGATGACTCAGGAAATTTACAAAACAAAAACATGAGCAGGAAAAACTGATTTTGCGAGGACTTTCTGCTAAAAGTTTGGAAATGTTTTGTTTTTTTTCTGCAGGAAACAGTGGAGTTTGAGGAAACGCTGACTTGGCAAAATTCACAATCCTGTTTCCGACGGAAGAGACGTTACTCTGATCATGCCGTAGGTTTTAACATTCTGAAGAGACAGTTGGCGTGAATTTGCTTTGTGGATTTTTGGAGGATTTGGATTTGCAGATGTTTAGACCCGGTCAGTCCCCAGAGCGTCACCAAGGCTTGTACAGCGTAAACCCACCTCGCACTTTTATAGGTATTTTACAGATATATTTGTAACAACGTCAAACACATCTTCATCATTGTCTTACACTGAAACGGCTCAAATATCCAGTAGATTCACTGCCTGATGTTTCTTCCCATAAGCTTCTCCTACTTTTGCTCCCCTTTGCTGTGCAGCTGTTTCAGTAAAGATACTGTAGCAATAAAGAAGAAACTTTTTACATGCCGTAGTGAAGCTATGGTGAGTATTTATACCACGCGGTGAAAGGATTAAGTGAGAAAAATGATTTTGTATCTCTTTTGGATCCTGAAGTAGAACTAAGTAACTCATGCCCCTAGAGGCCATAAGCGCCACTGCAGGTGTCGTAGCATGTTGTGTTTTTTACTCATTAATTTTCCGTGAGAGTAAATACTACGCTGACAGAAAAGACAAAGGGACAGAGGGATATTGTACATCCAATTACACAATGGAAATATTGTTTTCACTTAAACTTGCCTGTAAATACTGTTTAAGTGTATTTACTCATACACTTACTGTGTATCTACATTATAGAGCAGAACCACTGCTCTATAGACTCTACAGAGCAGTGGTCTTTGGATATGACTGTTTATATACTCTATAGCAGTGGTTCCCAGAGTGGGGTCCGGGGCCCCCTGGGGGCCTCAGAGGCACTACAGGGGGCCTCCAAAACTTATCTACAAAACAAGTACTTTGAAAATAATTGATTTTGAAAGTAAAAATACATTTATTTTCTATAATGTGCAACTTCCATCCATCCATCCACTTTCTTCCACTTGTCCATCACTGGGTCGTGGGGGCAGCTGTTGGAGCTGCACCAGCCCCTATGGCTCCTCCTGCAGGTGGTGGGTCCACAGAAGGACGGCCTCATGGTTCTAACCGGGCCTGTTGGTCTCTCATAAGGGCTTCTGAACCGCTCTTTGTCTGACCCGTCACCTAGGACCTGTTTGCCATGGGAGACCCTACCAGGGGCACGAAGCCCCCGACAACAGAGCTCCAGGATCATTCGAGCTCAAACCCTCCACCACGTGAAGGTGGAGGCTCCAGGAGTGGATAATGTGCAACTTAAAACCAGTATTTAGCCTATAGTCATTGCTAGATGTTACTTTTTATGTTAATTTAGCAGGAAAATAATAACAAAGCCCTGTGAAAATTGGGGGATCGATAAGGGGGCCGCGATGTCCCGGACCGTTTATAGTATAGAGTATATAAACAGTCATATCCAAAGACAGACTTGTATTTGTGCGGTGGAAGTTGAAAGGTTGGGCAGAGTTTATTTGCAGAGTTCAGTCTGACTCAGCGTTTTCAGCTGATTATGAATCAGCGTCACATGACCCCTGTTCAGTCATGTGACAGGGGAAAAGTACTACAGTGCAACTTTATTTCCGTGTGCTGCTTTTGTGAATCATGAAACGGCTGATGTTTGCACAACCCTGGAGAGTCATGTGTCCACTTATGTCGTAAGTGTCGTGTTGTCTGGATGGAGTTTTCTGACTTTATTATTCTGTGTCTTTGCCAAAAATAAATGTATTTCAATCAAAATTCTAAATACTGTAACCTCTTAACCTCCACATTAACGACTTTTTCTCCAGTTTTACCCAAATGTAAAAGCTTCATGGCCATAAGAACCTACAGCCTAGAGGCCAGTGTAACGCCTCATTTGAAAGCTAAGGCCTACAAAACCCATCTAAGCTCCTTCCTTGTTTTTGTTGTCAAGTTCTTGATGTTTTGCCGCAAAAAACAAAACAAAAACGTGACAAAAATTTGGAAAAACTAAAATGTGGAAAGAGCTTAGGCCTTAGCTTTCAAACGAGCAAAGTAGGTATGTGGAGATTTCTAAAAAAAAAAAAATAAAAAAAAAGCTGCCATTTTTGTTCCCAATGTCTGTGACCGGGTTTTGCCCTGATCATTTTTAGAGCGGGGCAGCAAATGTCCTGCTGAGCGACTTACTGTGGGAATGCCCAGCTAATATCAGCCAGTCAGGATAATTGCCTGCAGTCTTGTGTACAAATTGAGAGACTCCACCTTCATTTACAACCGCAGTAGCGAATTCAAAAATTATTATTACCTTCATTATGCAAGAATTGAATAAACCCCCTTTGCAGTACACTTTCTGGCCACCAGCGTCAAATTGGGGGCGCTGTTTCACTCCTTTCGCAAAGTTAAGGAAACACTGTTGTGGTGTCTTGGTGTTTATCACAGAGCGTTGTAGCATCAACTTTCACAGTTTTCCAACTTTTATGGCAAGGTTTGTTGATATCAACAAAGGTTCATGTTAAAAATTGACGTATAAAAGAAGTTATGCTGAACTGACACTTTCAAAATGATCTAATGTGGCTTTTTCTTTGAGTTAACAAATGTATGAGATAAAGTCACTGCACGTACTGTAGATGCAGGTGTTTTTTACATTTTATATATTTCTACAATTGTTGATTTTGTTCTACTAAAACTAGGGTTTTGCCATAGTTAACATTTGTTTTAATATAGCATGTTATTTGCATAGATATAATCAAATGCATATACCAACCATCCATTCATCCATCCATCCATTTTCTTCCACTTGTCCGTTGCCGGGTCGTGGGGGCAGCTGTTGGAGCTGCACCAGCCCCTATGGCTCCTCCTGCAGGTGGTGGGTCCACAGAAGGACGGCCTCATGCTTCTAACCGGGCCTGTTGGTCTCTCATAAGGGGCTTCTATATAATGCATTATATAACGTATAATGCATATACCGAAAAATAAAATAAAGTAACTATTATCATTTGCAGTGTGTTTCATGTGTGTTTCACGCTTGACATCGCCGTGTGGCGAGCCACAGGCACTTTTTCATTTTGGCCCTCGGAGACAAAAAAGTTTGGGCACCCCTGGTTTAAATGAACTAAAGGGGCTAAGATATAACATTGTGTTTTATGTGAAATCAATCTTTAATGAAATTTGGATTAATAAATCTTGAATATTTAAACAGTTATGGTCATTAATCTTTTTAGGTCACACTGATCTCCATTCGTTTCAATGGAACTGGTGGGACAAAAGATAAATGCTGATTTTCAACTAGAAACCACTTTCTTCATACTCAGCATATACTGTATATACACATACGTTTTCTTGTATATAATAGGGGGTTGCAACCTCTTTCCACTTAAGCTACTTATTTGCCTTTTCATTGAGTTTGAAAATGTTGTCCACATACCAGGCCGAACTGGAGAAAATACGCTTGGTTAAAGTGGGGTTAAAGTTTTTTTTAATGTGTATTATCCCTGTCAGATGAACGGATGAATCATTTAAATCAGAAACTAGATAAATTAGATTCATGGTCTTTGTCTTGTTCAAAACATACATCACAAATATAATCACAACACTGTCAGAACAATAGCAGATTGTATTATTTGTTCCCCTTAAAAGCGTGCAGCCTTAAGAAACAGACTTCCTTTTTGCAGAAATAGGGTCTGCGTCTCTTTAAACGCTGCTTCCTGGATCCGCAGCCGCCTCTGTCTCTGCTCCGGTTTCTCGCGCTTCGTTTTAATCCCGCTCTCCACCGTTTACCGTAATATTTCACGTGATTAAGGCTCCAACACCACCACCATTACCGTCTAATCAGCCGTGCAGCCGCAGATTAACGTCTCCCCCCCCCCAGGCCAGGAGGGAGAGCAGCGAGGAGCGAGAGGAGGGAGGGGAGGGTTTCCCGGATCTGCAGACTCCGACCGAGGAGGAGGAAGAGCCGGCGCTTCCCGGAAAAGCATGACGTAATGTGGGTCAGAGGGATTGAGCACGTGCAGAGAGGTAAACAGAGACTGGAGCTTCATCAAATATAAATACAGCTGAAATACAGTGTTGTTACCTTGGTTTTAGAGGCTGTTTTTATATCACATAAAGACAACCCCAACAAAATGCAGTTTACAAATGATTATCACATTTATTAAGGGAAAGAAAAATCCAAACCACTCTGTTCCTGTGTGAAAAAGTAAAAGCCTTTGTGATTAGTTGCCAAAAGTCAAACATGGTGGTCAGTGTGACGGTCTGGACCTTGGAAGAATAATGAATTATGTTGCATACCAGATAAACATCCAGACCTCAAGCTCTTTGGTCATGCAGTAGAACAAGGATCCCAAACCTATGAGCAAATTCACTTCTGAACGGCTCAAAAAGAACAGAATCAAAGTCGTTTTGGAGCGGCTAGGTCAACGTCCGGACTGTGGAGTCACCTTAAAAGGACAGTTCATGCAAAAGCACACACACACAATAATATGGCTAGGTTAAACTAGAGTAGGCTAAAGTTCCTCCCCAGTGATGTGAGAATTTTTTTTGCTTTGCTATCAGGACGTCATGACAGCGTGAATACCTGGCAGAAAATGACACTGAATCCACATTTTTGCACAGATTTGGCCTTTTTAACCTCTTAACCCCCACCTAAACGAAAACAAAGCAATGGAAAAGTGATGAAAATGTGACAAAAATGTGACGAAAAAGTGACAAAAACGCCACAAAAGAGAAACAGAATAGTGGCAACTAAGTGACAAAAAAGCGATGAAAAGAAATGTCAAAACAGTGACTACAACGCCACCAAAACCCAAGGAAAAAGATCAGTTTAATTGAGTTTAGCAGGTCTTAGCTTTCAAATGAGGCGTTACACGTATAGGCTGTAAGTTTTTAGGTTTGGATAAAACTGAACTGGACCAAATGCACTTGGTTAAGGCGGGGGTTAAGAGGTTAAAGACATGTGGCCATTAACTTTTAAACTGTATAATGGCAGGGAATATCCTTATGTAAAACCACCCGGGAAGAAACAGGTTAACAGTTTTGTTTTTGTTTTTTTGCACAATTTTCGCGGGAGAATCAATCTGCGAGATGACTTTTCACCCATAACTAACTCCTCACACGCTCATAACCTGGTTTGTGTTGATCTGTGCCCTATTATCTCCTTAATCTTTTGTGTCTGAGCCCACAGAGGTGACGTCAGCGTCTGTGGGAGACTCACTCCGGACCTGAACCAGGATTTGGGGCGGTTGGGGCGGGGGATTATGTCGGATTTAATGAGAAGGTGGGGGTTGGGATCACCATCGGATTGTGTCACATCGCTCCCATGACATCATCTTTCAAGCCAATGCACGAGACGCGGAAACTGGCAAAGGAACTGAAAGAGGTATTTTCTTCCACACTTTTGATTGATTGATTGATTGATTGATTGATTGATTGATTGATTGATTGATTGGATTTATTTGAGTGATTTTTACAACGACATTATTACAGTGCTGAAAACAAACAAAGCAACAACAATAACAAAACTCAAAAGGAGTAGGCCGAAGCAAGAAAGCTTATAAGTGCCTTCCCCCATATTCAAGATTAATTTACATTCTGGATACAGTAATACAACATCTCATGTTACATACAATATAACACTTTACATTACACATTCCTGAATTACTTATTTTTATTTACAATTTATACTTTTTTTTCTTTTACTTATTTCTGATTCCCGTTCATATAATAACCATTTCTAATCATTACTTGTAAGCACCAGTCATCATTTTATTATTGACTATTAATTTGGTTATAATAAGTATTACATAGTCAACACGACCCATTATTATTGTAATTTCCATTTCCACTGTAAAATATTGGTTATTATTGTTTTATTATTTTGTTGTTTGCCTTGTTTAGTGAGGTGCCTTAAAAAGCCAGGGTGTAATATGGCGTAATTATTGTATTGAATAATAAAAGGCATCCCTGCCTCGTCCCCTTCCGAGAGTGGAATGAGTGAAAAAAGCATGGAATTGTAAAGCGGCTTTGAGTGTTTGGAGAAAAGTTTAATTCAAAAGTGGCTGTTGATTTATGCTAGTTGCTGGGTCATACTAAAACTTCTGATATTTGTTACGAATCGGGGGAAACTTAAACAACCCTGAACCACATTTTTCCAATTCAAGCTAAAATTTTTGAATATTTTGACTTTTTTATTACTAATTTCCTACTTTTTATTACTTTATTTTAATTATTTATGATATCTTGAATGTATATAATGATTTAACTAAAACAGTAAAGTCATAATATTTGAAAATACGTATGTTTTATGTCATTCTTTTGTCTCGTCTCATTCTCAGTCTCCTTATCTCCATCAGTGTCAGTGTGTTAATCGTGTGTCGAGATCAGCTGATGCTTGACTTCTCCCTCTCTGTCTAAGCCCCGCCCACTCCTCTTCCCATGAGCATGACATCATACGTTTGTGTACAGCAGTTTACAGACACACTTTTATCATTCGGGATTAAGAAGCCGTAACATAAGCCATTTTCCCCCGATTTTACATCTTAACATAACTACACCCTTAACATCTTAGTTTTAATGTCAAAGTGAAAAAATAGACCAAACTCTCCCATTTTACAATGTTTTATTTTAGTGAGAGTAACGTTTCTATGAAATAATTATACTCAAGTAGAAGTAAGAACTAGTGACCCAAATAAATAATACTCAAGTAAAAGTACTTGGAGAAAATGTCTGTGTAGGCTCTCAGTTGTCGACGTCAGAGCAGGAAACTTTAGTGTTGCTGACGAAGCCTCTTGGATGAGAGGCGAAACGTCCTGCATTTCAACTACAGGGTATAGACGATGACTCAAGAACCTTCATCTAACTTGAAAATGTTACCGAGTACTGTGAGTACTGAGTAACTGAGCATAAAAGTCTGATATATGTTTCAGTTGTGACATAAATGATTCAAAACAAAATAATAGTAACAAAATAATAATGTGAAAATCCTAATATTTTCAAAGAGAATACCATCAAAAAATGTATTAAAAAATTATATTCTGAAGGAAAAGGGTCGAAACAGTAACTACATCTATATTTTAGGTCGACTTGAAACTTTTGTAAGTTCAAAATTTACTCACAGCGGCACAAGTAGCTCTTTATTTTTACTCAAGTAAGAGTAAAGTGACTTCATCACAATAGAAGGAGAAGTAAAAAGTACTGAATGACACAACTTCTGTAATAAGTACAGTTTCTTAAGTTACTCCAGTACTTGAGTAAATGTAACTGAGTATTATCCGCCTCTGGCTGCACTCGTTTCCTACGCCTCTCCATTCACAAACACTGACATATTTGGTATCCACCTGGCGCACGGAATCCCCTCGACAACACTCTGTAATCCAAATATGGTCATTTCCTTTGTGGAAGCAGCAAAAGTAGCTTTAGTGGCTCCTGCAGACTCCAAACTTTACAGTCTTGGACTTTACAACATTTTGAATTTTTTTCAGAGGGATTTTTGAAATATCTATTTCCTGCCTGATTTATTGAGCTTTGAACCGCAATAAACAAGGCGAAATTTGAATTTCTCCACATTTTTGTTTCACTAATAACTAGTTTATCCCAAAACTAAACAAGATCCAAAATCTCTGAAAAACATCTATTGTTTGTTTGATTGTTTGATTGATTATTTAAATTTCATCGCTGAAAATAACGGCAGTTTCGGCCATTTTTATGCAAACGCCTTATTTTTATTTCAATACACCGTATGTTAGAGCCGTATGAACCATCTCGGGCCTTGAGAACTTCAGGGAGGGGTCTCCTGGTGGTTCCCAGAGTCAGGACTAAACACGCTGAGGCTAAAGCTAAAATCTGGAACAGTCTTCATGAGGATGTGAGACAGGCCTCAACTCCGACAATGTTCAAATCCAGGCTGAAAACAGCTCTTTTTACCCGTGCATATGAAAACTGAAAGTATTTTATCTGCACTCTTGCCTTTTACTGTACTTGATACATTTTTATGTTGATGTTTTATTGATTGATTTGATCTGTTTTCTTGTAATTTTATGCAACTGTGAAGCACTTTGAATTGCCTTGTGTATGAATTGTGCTCTACAAATAAACGTGCCTTGCCTTACACAAAACCACAGAAAACATGCAATACATTCATGTCAGTTACCTACAGGAAAAGTTTAAAATTGTTATCTACACATTTATATATTTTTCCTATTCACCTGCAGCGTCGCCTTAAGTACATTTCCTCATAAACCCACACTAAAGTATATGAGATCAATATAATGTAGCGATCAGCTGATGCTTAGCTCCTCCCACTCCACGCGCCATGAGTCGACAGCACATCTTTCCGGGAAGCGCATCCTCCTCCTCCCCATCACCATCTGCCTCGCTCCTGTTCGCAGCATCACGGAGCGACCGGGAAACGGCGCTGACACGGGAAGCGCTCGTTACCGACAGAGCTTTGATTGGAGCCGATGGAGAGAAATGAGAGAAATGCAGTTACAGTCAAAGGATCGGCTTCACAGAATCGCTCTGAGTCACGGCGGAGGTCATAGAAGCAGCGAGATGTTTTTATGTAACGCTACAAAACCATGACGCTACAGCCACACGTACAGGCACAAACTATAACATATTACTTATTGTTACATCTTCACAAGTAACAGTAACATATGTAACGTAGCCATTCCCAAAGTCCTTCTTATGAATTTGTGAAAATAACAAATGACCGGATCCAAACACTAAAAAAAAAATTCAAATTAAAGCGTCTTTAGTAGATACACTTTGGGGCTCACTCTAAAGCATATTGAAAAGGTGCAGGTGAATAGAAAAAAAAATTGAACTTTTGCTGTAGATTACTCACATATTACTCACATAATATTATCCATTAATGGATCGAGCCAGGTTAAAATGTATGGTTTTATTTTGTTGACGTATTAGTCACAAAGATTTGCTAAGAATTTTGAATCTTAGTTTAGTTGTGAATAAGCGTTTTATAAGTGAACAAATCTGTGAACATTCAAATTTCGCCTTGTTTTTGGAGTTCAAGTGTCAGGCAGGAATTAGATATTAAAACACCCACTGGAAAAAACAAACAAAAAACAACAACTTCAAAATCGTGTTAAAGGAACAGGCCACTGTTTTTCCACACTGAGATCTGTTCTATACCCTGAGCTTAGACGAGTTGATGCGTACCTGTCGGGTCTTTGTGTCCGTGGAAGAGCTTGGTCGCTTCTAACTTCACCCCGTTTGGAGCTATAGGAATACATTGGGAGAGGCCAAATGCTAACAACATCTTTGGTCGTTGAGCGCACGCACAAAGACCAGACAGGTACGTCTAAGGTACTCGTCTAAGCTCAGGTAAGAACATATCTCAGTATAAACGGTGGCCTGTTCCTTTAAGTCCGAGTCTGTAAAGTGTGGAGTCTGTCGGAGCCGCTAAAGTGGAAAAGTTGTTGCAAGAGTGAATAAAAACCTCATTTGGAGAAAACGGCCCTAAAGTTTAGTCCCTTTGTCTGCACATGCACCTTGTGTATATTCCTCCCGTCTTTAGCCGCTGCTGTCTCCCACAAAGGAAATGACCATATTTGGATTACAGCGTCATCTCAGTCACAGCCTTTCCTGCTACACGTGGAGATATCCATCCATTTTCTTCCGCTTTAGGCAGCAGTCTGAGCAGAGATGCCCAGATCCACGCACACCTCCTCCAGCTGTCCTGGGGGGACCGTGAGGCGACACCAGGCCAGCTCGGAGACATAGTCCCACCAGCGTGTCCTGGGTCTTCCACGAGGCCTCCTCCCAATGGGACAAGTCCAGAACACCTCCTGATAGGCGACCAGGAGGCTCTGAAACAGATGCCCGAGCCACCTCAGCTTTTCCTCTCGACGTGAAGGAGCAGCGACTCTACTCCAAGCTCCTCCCGGGTAACTGAGCTCCGCACCCCTAACTACCTCGTTACTTATTCAAGTCGTCACATTTTTGTTGTGTTTTTGTCACGTTTTTGCGTACAGCCTTTAGTGCAGTGCAACGCCTCATTTGAAAGCTAAGACCTTGTAGTTTCTGAAAATATGTGTACGGTCTGTGTGAGTAAAACTCTCCTTACAGGCGGTGTCTGGCAGGTAACTGGTTTAATCACAAAATGTAAATGTAATAAATAAATCTCATCGTTCTCATCGTTGGAGAATTGTTCATCATAAATCTCTGAGTAACTTCCTCCCCCTCCCTCTGCCTCTGAGATAGTCAAAGTGAAACCCGGAGGTTGCTGCGGTTTTGGTTTTGAACCCACGTTTACGCCACACGTAGCGAGACAGAGTTCACTGAGGTCGGCGCAGTTTCACTCTGAGTAAAAACCACAAACCGTAAACAGTTCAAGCAGAAACCGCCGTTTCCTTTACAGCATGTGACCCGCGCACAAACTTCAGAGCAGAGAAGTATCTGCAGATCATGCGATACTTTCATCCTTCTACACAAACAAGCTGCTTTTATGACTGAGACGTGGACAGAGCAGGTGAAAGTGAGAGCCTTTGAGTTTCAATATGAGCTGCTCGTTTTTATTGGGGGGAGTATGTGGTCCTGCGGTAGTTTCTTCTCAACAGAGTGTTTACAGGCAGTAACAAGGCAAATATATAGACCGTATTTGTTATAATCAGGGTTAAAAGTAATGAAATAAGGCCTAAACTGTCATTAAAAAGCATTACATTGACATTGAATCTAAATTTTGTTTCCTTTTTATACCAGAGGCCCCTCGAAAATACTAAACTATGGCCAAAACACATTCAGTCACAGTTTTTTTTCCAAACTGTTTCAACATTTTTCAAACTCTTAGGTGCAAGTCGACAAAACGTCATAAAGTCAACATCGTAAAGGGTGAGTTTGGTTTATTTTTTAGTCTGACATTAAAACTAAGATGTTGAGGGAGAAAACAAGTGGAAAATCTCCACTTTGACACAGTGAGTAAATATCGCAGCCGCGTCTCTCCTTAAAGCAGGGCTGTCCAAATGTTTTGTCTCCAAAATGAAACTGTGCCTGTGGGCCGCAGGTCAGACATAACTGCAAATAATAATAGTCACTTTATTTTATTTTATTCGGTATAGAGTTCGGGAATGTGACGTCATATCGCTAAACATTATGGGATTAGCAGCAATTGTAAACTAATGGAGATTTTAAAAGTTAAAATACTGGAGTTATTGTTCACATTAAAACACTTGGACACCACAGTGAGTTAGATGTATTTACCATCAGTGACTCAGCAGCTAACGGCTTTTTTCTCCACTTTTATACTGTTTTTAGCTCATGTTAGTCAATGGAAATGTATGCTAACAGCTGCAAAGATGGTGGATCTCCATGGTAACTGTGGAATTTCCCGAACTCTATACATGTGCATTTTATTCTATCTGTGCAAATAACATGCTACATTAAAACAAATGTTTGTTTGTTTGTTTGTTTGTTTGTTTGTTTGTATGTATGTATACTCTATTGTCCCCGTAGGGAAATTTGTCCTCTGCATTTGACCCACCCTTTCGACCCGGCAGGAGCAGTGGGCGATGGCTGTGCTGCGCCCGGTGTTCCATCTCCATGATGTGGAGCCAGGCTGATGGTCATTATCACCTGGCTGGAGGATTCACCTATTGTACATGTTTTTAGTGGTCGCTGTGAGCCGCCCATGTTAACTATGACAAAAGCCTAGTTTTAGTCGAACAAAATCAACAATTGCAGCCACAAAGTAGCAGTAATACAGTACAAAATGTAAACAACAACGATCTGTGCATCTTTAACAGCTCTTTGGACTTTATTAGCTTAAGTATTAATGTGTTGTTTGCAGCTCGTGTGTCGTATGTGTGAGTCAGTGACCTCTGAGTCTGGACTTGTTGAGGGTCACGTGCTCACAGATGTAAGTGCTGCTGAACTTTGTACTTTTGTTTGTTTCACTTCGTTACTTTATGGCAAAACAAGTGCTTATCAGTGTCATGGCGACGCCTGTATCTACAGTATATTAGATCATTTTGAAAGTGTCAGTTCAGCATAAAGTCTTTTATAAGTCCATTTTTAACACATACCTGTGATGACGACGCTCTGTGATCGATAAACACCGAGCAACAACAGTGTTTCCTTAACCTCTTAACCCCCGCCTTAACCGAGCGCATTCACTCCAGTTCAGCTTTACCCAAATCTAAAGGGTCACCGCCTATAGACCAGTGTAACACCTCATATGAAAGCTCAGACCTGCAAATCTGATCTAAATGGATCTTTTTCCTCACGTTGTCGTCACTATATTAAAAAAAAATGTTCCCCATCGCCTTTTTGTTGTGTTTTCATCACATTTTTGCCGCACATTCATTGCCTTTTGTCACTTTCTGTTGATGTTTTGACACTGTTTTCAAGAAGTTTAGTTTTGGGTAAAGCCAAACTGGAGAAAATGTGCTCGGTTCAGGCGGGGGTTAAGAGGTTAACTTTGCGGGAGGAGTGAAACAGCGCCCCCAATATGACGCTGGTGGCCAAAAAGTGTACTGCATCCACACTGAAAGGGCTTATTGAGAATGAGTTAGTATTTACCATAAGGCGGGCCCCACTTCCTTCAGGGCATTAGTGGGATATTTCAGGATTTTTGACGTAGGGCCTCATTTCCTAGTTATCCAGAGTGTTGTTGATGTCTGGAGATATTTTTTTCTTAAATTCATGCAGTTCTTATATTTGAAGAGTCTAGTGGCGCTAGGCTAGGGCAAGGCTAAAGCATTTCTATGGTATCAGTTAGCCTGCATTAAAAAACAGTCTGACCCACTCCACAGTGCACCTGAGGTAAATCACTTATAACACCAGACTAACCATATAAATGTCTGTGTCGACCATTTTGCATTTAAAATAACTTATATTTGAGCAGCATCAGCTTCGTGGCTGTAAGCTAACGCAGCGGCGGAGTGATCTGCGAGAAAATAGTCCCTCAAAATGCGGTAATTCATGTGATACAAGGTCAGTTATATTTCAAACATTATTCTATTAACACAGACATTTATATGGTTAGTCTGGTGTTATAAGTGATTTGCCTCAGGTGCACTGTGGAGTGGGTCAGACTGTTTTTAATGCAGGCTAACTGATACCATAGAAATACTTTAGCCTTGCCCTAGCCTAGCGCCACTAGACTCTTCAAATATAAGAACTGCATGAATTTAAGAAAAAAATATCTCCAGACATCAACAACACTCTGGATAACTAGGAAATGAGGCCCAATGTCAAAAATCCTGAAATATCCCTTTAAAGTGTTACAGCGTTATCTAAAGGGCAAGAGGCAAAAATCAGAAAAACAAAGTGTGATGTCATCAGAATGGGACTATCCCGCTCGCTGAATGAGCCTCTAAATTAACTCTAAACAGCTGTCAGTTTGCTATGTGTTACGTTATGAGCCTGTGTTACTAATGGCGCTTGTATAAATAGGAGAACGTAATCCAGTATCGGTCTGGGCTCATCTCGATATTATTAGTTCCTCGTCAGAGCTGACTTCACTTTGACACCCTGGGCTTTTCGACGCCCCTGACGTCGGCCTCCGAGACTCGACGGGACCGCGGAGCGACGGCAGAGAGGAAGTGCTGGTATTCAGGGCAGCCGTGACGAAAACAGAAGCCAAGCAAAGGGCACGGCCTGGGCAATCATTTACTCCGCGGTGTTCCCTGGGTAAAGATAGAACAGTGACGAGAGCGTTTCAGCCAGGAGAGGCGCTCAATCAGAGGAGCTGTTCACACGGGATTAGAATTCACTCAGTGTGGAGAGTCTTCACTGCTTTTCTCCCTTAGAAGCTCAGTTTTAACTTGTGTTTTACTCACGCAGGAAAAACTACAAGGTCCTATAGGTTTCAAATGAGGCCGGCCCACAGGCTGTAAAGAAAAATACGTGACAACAAAAGCGTCAAAAATGCGACGTAAAAGCGACAAAAAAGTGAAAAAAATAACAAGACAATAAAGCAACATGTTGATGTTTTGACATTTTTTTCAAGAAGTTTAGTTTTGGGTAAAGCCAAACTGGAGAAAATGTGCTCGGTTCAGGCGGGGGTTAAGAGGTTAACTTTGCGAGAGGAGCGAAACAGCGCCCCCAATATGACGCTGGTGGCCAAAAGGTGTACTGCATCCACACTGTAAGGGCTTACCATTGAGCATGAATGGGAAAAGTTAAGAGAGTTAGTATTAACCACACTATGGGGGGCTTCACTTCCCCTCTTTCACAAAAGACAGCGTTATCTAAAGGGCAAGAGGCAAAAATCAGAAAAACAAAGTGTGATGTCATCAGAATGGGACTCTCCCCCTCGCTCAAAGAATCAAAAATATATTAAAAAACGGCTAAAAAACAACAAAAAAGTGACAAAAACATGTCAATAAAAGTGAAGGAAGCGCGACAACATAGTGAAAATAAAACACGACAATAAAGCAACAAAAACGTGTAAAAAAAGAATGACAAAAAAGTGACAAAAAAGCAATGAAACGGCAATGACGATGCGACACAAAAAAGTGACAAAAACACGACATAAAAGAATCCAAAACATATTTTAAAAAAGCCCAAAAACAAAACAAAAAGTGACACGTCAATAAAAGTGGCGAAAACGCGACAAAAGAGCGAAAAAAACACGACAAAAAAAGCAATTAAACAGCAACGAAAAAGCGGAGAAAATACATCCAATAAGTGACAAAAACATACTTTCAGGAAATCCCTCCAACATGGCAGCTTTCCCTGCTCTTCCCACGCTTCTTCATTCACAAATACTGACATGTTTGGTATCCACGTGTAGCAGGAAAGGCTGTGACCGAGATGACGCTGTAATCCAAATATGGTCATTTCCTTTGTGGGCGACAGCAGCGGCTAAAGACGGGAGGAACATACACAGGCCGCATGTGGAGACAAAGAGACTAAACTAAACATCTGCACTTTAGTCGCTCCAGAAGACTCCACACTTTACAGACTCGGACTCAAAAAGATTATGGGGGATTTTTTAATAATTAATTCCAAGCTTGAGTTATTCATATATCAACAAAATAAAACCATACATTTAAATCTGGGTCCATCCATTTAAATACATATCTTTCCTCGCTCATATTTTAGTTTAGTTTTTACAAACATAGTTTGCATAGTTACATCTTTACACTGTTAAAAAAAAAAAACTCAAAAGGAGTAGGCCGAAGCAAGAAAGCTTATAAGTGCCTACCCCTGCATTTCAGATTAATTCAGGAAATACAGAACATAATTGTAAGTCCTTTCAAAAGAAAATGCCCATCCCTGCACTGAGAATATGCAGCAATAAGCTGCAGATAAACCCCAATAGGGGTAATAACAACGGTGATACTAGCAGCATCTCATATTTACATACAATATAACACTTTACATTACAATTTCCAGAGTTACCCAGGCACATGTGCAACAGAGGCATACATGTACCTGTTTACTTACAAGCAATTAGTGAATAACAAGTTTGATTTTCCATACATACACACACACAGCCCTGTGGGTGTGCCCATCCATAAATCACAATTACTGTATACCCTTTCAACAATTACACACATTAACCTTACGTATAGCAGCACTGATAAAGAAAAGCATTCATGTTTACAAGAAGAAAATCACATGAAGTTTACAAGTTTTATATCAGTAATCTGCAGAACAAGTTTCCAGTATTCCAGTATATTCAGAAATGCGGATACTGAAATTGTGCAAGCTCAACATTTCTCCAAAAACTTGTGAAAGAAACTGAATGAACTCATCGACTTCAGCGAAGCAAAATCAGAAGCAAAACTGTCCCACTGTGACAGTTACCGTAAGACTCGGAGCGGAGGGAAGAGAAAGTTAAAGAAAGTCCGCGCTCCAGTGGAACTGATACGTCTGAGGCGCTGACCCCAAAGCCAGACATTCAGGTCTCAGAAGTGAACTGTTTGTTCAGCTTTTCCCGGGAATTTGTAAAGTAGAAAAAGTGTAATAACCCCGACTGAACCCAGTGCATTTTGTCCAGTTCAGCTTTAACCAAATTCTTCTCGACTGGAGCTTACAACCTACAGGCCCCCCTGACATTTGAAAGCTAAGACCTACAAAATCCTTTTTCCTCGTGTTGTTGCCACTTTTTGGACTTTTGTTTTCATTGCTTTATTTAGTGTGTTTTCATCACATTGCTTTTTTGTTGCGTTTTTGTGTTTATTAAGTCAAATCCTCGTTAGAAATCATCAATGAATGCACAGACCTTTAGAGAACTTACTTTAGATACAAATTAGTGAATAAAAGTGTCAACTCTTTGTGTCGGATACACATCCAACGACCGAGCGCAGCGTCTCCTTTTTATTGTTATGTGCAAACCTTCTTCCTTTACCCAAAATCTGAAAGCTTCCTGAAAAAACTAAGAAAAAGTGTTAGGCCTTAGCTTTCAAATGAGTGAGAAATTCAAAAACTCCACTTAAGTAAAAGTAGTGGGTGTGTTAAAGTGAGGGCAGCACACACTGTAATGATGTTAACCTTTGCATACTCATACTGTTTTGTTTTTTTTCCACACAGTAATGCGTTTTATACAATAGGCTTTATCAGAGGGAGCAGGGACACCTTGTACATTTACCGCATAATGGGTTTACGACGTTTCAGCGATACAGCGCTCACGCAACCAAGGGACGATGGTTGGACGATGTTAAAAGCAAATATGCAAACTCATGACTGGTAAACACGACCTCCCAGAGCCGAGGGGGAAGGGAATGTTCACTTTTCACTCTGTTTAGCCATTTTCTGCTGGACTATAAACATATTTATCACAAACATAAAGTCAATTCTAAATCGTTTCCATATGGATGTTTTTTCACAGCAGATTGTTCAGTAGAAGCGGAAAAAAAATGGCAGTCGTAGCTAGCGTTAGCATGTTAGCATCCTCTGTTATTTATGTATTTATGGGCTGTTGAACCACTCTGCTCCTCTCCATGTCTTTGCGTCTCTATTGGGTAGAAAAGTACACTCATACATCAGCATTTGTTAAAGTTGTTTGGAGTAACTGACTTTGTGCATAGCGTTTGAATTAAGCTAACGGTAGCTTCACAGCCCACACAATGATGTCCGGTTTCGAACCAGCACGCCAAAATAAAAGCACAGTTTCATCCATTCATTCAGAAGTTCATTAGTTCAAATGTCTTCGCCTCTAAAGCTCGGCCCTGGGGAAGTCGATGATACAAGTCTCTAGGACAGGGGTGCCCAAAGTGGGGACCGCGGGCCAAATTTGGCCCGCCGGAACAATTCCTTTGGCCCGCCAGAGAGTGACCTACTTTTGCGCCGCATCTGGTTAATACCTACTCTCTCCCATTCATTCTCAATGGTAATTATGGATGCAGTACGCTTTTTGGCCACCAGCGTCAAATTGGGGGCGCTGTTTCACTCCTTTCGCAGTGTTGTGGTGTCTTGGTGTTTATCAATCACAGAGCCTTGTAGCACATCAATTTTCACAGTTTTCCAACTTTTATTGCAAAGGTTGTTGACATCAACAAAGGCACGAGTTAACAATTGACTTATTTAATAGAACTGATGTTGAACTGACACTTTCAAAATGATCTAATGTGGCATCTTTGAGTTAACAAATGAATGAGGTAAAGTCACTGTAGATACAGGTGTTGTTGTTTATATGTTGCACTTTATTGCTACAATTGTTCTGTTCTACTAAAACTAAGCTTTTGCCATACAGTAATTAACATTTGTTTTAATGTAGCATGTTATTTGCATAGATAGAATCAAATGCAAATCTATAGCCTACCATAAAATAAAAATCGAAAAAATAAAATAAAGTAACTATTATTATTTGCAGTTATATGTGCTTCACGCTTCACATCGCCGTGTTTGGCCCGCGACCCACAGGCACGTTTTCATTTTGGCCCTCGGAGACAAAAAGTGTGGGCACCCCTGCACTAGGATGTTCATGGACATTTATTTTTCGCCCCTTTGCCTCATGGATCGGTGATGACATGCACCTTTTCTCAGGGAGCCTATGTCGGTCAAACACTAACAGGTCAAATGCTAACTTTGCTGCTAGCGCAAATGTCTAAAGCTGTAGCTGTATTAGCCTACTTGTTTAAGGGTGCATCTTTCTGGGCGCTAATCAGGCGATATTATCCTTTAAAATCCACTGTTTATCTGCTCACGCTACAACAAGTGGAAACCTGGCTCTGAAAACATCAACATGCTGCTTAGCTTCTCCTCGTTTTTATAGTGTCTCGGTAGCGTTACAGTGGCACTTATAATTTGTGTATTTAATGATTTTCTTGTAGTGCAGCAAGTACCTGCTGCACTACAAGAATGAAACAAGCTTTTATTCTGGCGTGCCGGATCAAAACTGGAAATCACTGTACAGGCTGTGGAGCTACCGCTAGCTTGATTTTAACTTTATGCACAGAGTCAGTTATGGAAAGTTTATATTTTTCTCTTAGTTTTCCCCCTCAACTGCTTCAAACATGACCATTTGACCATATATGGGCGACTCCAGATATGCCGTCTGTATCTATACTGTGGTCTATATTGAGCTCAGTGGGGCCCCTCAGCAAAATGTTGCTCAGGGGCCCGGAGAAGCTAGCACCGGCTCTGATTAGAAAGCATGAATCCATTTGTAGAGGAAGTGTGCTATGGGGTGCCACAGGGTTCAGTGCTCGGGTCAATTTTATTTACATTGTACATGCTTCCATTAAGTAACATAATCCGAAATCACAATATAAATTTTCACTGTTACGCGGACGACACACAGCTGTACTTATCAATGAAACCAGGTCAGACAGATAAATTAGATACGCTTAGCTCCTGCGTAAAAGCCATTAAGACCTGGACGACTGTAAATTACCTCCTCCTTAACCTTGATAAAACCGAGGTTATTATATTAGGTTCTCAAAAACTGAGAGAGTCTTTATCTCAGCAGATCATCTCCCTGGATAATGTTAGCGTATCGACGGGCTCTACAGTAAAAAACCTTGGAGTTCTGTTTGACCAAGACCTCTCTTTTAAAACACATATAAACCAGGCTTGTAAAATTGCTTTCTTTCACCTGCGCAACATTGCTAAAATATGAAACATCCTCCCTAAGAGTGATGCAGAAAAACTTATTCATGCCTTTGTTTCATCAAGGCTGGACTACTGTAACTCCCTGCTAACAGCGTGTCCTAAAAGTTCCCTAAAAAGTTTTCAATTAGTTCAAAATGCAGCTGCAAGATTGTTAAAGGGGGGTATTATGTAAAATCGACTTTTTCAAGCTTTATATCATGTTATTATGTCATTCCCTCATTAAACACATGCCTGGAGTGTTGCCTTGGCTCATTCACATATTTTTGAGTAATCATTAAAAACTTAGACGGCAGCCATTTTAGGTGTAGCTATGCCTCAGTCCTCCTAGGAACGCCCCCACCTCCTGGAGACACCTCTGGACCTTTCGTCACCAGCCAAGCCACCAACCACTGCTCCTCAGCTCAGCAGAGCCCCCTCCCCGCACAGTAGTGTTGTTTAGATGCCACAGCAGTGTGCTGAAGGGGGCGTGTCGGAAAGCTTCTTAAAGAGACAGAGGCCTATTTCAAGACGTTCAGTACAGCCATTTTGAGAGAGCAATTTTATTCAAGGCAGTTATTTTAATTTACTGCATATACAGACCAACAGAAGGTTACGTCATCATTGTAGTATGCTATAGACTGGTGCTATGTGATTGAAAAAAGCATAATACCCCTTCTTTAACGCGTACAAAAAGAAGAGAACACATTACTATAACTGGACTCCGCGGAGGCGTGAACCGTCCGACGCGAAGCGGAGGACGGTTCACGCCTCCGCGGAGTCCAGTTATTTCTGATAATGGACACCTCGTCGTGCATTATCCCTTACGTATAGGACACTTAACAAATGATGGTCCGGTTGCTCGGGGGCTGCTCCCCTCTGGCAGCAGGTCCAGTCACAGAAAAGAAGAAAAAGAAAGAAAAGCCCCGAATCCCTTTTAACACATATCATTAAGACTATTCTTGTTATCATGAACATCAATCAGTCTGCGATTACTGTACCTTTCATGAATAAATGTGGAGTATTTTATGTATCATTCTAGTATCACTTTGATACAGAGTAATGTTATATGGGTTGTAATGGTGATGGTGAATAACGGCAATGCCAACATGGTAATGAATTCTCTATGGGAGACAGAAATAATACACTGGTTGTAGCGTGTGAGATACTGTGAATGTTGACCTGGTATAATGCAGTGTCGCATTTGTTAATATGTAACCAACTCGGTTGATAGTTGTTTTGTAAAATGGTAAGAAATATGCACTGTTGTTAGTTATTGTTATTGAAGTTTATGAACAGGGGTGGGAGTCAATAAGCTTGTCTTCTTCCCACTCCTTTTCGAGCTGTAATGTAAATTATTTTTCTTTTCTTTTTCTTTATTATGTATATATATATTTCTGTTTTCTTCTTCTTTAGCTCGAAATAAAATATTCAAACTAAAAAAAAGCATGAATCCATTTGTAGAGGAGGAAATGTGGCTATTTTGAAGCGATAATTGATCCATTGACCGGCAAAGTTTCATCACTGACGTTGCTTCTTGTAAAAACCATTGAAAGCGTCACGTCTCTTCTTCCTTCCTCTTCTCGGTCCGCCACACACCGGCCGTTTTGCTTTCGGTGTTGCATCAAAGCGACGTGTCAGGAAACAGGACCAGAGTCACGAGTGTTTATTCAGAGGTTTACGGTAACACATCACCGGACCCGAACGTGACTGAAACCTCGTGGTATCAGGGGCGTTTGTAGGTTACGGTCAAATTCATTACTAGAAATGAGTGTGTAATTATTGTTCCCCTTTTGTGCTTGTTCTTACGGTAAATGTGCGTTTTGTTGCACTAAACAAAGAATATGACGAACAGGCGAAACTTCGACCAAAGTTTTTGCAGCAAACGACTTGAAGGCACTTTTCTGGTTAAGGCGAGACTCTACAGGTGAATAGGGAAACTTTTTAAATTTAGTGATATCAATTTGAAACTTCTGCTGTCGATTACTGACATAACTATGAGAGACAAATGTACTGCATGTTTTCTGTCATTTTATGTTTTCATATAAAAATAAGGACTTTTATGCCTAAAAATGCCCGAAATGACCCATATTTTTGCTCTTTTGTCAGCCCTGTTGTGGCTGTTTTGTTGCTCTTTAGTGGCTTTTTTAAAAATCTTCGTTTACGTCTCGTTTTCGTCGCTCTGTTGACGCTTTTCTATCAAACTGGAGAAAATGTGCTCGGTTCAGGTGGGGGTTAAGAGAATACATGTATAGTTTTGTTTTGTTGACATAATATTAGTTTCAAAGACGTTTTCAGAGGGGATTTTGGATCATCTTAAAAATAAGCAGTTTATTCGTTTCCAAACCTCAATAAATCAGGCTAGGAATCAGATACTAAAAAATCCCTCAGACAAAACCTTCACAATGTTCAGTCCAAGGGTGTAAAGTTTGGAGTCTGTAGGAGCAACTTTCGTGGAGATATTGTCACAATAATGAGAGAAAATGGCCCTTGAAATTGTGAGACCAGTGCAATAATGAATTCACTCACAAGGACCGTGACCTCAGATACGATATACAAGAAACGTTTATTGATAACGGGCTCATAAATCTTGTCTTTTTAAAGCACCACTCAGTATAGGATTATAAAGCGGTTCACAACATCAACTAGTTAGGGCAGCAGGGTGGGGGCTCGCTTGTGGATAATACCCTGGCTTTTTAACGCACCTCATACAAAAACCACTGACAGAACAATCTTAACATTATTACAGTGGAAGCAGGTATGATAGAAATGACAAACATGATCAATTTGAAAATGATACTTTTGAGAATGCTGTTATTGTCTTACTGCTGTTATGGTGATGATAATATATGTATAAAAAATAAGTGCGCTAGTAATGTATGTGTGTGTGTATATATATATGTATACATATGTCTGTATGTGTGTATATATATGTATATCTAAAACACTATGACCATTTAAAGAATAAGTAAATCAATAGAATAAAACTAAGTAAATACACTCAGAAATCACAAACTTTTCTATTTGTATTGTATTGTATTTTGAAATTGGGGTAGGAACTTATAAGCTTTCTTGCTTCAGCCTACTCCTTTTGAGTTATTATTTACTTTGAATTTTTTATAGTTTTTTTGTGATAATGTAAATGTAATGGTGTAAACATTGTAAATAATAACGCACTGTAAATAATAGCTCAAATAAATCAAATCAAATCAATAACACAATGACAAAAATGGCGTTGTGGGGCTTCGGCGAGGGAAGCTCACGAGCTCGCGTCTCCCATACCTGAAAGAAAAGCAGAAGGAAAATGAATAAAGGAAGGGAGGGGCCGGAAACCCCGAATGAGAGGACGAGGTCAGTAAACAGAGGGCTTAAATAGGCCGGCGTACAGGAGGTGTGGTCCTGCTCCCGAACCTCAGATAACTACTTATCTCCATACAGGTCATTGTGAGGAATAGGTTTTGTTTTTGGCTCAAAACCTGAAAAAAAAAAAGTTTAGCCTGTAATGTCTCCCCTTAAATAGACCACAAGACACACCTCGCCGACAACGTGCAGCTCCTACAGATACTCTGGCTCCAGCACATCACCACATTCTCCTGTCGCATATCGAAACAATAACAGCCGGAGGCCAGAGTCAGCGGTATTTGATTATCGTAGTACATTCCAGACCTGTGAGTAAGATAAAAGTAAAAGTGAAGCGTTATCGTGGGCGGGGTAAAACGGCTCATCCTGAAACAGTGATTTGAAGTGAAAGTCGAGGAAAGGGACTTACCCAAAGAGACCACCCTGAGCCAAATACGTTAGAGATGAAAGTGACGTTGTTTTAGAGGCTTTCAGCAGAAGTAACTGGACGAGCTGCTAAAGTGGAGATGTTGTTTCGGGTCAAAAGTCTGTATTTGCCGCCTGCGGAAAATCCTGAAAAAGTAAAAAGCCGTACAGTTAAAGGATCATTTTGGCCCAGGACGACTCTGACAGAATCCACAAAACACATCAAAATTTAATTCTCTGGTAAATAATACAGTTTATATGTTGTGGCTCGAGGTGATATCATCCAAAATGGCCGCCCCATGACATCACCGTCATGAATTCTGCAGTTCCCTCTCTCTCTATCTCTCTCTCTCGCTCATGGTACATTTACTGCACTTCCCTTTTCTTACTTCAGCAGTTTATAATTTGTCATGTGTGTCATAAGTGAAGCGGTAGTGAACTCTGTCCTTATAAAGTCATGTTGCAGTTTGTTTTTTTTAGAACTGATTTGCTCAACATTTTAAAAGAAGAAGATGGAATGACATGGAACTGGGGGAAAGAGTCTCCAGAAATGACACTGCAGATTTATATTTGTATTACTGAAGGCCAGTGTGAGCTCTGCCTTTCACTGGACTCATTCTGATCATTTTGGCACTCAGATTGCCTTCTTTGTCATAGGTTTCTGACTTTATTCTCCTTTCAGTGCCGGCGGAGAATGAGTCCTGAGTAGTATTAAGGATTTTTGACATTGGGCCTCATTTCCTAGTTATCCAGAGTGTTGTTGATGATATTTTTTTCTTAAATTCATGCAGTTCTTATATTTGAAGAGTCTAGTGGTGCTAGGCTAGGGCTAGGCTAAAGCATGTCTATGGTATCAGTTAGCCTGCATTAAAAACAGTCTGACCCACTCCACAGTGCACCTGAGGTAAATCACTTATAACACCAGACTAACCATATAAATGTATGTGTTAATAGAATCATTTTTGAAATATAACTGACCTTGTATCACATGAATTACCGCATTTTGAGGGACTATTTTCTCGCAGATCACTCCGCCGCTGCGTTAGCTTACAGCCACGAAGCTGCTGCTGCTCAAATATAAGTTATTTTAAATGCAAAATGGTTCAAATGATTCTATCGACACAGACATTTATATGGTTAGTCTGGTGTTATAAGTGATTTACCTCAGGTGCACTGTGGAGTGGGTCAGACTGTTTTTAATGAAGGCTAACTGATACCATAGAAATGCTTTAGCCTTGCCCTAGCCTAGCGCCACTAGACTCTTCAAATATAAGAACTGCATGAATTTACATCAACAACACTCTGGATAACTAGGAAATGAGGCCCAATGTCAAAAATCCTGAAATATCCCTTTAAATACTTAAAGGGACTAGATGCAAGTTGGTCATTTTATACTCACTACTGCCACCTCAGGTCTAACGTGTAACTACAGTCTCTATGTTAAGCTCGTGCATGACGGCACTTCGGACAGGATTTTAGAGGCAGTTGTGGTGAACAGGTCTGGGCTCATTCTACATTAGGACATGGCTGGAACGTGTAGGGGGAGGAAAATACTTAATTTTAACATTTTTAAACTCCGTATAGTCCCTTTAAGTATTTTCTACAGTACTTTCACGTGAATCACTGGTAAATGCAATATTTTCTCACGTAATGAAATGAAGTACTTTGACCACCGCTGGCTGCCATAGAATAAATGACTCATAATAAGTTTTAAAATGGGCTCTTTCATGGACCCCCTGCTCATCCTGGGGCCCAGGGCACCTATACCCAGTTTCCCCCCCTCCTGTCGACGGCCCTGACGTTACAAACAACTCTGTGATTGAGAGCAATATAATGAGTCTGAATACTTACATCACTAGAATGTCACTTTTCTCTTTTCATATTTACTGTAAACTTCAAAATATTATTATTATTTTGAGTATTCAGTGTATTCATGCTGGTTTACTGTACGATAAATACAGAAGTAATTACAAGACGTCTGAGCCCAGAGTAAATGCACTGATTGACCATAACGAACATAAGGAGAGGGGGGCGTGGCCTGGGTGACATCACTCCCGGGTGACACCTGAGGGCGACGTCATTGTTTATCATCACGGCTTTAATCCATCCGCATCAGGAGAAGTCGCAAAGTCATAAACAACAACTAAAAATAGATCTATAAATGAAGCGGGCGTGACATTTAGACTGGTAAGTATCGGGTTTGGAGCCTCATCTTTGTTATAGGTCAAGTTTTTTTTAAAGTTAATAAGTGGTTTATTTGTCCCAAAATGAAGAGATTGCCCGTTATTTTTCCAACAAAGCAATAAACTAATAGTAAACATACGTATTAGCAAATATTATGAAAAGGATGAATGTAAAACTATTTACAGCAATCCTTAATATGAGCAGTGCTGTTATGTTCTAATTTGTATTACACATTTACAGGCACTATATTTATATTTTATTGTACAGTGTGGCATTTATTGTACAAATGCCACATATGTTTTTGTTATGTGGCATTTGTTTGTTTTTTCCAATGTGGTTTAATACTGCAAATAGCTAATAACTGAATCTAAAATCTAAAGTTTTCATTTTGTCTTTCTTTAAAATTCTTATTCTCTCTCCAGGGGTGGGGAGAGCATAGGATCAATGTCTAAGTTTATAATGACAAAAAGCAGGCTCTAACAAATCTGTAGCATCAAACAATGGATATGGAATAAGAGAAATAATGGATATAATTATATTATTAGCCAACTGTTTTTTTTCCCCATGGCTACAGTTTTGCAGCCGTGGAACAGGGTGATGTCATTGTTGATAGAAGGAAACGCAGACGGAAACATGTAGGAAATGCCCTGGAGCTGAAAGCAGCGGAGGAATGCCAAACATCTAATACTGTACAGGAGAGGAAAAATGAGGGGGTGTGAGAGAGAGAGAGAGAGAGAGGGGGGGGGCGGGAGAGAGAGGGGGGGGGGGGGGGGAGAGAGAGAGGGGGGGGGGAAAAGGAAGAGGGCAAAGGAAAGGAGAGCGAGAAAGGGGGAGAGGGAGTAGAGATGGGGGCAAACAAAGGATATGAAAAGAGAAAAAAATGGAAAGAGGGCAGAGAGGGGTAATGGGGAAGGAAAAGAGAGAGAAGGGAAGAGAAAGGGGAGAGTAGAGCAGGGAATCAAAGAGAGAGCAGAGAGAGAGAGAGAGAGAGAGAGAGAGAGAGAGAGAGCAGAGAGAGAGCCGTCGTGTTTACATAGCAGCAGCCGCGTTGCTATATTGCATCACCGACAACAATAACCCACAATCCTCTGCGTTAAAAATAGAATGACGTCAGCCCCTGCCCCTCCCATGCCAGTCGACGGGCTTACGTGAGCACGCTATGACAGAAGGAATCCTTTCACGCCACGCCCCCCCCCCCCCTCTCTGCGTCTTATAAAAGCGGAGTGATGCAACGGTCAGGCCACAAGCGCAACTTCGCACCGCGGAGGCAGAAGCACGCGACAATCGGGAGCGATAACCAAATACTGAGATTATTCACTCGACTTTCCTCCGACAGGACGCGCGGATACAGAGAATAAACAGGTACGTCGCATTTTCGGAGTTTTGTCGGTGTTACGGGGCTGGATTGGAGAGCGGGGAGGTGTCAGCGAGGGAAGCCGGTGTTGTTGCCGCGTTGCCCGGGTGACAAGCAGAGGATTCCCCTCGCGGGCCGTGGCGCCTCCAAACAACTTTAGCTTTTTTTAATTTCTGCATTTTAACACGCGTTTTATTTTATATTTTGTGCCTTGCTTGTGTGCGCATTGCTTTAACTTGGCTTCGAGACGGCTGGAGCTGGTCGTAGAGCGGAGGTAGTGATTAGTTGTAGCCGGCTTTGGGGAAGCGTTGCCCGGGCGACAGACACAGGAGTCCCCGGTGTTTCCCTTCGGAGCTTCGGCGCTTCGCTGTCACTCTGGTGCTGTCAAAATAACTTCACGAAATGACTTCACACCTGACTTTAGCATCGATTTGACAATTAAACATGTCAAGGAAAACTTTAGTACCTGTTTTTGTTATATAATCCAGGTAAATAAACGATCTGAAATGTTTTACTGATCGCAAAAATGTGGGAAAATGTTTAGCTAGCTTTTTCGTTTTGGATTATTGTAGCTCGATTGACTGGGAAAATGCAATAAAGCTATTTATTTTTTTAAATCATACTTGACGTGAAATCCATTAGTTTGAGTCATTGTTTGCTCTTATCTCGATAATGAATGCTTTATAACCTCTAGTCATAAAGCCGTTTGTTTCTGTGTAAACACTGATGATTGCTTCCCTGTACTTTTTACCAAACAACTCGAGCCACTCTGTAGATTTCCAACTTGTTGCGTCATGTTGACCTTACCACAGTTAGTCAGCAAAAAATGCTCGACATGGCAGATTAGCTTCCACTTCTGCACTCAAAGGTTTCTGAAGTGCGGGTGAAGTACTTTTAGTGGCTGATCTTTTGAATGTTGTTGTTTTAGGGTGAGAATTGACAACTGCTGCTACATAGTAGTAACTTTTTTGGTTCCATTAAAATAGTAACTTTTTGAACATCTTGGGGTCTGGTCCAGGGGCGTGTCCAGACTGTTTTCATCGGGGTGGCCGGGCAAATTCCTATCAGCTGCTGTTTTGGTGAATAATACTAACTTTTCAAACCGTCTTCCCTCCAGAATGATGCTGCAGCACAGCGGTCCTTCCCTGGCGGACATCAGCTGCTCGGCCCTGGTGCCCTGCCTGTCTCCCCCGGGACCCTCACCCTGGACGACTTCACCGGCTTCAGCCCCCTCGTGAGGGAGGAGCTGCGGCTGACCATCCAGAGCAAGCGCCTGTCCCACGGGCTGAGCGCCGACGTGAGCTCGGACGGGGCCAGCTCCAGCAGCGAGATGCTGACGGACTACCTGCAGACCACCGGGACGTCGGGCAAAAGAGAGGTACGGTCTGCTCACTCACAGGGCTTTGTGATAGTGGAAAGTGTCAGTTAGTAGGGCCAAATATTGTAAACTGAATTACTGTGATAGATACAGCAGATTCCATTTGAAGTGAAACAAAAGTCATTAGCAATGTGGTTTTGTTTCCCTCTCAGACTAGACATAAAATTACTGAACACCTCTTCTTGAAACAAGGCCCCAAATGATGGATTTAGCATCTCCTAATGTTTAGAACAATCAATAGATGGCTTTATTATAAGTAATTACATTGATTTGAATGTGTTTTTCTTTTATAGCTGACCCCCGCGGAGATCGAGAGGCGAAAGAGGCGACGAGAGAGAAACAAAATCGCCGCCGCTAAATGTCGCAACAAGAAAAAGGAGAAGACCGAGACACTGCAGATGGTACGTTTTATGCAATAATATTTTAAACTATAGTAAGGCCTGCTCTAGTCATCTACAAAGTTTAGCTCCTGTCCACACAGCATCATCTATCTTTGTATTTGGGCTTCACGATATTGGAAAAAAACTTTACCAAAGCGTTTCAACACATATTACATTAAGTCTAAACACAAATCATAAGTAATTTGTTTTCAGACTTCCGAAAACACTTTTGTATTAAAACGAGGCTAAAACTGAACTTTAGTCTGCGTTTGCAAACAATTGGAAGACTTTAGTGATTTTGCAATGTGTTGTGGCTTCTTGCGATACAAATTATAATATTCACATCTACATATTAAAGATTTTAAGTCTGCTCACATCTCACCACTCCTTCTTGTTGCTTCTCCAGGAGTCCGAGAAGTTGGAGACGGTCAACGCCGACCTGAAGGCGCAGATCGAGGAGCTGAAGCAGCAGAAGCAGCAGCTCGTCTACATGCTGAACCTGCACCGCCCCACCTGCATCGTGCGCGCGCAGAACGGACGCACCCCGGAGGACGAGCGCAACCTCTTCCTCCAGCACATCAAGGAGAGCGCGCTGCAGCTGGAGAACCTCACCGCCTCCCTGTCCACGACCGCGCACACGTCACACACCACCACGACCACCGCCACGTCGGCCATCACCACGACCATAGACGCCTCCGAGCTCCTGTCGCTCAACCACGTGCACTGCTCCGGCCACCTATGAAAAAATAAACCTGACTTTAAAACTTTTCAAACACCGATCCATGTCCACACGAAGCTGCTAAAACCAAGAGTGAGACCTGCCAATCATCGCCGTGACCCCGCCCACACCCCTCAAAACCGAAGCTGCTGATTGGTTGCAAACATAGAAAATCTACTTTGAGTTGAAATTACTTGAAATCGCGACTTTGTTTTGGATAGGTTTGTGTAGCAAACTAGACATATTTTTACTCTTGGTTTGATATATTTAGTTGAAAAATAGACTACTAAATTAAAAATCTATATTATCCTTTCAAGTCATTTTAACTCAAAAGTTTTAAGTTATCCGTGACGTGGTTGCATTGAGTTGAAATTACTTGAAATTGTCAAGTTACAAATTATACTTGTGTTTTCTGTTATCCACATTTTTATACGTTTTGTTGAATTTTTCTACATTTTTAGTTGAAGTCATAAATATTTTGAGGCTTACAAACAAATTTGAGTAATTTTAACTCAATGTTTTCAAGTGTAATACGTCCCCCGCCCACTTCCTCGAACCGAAGCTGCTGATTGGACGAGGCGCGACAGGGTTGGCTAGTTATTAAAACGATAGAGCACTTTTTCATGCCCCGACTTCAGATTGTGTTTAAACAGTCACGGCCAAGGAAAGAAAGCAACAGCACTAACACAACAATGCATTTTATTTTACTGAACTTTTTGTACTCTTCGGTTAAGGCTCAAGGTCTGGTTTCACTTTGACTCACTCAGTACTTTACACACTGGGTGAACTGTTCTGTTTTCGACTAACCTTCCTGCTGCTAACCTCTCAGGACCTACGCTGGAAGTAGCCCTCGGTTATGGAAAAATGGTTAAAAATTTTAAAAAAGCTAGTCTTTCACATGTATTTCAAAAACCTAGCAGGAATGGATCAAGGTTAGCCATAAATATTGTGTACATATGACTTAATAGCACTGCGACCCCACTTAACTGTAGCGTTGCTTGTTCGATTTGTGTTTTTTCTATATAAATGTCCGATATTGTGTACCGTGTGCTGCTGTCCGAAGCTCCAAATGCCTCAGAATGTATTTTGTAGAAAGTATTTATTATCCATGTTTTTTGGAAGATGTGCTTCGAAAATGTCGCAGCTTTGAATAGAGAACTATATAAACATGAACAATGGCAATACTGTGTCTGCTTCGAATGTCGTCAATACATTGAGTTTTATCACTGCCAACGTTGCTCTGTGTTTTCACTCACGTTTCCTGACGCACGCCACAAGAAAGGATGAAACGCAAAAGGCAGGAGCTTCATACACAACAAAATGGATAGAACTTGTTGAAATTACTTAAACAAATTAGTTAACCTTACACTAACAAGATCTTTCCCAGATTCCTTCAAAAATCAAACATACATGGTTTGACAGTCGGCAGTGCATAATGCTGCAGCACATTGATACAAAAGGAGCCAATTCTCCAAAAGACTTGCAGCCAATTCCATTATGTGCATTTACTGTGAAATTAAGAACTAAACCAAGCCTAAATTTGGTCTAAACTCGTCCAAACTATCGCTAAATCAGGACTTTTGTTATATCAGGGGGTCTCAAAATGCCACAGAAGCCAATAAAACTCTGTTCACCTTAAAATATCCCACAATGAACATGAAATACAAAGACACTTACTTTGGCTAAAAAACAAAGTATTACATTAGAAAAATCCAAATGTGTAGATAAATCATGCCCTATTGGTAACTTATTCAATAAAATAATCTGAAATCGAATCTATTTTTCTTTGTATTGGGTGAAATATTTACACGGTGTGGTTTTAAAGGCACTCTGCTGTACCTATTTAAACATGTTTAGTCAAAATGTGACAAAATGGGAAAACCCCTTTGAGTCACATATTGACTCTGACTACACACACAACATCAAACTTCTCGCATCAGGCTTATTTTTCCACAAATTACTGCTTTTACAACATACTTTTATGAGGCAAAAACAATGTATTTGTATCAGGTGTAGGGCCTTTAATGTTGTTAAACAGCACTGGCTCTACCATCACAGCACTTGGATTTCAAACGTATTAAATCGATTAAAGGTCAGATTTCTCCCACGTGAGGCTTGTGACCATGAGTAATACAGAATTAAATGCATGTTATAGTTCACGATGAGTCATTGTGTTTGTGTGAGACAGGTTTCTCAAATCTGCCCAAAATTACATCAGAAAGGATTTTTCTATAGAACAAACTTGTCCATCTCTGAGTGCGACCCCGACGTTTGGAGCCCCCACTTTAATAAATGTTTTGTGCTTATTTTTATTTGTGATGTGAAGACTTTGCTTATCGTTTGTTTAAAATCGTGTCCTTTTGTTGATCTTTCTCCACCGATGAAAAGAGGAAGAATAAAAGGTTAGAAAAGTTCAAAAGCCTTTATTTTACATGGCTAACTGGATTAAAAAAGCCTTCTTAAATGACACATTAGACACATTTTTTGCTAAAACATAGTTACATACATTAACACATTTATATTTAACTTAAAGAAAAAAAAAAAACTTAACCCAGTCTTCTTTACTTTGAGAGTTGTTGTGATGTTTATAGTTTCACTTCCTTATTTGACACTGACAGGAAGTGACATACTTGAAAATGTATGTGAACGGTTTGGAATTTCTCACGTTTCTGCCTAAATTCGTCATAAAATGTGATCTGATCTTCATCAAAATCATGAGAATGAATAAACCGTGTCTGCTTAAACTAATACCACCCAAACATTTACATTTGATCATATTTTTATTGGCCATAACATGTAAACATTCACAGGACAGGGAGGAAAAAGTAAGTACACCACCTGAATCTCACTGAATTGCAGCAGTTTTGTAAAGAGGAATGATCCAAGATTCATCCTGATCGTTTGAGCGTCTGATCTGCAACTACAGGAAAGCAGTTATTGCTACAAAAGAAGAGTCAGCAGATATTTAATATAAGGGTTCACTTATTTATTCCGTGCATATTGTGAATGTCTCAGGTCTTTCTGCCAAATATCTTGATAAACTTGTGAATTATTTTTTTCTATTGATGATATCACGTTGTTCAGGCCCTGAGGCAACAAAACAGCACCATGATTCTCCTGCTCTATACTTCAAAATGAGCATAATGTTTTGATGTTGATCCTGTTCCATTTGATCAGACCACATTTATGACCAATTTAGGCAAAAATGTGAGAAATTCCAAAGCGTTCACATACATTTTCATCCCACTGTAGATAGAGGCAAACCATTTTAAACTGTTGCCGTGCCGACCACGTTATGTCAATGGGAAATGAGTGCGCTGCAAAAAGTTATCTTGAAATAAGTGAAATTGTCTTGAAATAAGTACTTCAGTGAAGGGCTGAAACAACTAATCGATTATTGAAATAGTCGACAACTATTTTAGTTCACACAGACTCAAATAGAGCAAATATTACATGAAAGTATTACATGAAAAAAATTACATGCAGTATTTTTTATGAAAACCTACTTTGTTTTTATAGTTAGGGTCTGTAGTGTTTTGTACATTGTAAATCCCATGAATATCTGTCTTTGTCTCATCCAATCAGAAGCAGAATTAGCACTTAGAGCCTCTAACAAACATTTACTTTAAGTTTACTCCATCAACATGTCTTCAGACTTTAACTTTATGTGATAAAATAAAATAAAAAAATACAATTTTCCTACACCATTCACAGGCAAGAGATTAATCGATTAATCGTAAAAATAATCGATAGATTAATCGACTACATAATAATCGTTAGTTGCAGCCCTACTTCTGTCCTTGAAAGTTACATTTAAAATAAGATAAATGAAATCACTGTACTCAAATCTAGATTAAAAAAATAAAAACTTAATTTACATGAAATAATAAGTGTAAACAGTGCTTGATTTGTAAATTAGTATTTTCAGGAACACTGTTGGTTTGATGTGATGGATTCAGGGAACAGGCCAAAACATTTGCCGGAACATTCTCATTAAACACCATTATATCAGATCAAATCTTTGCCGGATCCTTTACCCTGAAAAACTGATAATGGACAGATTGTTTTTAATTAGACTCTCAAATCTAGGACAAAATAACCTTTTGCAGTGTGTGAGTCAAACTGCTGTGGAACTTTACCTCTATCTATGTCACTTCCTGTCAGGTAGAATAAAAAACTCAAATAAAAACAACTTTTCTGCCCAACATTTCTCGAACACAATGATAATTATTACTTGACACAGATGTCATATGCACTTTAAACGCTTAAAAAGGGCTTAGAAACCAGTTAGCCATTTAAAATAAAGACTTTTAAAAACTGTTCTAACCTTTTTGAGTGCCTCAGTTGTTTGTTTAGTGCTTATATAATAACATAAAGCAGCAACACCTTTCATCATCCGCTTTAGTCATTTGGATTTGCATCGTTCACTTTGCGATTGGACCTTTGTGCACAAATACTCAGTTTCATATGGAGCTGGACCGACATGCAGGAGTGTATTATCTCTGTCAGTCCTGGTCCTGTCGGCTTTGTCTGGTGTAACGCTCTGAAAGACCTGAGTTTGTTTTGTCAGACCGTGGACTAGTCTGGACCTGCCCCAGAGAGGGAGGGGCCGAATGTTATACAAAACAAAAGTCGCACTTACACAAGCGCACACACTGTTTCATCATTCAGACCGCTCTGCCGGGTCATAGGTCTCTGCAGGTCGGGCCGATGACTAGTCCGGACAAGAACAGAGATAATCTACGGCGCTGCGGTTTAGTCATTTAAACCGAAGCCTTTCATGTGGTTTCTCTGTTTAGAGCTTTTCTTCTCCTTTTCAATCCCAATCCCTTGAGTCTATTTTGCTACACACGGCGAAAGAAATGACATCTACATAAGTTAAAAGGTCTGTATTTAACAATGTTTGACCTTAATTTGAGTAATTCTGACTTGCCAGACGACATAAGAGTTTTGTTGCAAGTGAAAAAGACTTATTCCATTGGTACATTGGAACAGATCAGTTTGTGGAAGCAAAACAACTTTCTCCAACTAAACTCAGACAAAACTGAGATCATTTTCTTTGGCCCACAGACACAAAGACAAAGTGTTATCAGTCACCTTGAGTCTCTCGCTCTGAAACAAAAATATCAGGTTAGAAATCTAGGAGTAATCATGGACTCAGACCTGAACTTAAAGCATTAACATCATCAGCTTTTACCATCTGAAGAACATTGCTAAGATCAGAGGAATAGTGTCAAAACCAGACTTAGAGAGACTCATCCATGCATTTGTCTCCAGCAGGTTAGACTACTGTAACGGCTGCTCACTGGCCTTTCTAAACCAGCTGTTAGAGCTGCAGAACATCCAGAACGCTGCTGCTCGAGTCCTGACAAGAACCAGGAAATACGACCACATTAGTCCAGTGCTCCGGTCTCTGCACTGGCTTCCTGTCACTCAGAGAATAGAATTTAAAACGGCTCTGCTTGTGTACAAGTCTTTTCATGGTTTAGCACCAAAGTCCATCTCTGACATGTTAGAGCCGTATGAACCATCTCGGGCCCTGAGAACTTCAGGGAGGGGTCTCCTGGTGGTTCCCAGAGTCAATAATAAACACGGTGAGGCTGCGTTTCAGTTTCATGCAGCTAAAATCTGGAACAGTCTTCATGAGGATGTGAGACAGGCCTCAACTCTGACAATGTTCAAATCCAGGCTGAAAACAGCTCTTTTTACCCGTGCATATGAAAACTGAAAGTATTTTATCTGCACTCTTGCCTTTTACTGTAACTGATTAACTTTATGTTGATGTTTTATTGATTGATTTTATCTTTTCTGCAACTGTGAAGCACTTTGAATTGCCTTGTGTATGAACTGTGCTCTACAAATAAACTGGCCTTGCCTAAAAACATGTACAATAGGTGTGTGGAGGGATGGAAATGAGTCCTGGCGCTACTATCCTGTTCACACACCATCTCGACCAAATAAACTAATTAACCTCTTAACCCCCACCTGAACCGAGTGTGGCATTACCCAAATCTACAGTGGGAGGATAAAGTGGGTACACCGTTTGAAATTTCTCACATTTCTGCCTAAATTTGTCATAAAATATGGTCTTATCTGTATTAAAATCACAAGAATGAGTAAACAGTGTCTGCTTAAACTAATACCACCCAAGCAATTACATGTTATCATATTTCTATTGGTCATAACATGTAAACATTCACAGGACAGGGAGGGAAAAGTAAGTGAACCCAGGAATCTCGCTGAACTGCAGCAGTTTTGTAAAGATTGTCAAAGATTCATCCTGATCGTTGTGAGTGTCTATAACAGGGGTATCCAAAGTGCGGCCCAAGGGCCAAATGCGGCCCTCAGACCAATTTTTGGTGGCCCTCGGGCTTCTTGTTTTATTGCCACACATTGCAAGAGATGGTAATTTTCCAGCAATTTTAATAATTCCACACAATTAAAACTTCAAAAATTAACATTTATTGTGAGACTGAGCTGGCATTATGGTTCCAAGCCTAAATACAAGTGTGGGGAATGGTTCAAACATCTCTTAAATACACGCAGTTGAATGTTAGAATGCATTGACCACTGATCTGTGGCCCTCCATGCCTTATACATTTCAATATACGGCCCTCAGAAAAAGTTTGAAAAAGTTTGGACACCCCTGGTCTATAAGAACGGTCAGCCAGCTATTCACTACAAGGGTTCACTTACTTATTCCAAGCTGTCCCGTGAATGTCACAGGTTTATCCGCAAAATATTGACTTTGAATGGACTAACTACATACGTGTGCAGAGGCGTGTTCTAATGGTACATTGTGTTCACTAATCATGTTAGAGGGTAACTGATGATTAGGAAACCCCCTGCAATTATGCTAGCAATACTGAAAACTGTTGTGCTGATTAGAGCAGGGGTTCCCAAAGTGGGGGTCGGGACCCCTCTGGGGGTCGCGAGGCCTTGAGTGGGTCCCCAGATGATTTCAAGATGGAAAAAACATAAATAAAAGAAGCTACTGTTTTTAGTATATTTTTGAGTGTAAAACAGCATAGAATTTGTGAAATCCAGTCAAATACTTACAAACTATTTAGATACATATTAACTTGATTTTTTTTTCTGCCCTAAAGTAGCATAAGACGCAACAACTTAATACAATGGGGTCCCGAGTTGTTAACGTGTCAATTTTGAGAGTTCGCAGCTAAAAAAGTTTGGGAACCCCTGGATTAGAGAAGCTACTGTATAGAACTGGCCTGGGTTACCCCAAACTTTGGAACAGTAGTGTATATCGGGCCGATATTTGGGTATTTTACTATATCGGCTGATAAAAGGTTGATATCTGTCACGGTTCTGTCCATGTTCAGTTCACCCTTGATATTTAGTTTAGTGTTCTAAAGGTTTTGCTTTGCTTCCCCTGTGTTGATTACCTGCCCCGCCCTAATGTTTCACCTGTTCCTTGTGTATTTAGACCCCTGCGTTTTCTTTTTGCTCCATCCGAAACCAGTAAATTGGTAAGAGGTCTTACGCCAAACCGGATGTGCGTCAGCGTTCGCCATGATAAGAAGTGTCCGAATTGGGCTGTCAGTTAGGAAGGAGTTAGGGAAAGTGGCCTGTATGCTAACTATCATAGCCACTTTAGCATAGTGACCTCAGACTTAGCGTTTTCTTAGCGGAACTGTCTTTCAAATGCACTCCCTCTGAAGAACCCCTAAACATGAATGATCAGCCCTATGTCTCTCACACAGCGCCCCCTGCTGTCACAGTTCAACACTGACACATTTAACAGTTGAGAAGCTGCATACACAGGATCATGGATGAAGAGGGTGACCAGATTATCCAACAAAAAACTGGGACAACATTCGGGAATAGGCCGCAGGGGTTCCAAATCTAAACTGTCTTTACCCATGATGAATGGTTAAACTGTTTACAACTTATGACACGCACCAATCTGGATCCTGAATTGAGATTTTGAATTGGTTTACACTTGATAATTGATATGGGCCAAAGACATTGATTTTCAAGTGTAGGCTATGCTATTTCGGGGACTACATTGGCCAAAACCGGGACAACTGGGACAGATTACGAGTAAAACTGGGACAAATCATTGGTTTTGGAGAAATCTATTGGGACGTGGGACAAAGGACTAAAAACTGGGACTGTCCCGGGTAAACTGGGACATCTGGTCACCCTATGGATGAAAGAAATCGGGCAAGAGTATTGGCCAATCGACGTTTAGTCACAGTTAATCAAGTCGAGTTTCAGAAACACTATGACCAGGTTATTCCACCTATTGAGTCTTCCCATATTCCAAGATGACACGGATTCATCAGAAAGAGTGGACCTATGTGGAATAATAACGCAACACTGGATCTTTTGAAAGAACGCCGCAGCTGTAATAAAAGCTAGGGCGGTATCTGGAAATTACACTAATTACTGTGCGGTTCAAAGTCATTTCAAAAGATTGCGTACGACTGCGGCTTAAGCTTCAGGCAAAAAGGAAGAAGGAAAGAGAAAAAGGGAAAAATCATTTGAAAAGGTTCATAAACAACGGGGCAGCACCTGAAAAACGTCTCTGTCCTCTTTGAAACTCTAGGGAGAACCTGTAGGTCACAGTGACAGTGCGTTTTTGACGGCGGGGCAACACCATCAAAAACCCTTTCCATTTGTTTCAGCCCATGGAGGAAGTTTGTTCTGACTTTCAATTAATGATCGATTCTGTGGAGCTGGGAATCCTGGCTCAGACCAAGGGGCTTTCCCGAAACTGCACAAGGAACTGCAGCGGTGGTTTACGCACGGACGAGGAAACGAAATGTGTTTTTGTCATGTGGCGCGACGCTGAAGGTCAATAAGGAAACACATTTACCTTAGAGATATTCATTTGAAACCTTTGCTGTAGATATGAGACAAAAAATGTATTGCAAGTTTTCTGTCATTTGATGTTTTCATTTAGGAATAGGGCACTTTATGTATGAAAAGGGCATTTTCTGCAGCGAAATCTAAATAATGGATGGAGCCAGGTCTTATTCATGCTCTATTTTCAATGCTACAAATGAGTATTTCACTTCCAAAGATTTGTAAACATTCAATCAAATGGAGGAATGAGAGGAAATGTTTATATTCAAAATCAAATCGGACACGACTTTGAGTAAAGCCAGTGTAAAATGTCAGTCAATACTGCAGCTGATTTGTTTATTTTTGTTTATTTTATTTGTTGATTACGTAATACTTAATAATAACTAAGTCAATGTTCAATTACTAGAATGGTGACTGGTGTTTATGAGTAATGATTGGTTATGATTATTATGTGAATGGGAAAGAGGAAAAAGAAAAGTACAAATTGTAAATAAAAATAAATGAAAAATAAATGCTTATACATATTGGTAAACTCCATACATGTCTATCTTCATGTTGTCTTCTTACTTTGGAAGTCTTGAAAACATTACGTGATTTTCATTTTATTAAACATGAATGGTTTTCTTTAGCAAAGCTGCTGTACTTAAAGTTAATGTGGACAATTGTAATCGTGTAATCCAGGAATTTGTAATTTGTAATGTAAAGTGTTATATTGTACGAGATGTTGTATCACTGTATCCGGAATGTAAATTCATTCTGAATATGGGGGTAGGCACTTATAAGCTTTCTTGCTTCGGCCTACTCCTTTTGAGTTTTTGTTACTTTTTTTGTTACTTTATTTATTTTCTGCACTGCTACAATGTTAATGTAAATAATGTAAATAATCACTCAAATAAATTTCAAATCAATATTTATTTGAGCAATTTACAAACATAGATTGCATCATTGCACAGTAATAAAAACTCAAAAGAAGTAGGCCGAATCAAGAAAGCTTATAAATGCCTACCCCCATTCAGAGTAATTACTATCATGCATTTCAGATTGACTCAAGAAATACAAAACATAAATGAAAGTCCTTTCAAAAGAAAAGGCCCATCATAACACTGAGAATATACATAAGTGAAACGCATGTGGGTAATTACAACAGTAATACAAGCGGCATCTCGTGTTTTCATACAATATAACACTTTACATTACAAACTCCAGAGTTACCCAGGCACATGTGCAACAGAGGCGTGCACGTACCTGTTTATGTACAAGCAATTAGTGAATGACAAGATTCATTTTCCATAAACACACACACAGCCCTGTGGGTGTGCCCATCCATAAATCACAATTATATGCTTTCAACAATTACAAATTACAGTCGTCCGCATTAACCTTAGGTATAGCAGCACTGATAAAGAAAAGCATTCATGTTTACAAGATTTCGTTTTGGACCACAGTTTTTAACATATGTATGCAGTAAAATGTCACTGAGCAGGTTCTGTCTCGAAGGAATTTCGATTTGATGCCAGTTTGAATCCAATTCAAGACTTTTGTAAGGACTTTTAAGGACCTACATTTGACATTTAACCTCTTAACCTCCACCCTAAGTGCATTTTCTCCAGTTCAGCTTCACCCAAATCTTTAAAACTCATCTGAACGGATCACTTTCCTCGCGTTGTCGTCACTTTTTTCATTGTTTTTATTAAAGCAGTACTAAGTAACATGTTTACCTTAATAAATCCTTTCCGTAGTCCCTCTGGGGGTAATACAAGTGTTAATGGGATGATTGGGGGGTCTTTCATCTCCCCCTGGTGTCTCTGGCCATGCTTGCAACTTGACCGCCACCAGGGCGGAGCAAGCAATACACACTAATGTAATCACGAAGAAGAAGCTAACAGGCTAACGGGCAAAGCTAACTGCGGGCTAGCGCCACTTAAACAGTATTTACAGCCAAGTTTGAGTGAAAAAAATTATTTCCATTGTATAACTGGATGTACAACATCCCTCTGTCCCTTCACCTTTTCTGTCAGCGTAGTATTTACTCTCCAAGACATTTAATAAGTTAAAAAATCGTAACTTGCTACGACACCTGCAGTTGTGCTTATGGCCTCTAGGGGCAAGAGTTACTTAGTACTGCTTTAATGCGTTTTTGTCACATTTTTGTCACTTTTTTGTTACGTTTTTCTCGCTCTTTTGTTACATTTTCATCCTTGTTTTCATCTATTTTTCGTCGATATTTTGACACTGTGTCGATACATTAGTTACAAACAGTTTTTCCACAGAAGATTTTGGATTCTGTTCAAATTTCGCCCTGTTATTTTTTTGCGGTTCAAAGCTCAATAAGAGTTAGATACTGAAAAATCTTGTTAAGTCCATAAAGTGTGGAGTCTTATGGAGCGACTGAAGTGCAGATGTTGTTAAAGAGTTGTTAAAGTTTAGTCCCTTTGTCTGCACATGCGCCCTGTGTATATTTAATGCACTCCGAATATGCTGTATGAATACTTATGCACGCCCCACTTTTCTATTGTTTGTAAAATAACAGAATCATGTATCATTTTACTTTCACTTCACAGTTGTCTGATACTTGTGTGTGAACTTTCAGTAAAAAATTCAAAATAAAATCTTTATGTTTATGGTTGTAAACATGACAAAATGTGCTAAAGTTCAAGGTGTATTAGTACTTTCGCAAGGCACTGTACATAAGAACTTTTTACATTTTTAAAGGTGGGGTATTATGTAAAATCGACTTTTTCAAGCTTTATATCATGTTATTATGTCATTCCCTCATTAAACACATGCCTGGAGTGTTGCCTTGGCTCATTCACATATTTTTGAGTAATCAGTAAAAACTTAGACGGCAGCCATTTTAGGTGTAGCTATGCCTCAGTCCTCCTAGGAACGCCCCCACCTCCTGGAGACGCCTCTGGACCTTTTGTCACCAGCCAAGCCACCAACCACTGCTCCTCAGCTCAGCAGAGCCCCCTCCCCGCACAGTAGTGTTGTTTAGATGCCACAGCAGTGTGCTGAAGGGGGCGTGTCGGAAAACTTCTTAAAGAGACAGAGGCCTATTTCAAGACGTTCAGTACAGCCATTTTGAGAGAGCAATTTTATTCAAGGCAGTTATTTTAATTTACTGCATATACAGAGCAACAGAAGGTTACGTCATCATTGTAGTATGCTATAGACTGGTGCTATGTGATTGAAAAAAGCATAATACTCCCTCTTTAACAGATTTCTTCTCTTACAAACAGTTTACTCAGAGACTTTGTAACTAACCTGCCAACAACGCAAACCCAAACATTTACACTTGGCTCCCTCCTGATTTCCTTCCCTAAACAATGCAAGTGTGCTCATTATTATTCACAAACCGTCTTAAATTAGCCACAAAGTCCGAACTTGAAACTTTAAACCTGTGTTTTCATCTCACCCTTTCTAAGAATTTCTGCAGAACTCTGTGGCAGCTCAGAGATTGCATCATTGTTGAGAACTAGCGGGAAGCTGGACTAAAAGAGAAACGGTTGGACTGTGTTTGTGAATTCTAGTGCACTGAAATGGTTTGACTCATTTCCTACAGGGACAGTTTGTAAGTAGTAAGTTTGATGAGTAAGCTTTATTTGTATAGCACCTTTCACAGACAAAAAGCCACAAAGTGCTTCACAACACAGTTTAAAAAGTACATACAATATAAAAGGCCAAGACAACACCAAAAATCATAGCAGCCCAAAATGTAGCTAATTAAAAGCCTGAACAAATAGATGGGTCTTAAGTTTGCTCTTGAAGGTGTCAACAGAGTCAATTGAGCGCAAAGAGGAGGGAAGATCGTTCCAGAGCCTGGGAGCAACGGCCTGGAAGGATCGGTCACCTCTAGTATGAAAACAAGTGCGTGGAACCTTCAGTAGATTCTGATCCACAGACCTCAGAGCCCGGCGCTCAGGGGTGTAAGGCTGGATCAGATCACTGAGGTAAGAAGGAGCCTGACCACGCAAGGCTCTGAAAGCTAGAACCAGGATTTTAAACTCGATCCTATAGGACACTGGCAGCCAATGAAGTTCTTTTAGAATAGGAGATATGTAAGTCCTCCTGTTAGTGCGGGTCAGAATTCTCGCTGCAGAGTTTTGCACTAAGAGAGAGCTCCTTCTTGTTCAGACATGAAAACAAACTATTACAATAATCTAAACGTGTAGACACAAAGGCATGAATGATCAGCTTCAAATCATTACTGTACATGAGACCATATTCCTAAGTTTAGAGATTGTCCTTAGTTGAAAGAAGCCGTTCCTCATTAGCTGTTTACAGTGCTGCACTAATGACATGTCTTTGTTAAAGAAAACTCCCAAGTTTCTAAGACTTGGCTTCGCAGACTGGCCTAAGTCACCCAAGTCTGTTTAATCCCTGGAATTGAGTCATCGGGGCAATAACCAGTGTTTCTGTTTGGTCTGCATTGAGCTGCAGAGTTATCACTCAACCATTGTTTGTCAGCAGAAAAAAGTTGTCTTGGCCTTTAGCTGCTCAGAAGTGCAGCAGTTAAGGCACTTTAGATCAGTTTTAACCTCTTTAGTCAAAATGTGACAAAATGAGTATTTCACCATCACGGCAGTGCCCCAGAGTCAGTATATGATGAAAAAGGTAAACCCCCTTTTGTCACATATTGACTGTTTGGGTTAACCATACACAACATCAACAACATCAACACAAACTTCACGTATCAGGCTGATGTTTTCACAAATTATACTGTTACAACGTTTAATGGTAAAAATAATGTTTCTCTTCAAAAAGAAAAACATGTCAGGTTTAGGTCCTTTAAGTAAATGTACTTCCTCTGCTGATTGCCCTTTACGTTCATACATAAGCTTACAGTAGAATTTAAAGAGGGTTTGAAACAATATGTAAAAGTTGTTTTTCATTGTAAGTATTAAACTATCCTCGACCCGTTGCTCTCAAACTGTTCATGATCTTTAAACATTCAACAAAGTCAATGATGTTTTTATTTCATTTCATTGAAAGGAAGGGGAGGTCACATGTCAATTACATATTATGTCAAATACACTGGAGTCCAGCCCACAGATAAACCTGACAGCGCTTCATCCTCAACATGAAGGTAAATGGCGCCCTCTATTGATCACTAACTGAAATACACCGTTTTCACCAAACAATGTACTTTTAAAGCACTTCAGTTGAATTAAATACTTTTATATAGGCTATACCTAATTGATACATTAATACGCAAAAGTGCAGATACTGGTCAAATGTTACTCCAATAAAAGTAAAAGTTGCAAGTTGTATTTGTTGTCGAAAATAGAAAAGTATACAAAGGAGAAAGTACAAATGTGTTTAAAGGTGCATTATGGAACTTTCTATGTGAAAACCACGTCTGCAGGAAAGTCAAATCAGATTTGTTTTGTTTAATTAGAAGAATTGTCACAGCGTGCAGCTTGTTGTATATTCATATATTCATGCAATGTTTTTTGTTACACCTGTCATATTGCAACAACAAACATCCGTTTCCTCTGAAGTCAGTGACCTCTCTGTATAAGCAATTAAGATGTTGGACAAGAAACCTGAGATACATCTGTGTGATATCAAACAAAACCACAAACTGAACATTTGGTACATTTTAGTATTTTGAAATGGACTTTTAAATGTCTATTCTCTGGCCTCACCATGAGGCCCTGGTGGAGGGTCAGAGGCCTGGTGGAGGGTCTGAGGCTCTGGTGGAGGTCTGAGGCCTGTGGAGGGTCAGAGGCTCTGGTGGAGGGTCTGAGGCCCTGGTGAGGGTCTGAGGCTCTGGTGGAGGGTCTGAGGCCCTGGTGGAGGGTCGAGGCTCTGGTGGAGGGTCGAGGCCCTGGTGGAGGGTCTGAGGCTCTGGTGGAGGTCAGAGGCCCTGGTGGAGGGTGAGGCTGGGAGGCGGGCCTGGTGGAGGGTCTGAGGCCCTGGTGGAGGGTCAGAGGCTCTGGTGGAGGGTCTGAGGCTCTGGTGGAGGGTCTGAGGCTCTGGTGGAGGGTCTGAGGCCCTGGTGGAGGGTCAGAGGCTCTGGTGGAGGGTCTGAGGCCCTGGTGGAGGGTCTGAGGCTCTGGTGGAGGGTCTGAGTGGAGGGTCTGAGGCCCTGGTGGAGGGTCTGAGGGTCTGGTGGAGGGTCTGAGCCTGGTGGAGGGGGCTGGTGGAGGGTCTGAGGCCCTGGTGGAGGGTCTGAGGCCCTGGTGGAGGGTCTGAGGTGGGGGGTGAGGCCCTGGTGGAGGAGGGTCTGAGCCTGGTGGAGGGTCTGAGGCTCTGGTGGAGGGTCTGAGGCCTGGTGGAGGGTCTGAGGCCTGGTGGAGGTCTGAGCTGGAGGGTCTGAGGCCTGGTGGAGGGTCTGAGGCCTGGTGGAGGGTCTGAGTCCCTGGTGGAGGGTCTGAGGCCTGGTGGAGGGTCTGAGGCCCTGGTGGAGGGTCTGAGGCTCTGGTGGAGGGTCTGAGGCCCTGGTGGAGGGTCTGAGGCTCTGGTGGAGGGTCTGAGGCCCTGGTGGAGGGTCTGAGCCCTGGTGGAGGGTCTGAGGCCCTGGTGGAGGGTCTGAGGCCCTGGTGGAGGGTCTGAGGCCCTGGTGGAGGGTCTGAGGCCTGGTGGAGGGTCTGAGGCCCTGGTGGAGGGTCTGAGGCTCTGGTGGAGGGTCTGAGTCCCTGGTGGAGGGTCTGAGTCCCTGGTGGAGGGTCTGAGGCCTGGTGGAGGGTCTGAGGCCCTGGTGGAGGGTCTGAGGCCCTGGTGGAGGGTCTGAGGCCTGGTGGAGGGTCTGAGCCTGGTGGAGGGTCTGAGTCCCTGGTGGAGGGTCTGAGGCCTGGTGGAGGGTCTGAGGCCTGGTGGAGGGTCTGAGGCCTGGTGGAGGTCTGAGGCCCTGGTGGAGGGTCTGAGGCCCTGTGGAGGGTCTGAGGTCTGGTGGAGGGTCTGAGGCCCTGGTGGAGGGTCTGAGGCTCTGGTGGAGGGTCTGAGGCCCTGGTGGAGGGTCTGAGGCCCTGGTGGAGGGTCTGAGGCCTGGTGGAGGGTCTGAGGCCCTGGTGGAGGGTCTGAGGCCCTGGTGGAGGGTCTGAGGCCCTGGTGGAGGGTCTGAGGCCTGGTGGAGGGTCTGAGGCCTGGGAGGTCTGGTGGAGGGTCTGAGGCCCTGGTGGAGGGTCTGAGGCCTGGTGGAGGGTCTGAGGCCCTGGTGGAGGGTCTGAGGCCCTGGTGGAGGAGGGTCTGAGGCCCTGGTGGAGGGTCTGAGGCCTGGTGGAGGTCTGAGGCCCTGGTGGAGGGTCTGAGGCCCTGGTGGAGGGTCTGAGGGTCTGGTGGAGGAGGGTCTGAGGCCCTGGTGGAGGGTCTGTGGCTCTGGTGGAGGGTCTGAGGCCCTGGTGGAGGGTCTGAGGGTCTGGTGGAGGAGGGTCTGAGGCCCTGGTGGAGGGTCTGTGGCTCTGGTGGAGGGTCTGAGGCCCTGGTGGAGGGTCTGAGGGTCTGGTGGAGGGTCTGAGGCCCTGGTGGAGGGTCTGAGGCTCTGGTGGAGGGTCTGAGTCCCTGGTGGAGGGTCTGAGTCCCTGGTGGAGGGTCTGAGGCCCTGGTGGAGGGTCTGAGGCCTGGTGGAGGGTCGGCCCTGGGAGGGCTGAGCCCTGGTGGAGGGTCTGAGGCCTGGTGGAGGAGGGTCTGAGGCCCTGGTGGAGGGTCTGAGGCCCTGGTGGAGGGTCTGAGGCCCTGGTGGAGGAGGGTCTGAGGCCCTGGTGGAGGGTCTGAGGCCCTGGTGGAGGGTCTGAGGGTCTGGTGGAGGAGGGTCTGAGGCCCTGGTGAGGGTCTGTGGCTCTGGTGGAGGGTCTGAGGCCCTGGTGGAGGGTCTGAGGTCTGGTGGAGGAGGGTCTGAGGCCCTGGTGGGGGTCTGAGGCCTGGTGGAGGGTCTGAGGCCCTGAGGCCCTGGTGGAGGGTCTGAGTCTCTCTCAGACCCTCCACCTCTGTTAGTGTGGCCTGTGTGCTCCGAATAAAGTCCATATAAGAACCTGACAATGTGAATGTGCTGTACAGGACTTGATTTAAACAACTGGGATGAAACAATTAAAAAAGTATAAGCAACTACTGAAAGTAGTCGAATCAATTGGGTCGTCTTGTGAGCGGAGGGTCTGCGGTTCGAGTCCTGCAGGTGCACACCTTTCCTCAGTGTCTGTGTCTGCGTACACTGGTGTGTGAATGAGCGTGTGAATGGGTGAGTGGGCCCTTGATGTAAAGCACTTTGAGTGCCTAATGTAAGTATAAAAAGCCTTTATAAATGTGACCATTTAAAGATCATTAAAAACAGTTGACGTTAAATACATTTAGATACATTCGATTTAAAACATTTGAACATTTGAAACATTTAAAAGAGTTTAATGAATTAACTATTAAATCGTCTACAATATAAACTTGTATTTGATTTAACCTAAGATTTCTTGGCCCTTGGAATTATTATTTTTGAGTTGAAACAATACATTTACATGTTCGAGTATAAATATATTACTTATTCACAATACTTACGTATCGCAACATGTATCATGATATTACAGTATATGGTCCCAGCCCTGGCTCCTCCTCTTCGTCACAGCGGGGGCTCCGCTGGGCAGATGGTGGAGGAGTAGATTGACCTGTGGGATAATCCCTGCTCTCTGCGTGTGAAATCCTGTGGATTTGCCGGTGTTTTGCTCGTGGACACGAGGTCAGACGTGGGACAGGCTGAATGGGCACAGACACAGGAGCGTGATGTTCAGAATGGCCTGTCTTCAGCTCAGGTAAGAGACAATAATGTTTATTCTAGAGCTGCAAACGAATGAACTGCGTCACAAGCTTTTCAGAACGAGACTGTAGCAGCTTGAAACGTCAGAAGATCCCATGGAGACGGGAGGTTTGGGTGTTATAGAAGAATATGCGTTCACGTGACAATAATGAATACCGCAAACCGTCAGATTATGCAAAAAATGTGCTGCAAACATCTACATCGCTTTGTCCTGGACAGACAACAGAAAAAATCACTTTCCCCATTTTTTTCAACCCATTTTCTTTCCAAATTTTTAGACGATATATTGCCCACATCTAATGACGCCTCAACATTGTAAACAGCCTATCATTTAAAACTGAGTTGGTGCAGCCACAAATTCTATTGTGGTAACTATGGTAACCGTCAAAACACAGATTTTTTGTAATATCTCTGTAATGGCTGGACTGGACCATCACGTGAAACAGAAACTGTCACAAAGTCCGGGTCTTCTCTCTCAGCACATATGAACTATTAGGTCACATGACTGTCTCATAAAGGCGTCCAAAAGTAGAGACAATATTCAATCAATCAATCAACGTTTATTATCATTGTCATTCAAAAAAGAACAGGAACGAGATTGCGTTGGAGCATACAACAGTACAAGGAAGTTGTAAAGTGCATTAATACTAGTGCAGATCCCCTTATTAACTAAGACCCCCTGTGTGAACATGGCACATTCACTCTCAGTAGCAACAAAGAGGCTTTGCAAAACAACTTAAAAGGCCTCAAAAACAGAGAGTATGGTCAGAGTTAGGTATAGATGTAGTTATTGCAGAGCGGGGTATGTTTTACTGTCCATGACTTACTGGCGCCAATGGACCCGTACCTTCTCCCTGAGGGCAGCAGGTGGAGCAGGTGATGGGCCTGTACCTTCTCTATTAGCCCTTTTCCACCAAGTTCCGTGCCGGTTCCAGTTTCAGAACCGGTTCTTTCGTTTTCCACTGAAATAATGCTGGCTCTTGGTTCCAAAAACTGGTGCAGTTTGGGAACCAGTTAAAAGCTGGACCAAGAAACGAGCACCAGTGATGTCAGCGGCTGGGGGTGTGGCTTTCTCTTCTAACAAACAACCAATATTAGTTAGTTAGTGCTTATAACTTCAGCCAAAACAGTCTCTGTGGTGGAAACTAACTGTTGTTTTGCTTTATGCTCTTTAGCTCCAGCTAGAACAAGAGGGAGCAGTTAGAAAGAATAAATCAAAATGTTAACGGCTGCTGTGACAGGAACAAACTTATTTCTGTGGTATTTTATAACCCGAAATGGCTGTAGTAAGATGTTACTATCCATGTGTTATGTGACAGTTGACTTCCCAAAGTGCTGCTATGGCAATAGGCAGAATGCCAGCTCTCAATTTGGTGGAAAACCAAGTGAGTATGGAACCAACTTGACAGCAGCTCTGAACCAGCCCAGAACCAGCTCCGAACCAGCACCTTGGTGAAAAGCCCTATATGAGGGCAGCAGGTGGAGCAGGTGATGGGCCTGTACCTTCTCTCTGAGGGCAGCAGATGATGGACCTGTACCTTCTCCTGAGGGCAGCAGATGATGGACCTGTAACTTCTCCCTGAGGGCAGCAGGTGATGGGCCTGTAACTTCTCCCTGAGGGCAGCAGGTGGAGCAGATGATGGACCTGTACCTTCTCCCTGAGGGCAGCAGATGATGGACCTGTAACTTCTCCTGAGGGCAGCAGGTGGAGCAGATGATGGACCTGTACCTTCTCTCTGAGGGCAGCAGGTGGAGCAGGTGATGGGCCTGTACCTTCTCCCTGAGGGCAGCAGATGATGGGCCTGTACCTTCTCCCTGAGGGCAGCAGGTGGAGCAGATGATGCCGGTCCTGCAGGATGTTGTGCCCTCTCTTCAGACAGCGGGTGTTGTAGATGGTACTAATCTCTGGGAGAGTGGTCCCAGTGATTTTACCTGCTGATTGAAGTGCCTGCTGAGTGGCCTTAGAGCAGCTGGAGTACCACACTATACAAACGTAAAACACTGCTGATGGCACAGTTGTAAAAGTTTACTATCAGCTGTTTTGGGATCCTGGTGCTCCTCAGTTGACTCAAGCAGAAGAGGCAATATTCAAAGTATGTGCTTGATGTTGGTCAGATGAATGTGGCAGGTTTGTGAATCCAGTCACTTCCAAATAATGGACGTAGGTGAGATCAACAGGTCCACTGTATATCTTTGAATAAACAGGTGCTCATCGAGGAGAAGTGTAGTCAAAAAAGGCATCCGAGTCACTCATACAAAAAAGTTAAAAGTTCTTTATTAAAGCATAGTTATCCAATGTTCTTGCTGAGTAAACGTAGCTTGCCGGGTATAAAAGGTTGGAAACCCTTGGCCTAAACTATGTATTTTCTATTACACCTAACAACACACCTTTTACACCTTTTTCATTGAAAGTGGGTTAATTTTACGGCCATTTTTTCTTTGTCTGTTCAAATCTTGTAAAGATCAAATCTATAATAAAATATTTCATTTTCAAAATAAGCATAGGCTCTATGGAGGACCGTGGCTGCCAAAACAATAAATAAATATATAAATAAATATATAAATAAATAAATAAATAAATAAAGTTCAAATTTGCAAAGAAATGCATGCATTTATTGTAATAAGTGCATTTATTTATTTATATTATTTATTTATATATTTATTTCTGTACTTTTGTATTTATTTATATATTTTGTTTTTATTTATTTATTTTTGTGTTTATTTATTTATGCATTTATTTTTGTTTTTAGTTATTTATTTCTGTATTATTTTTGTATTTATGTATTTATTTCTGTATTTATTTCTGTATTTCTGTATTTATTTCTGTATTTCTGTATTTATTTCTGTATTTATTTCTGTATTTATTCATTTATTTCTGTATTTATTTCTGTATTTCTCTTAATGCAAATCATGGGGTGGGTCTGGATGCCGCTGCTGTAAGGTGATTGGTTAATCTTTCTCCATAGAGTAGAGCGGGTCATCTTGTGACTGGAGGATCAGCAGTTCGAATCCTGCAGGGGCACACTGTCGTTGTGTCCTTGGGCAAGACACTTCACCTGCCTTGCCCCCAGTGTCTGCGTACACTGGTATATGAATGAGCGTGTGAATGGGTGAGTGGATCCTTGCTGGAAAACGCTTTCAGTGCCTAATGTAGGTGCAAAAGCGCTAGACTACAGCACAGTTCATGTTTGGCTATGTTTATGCTGGAGGCGAGATTTAAATCCTTGACCTTCCGATCATGAGACGAACAGCTCTACCAACTGCGCCACTGACACCTTTCTACACTCAAAGTGCTTTCCAGCAAGGATCCACTCACCCATTCATACACCAGTGTACTCAGAGACTGGATGCAAGGCAGGTGAAGTGTCTTGCCCAAGGACACAACGACAGTGTGCCCCTGCAGGATTCGAACCGCCGATCCTCCAGTCACAAGATAACCCGCCCTGTGCCACTGTCAATAGACTGAAGCAGAGCTCGTGTTTGGCAGTGTCTATGCTGGACAAGGCATGTGTGCATGGAGAAAGATTAACCAATCACCTTACAGCAGCGGCATCCAGACCCGCCCCATGATTTGCATATAGAAATAAATGAATAAATACAGAAATAAATAAATAAAAACAAAAATAAATGAATAAATACAAACATAAATAAATAAATAAATATATAAATACATGAATATATAAATACATAAATGCACTTATTACAATAAATGCATTTATTTCTTTGCAAATTTGATCTTTATTTTATTTATTTATTTATGTATATATTTATTTATTGTTTTGGCAGCCACGGTCCTCCATAAGGCTCTGCTTCCCCACTGCTACTTTCTTTAGTGTGCAATAGTTGCCCTTTGCCAGCAGAGGGCGCCAGTGCATCGACTCTTTTTTTTTTTTTAGAAACTTTCCTCAGAGTTTCTTGTCCAATCGCGGGGCAGGCTCGTGTCTGTATAACCCTGCCCATGTCCCGCGGTGCAGCCCAGTCTTCGGAGAGAGAAGTCGTGCGTAACTGTTTGGACAGAGGAGACATGTCGACTATCCGCTACTTCAGACCCGCTCCAGTCCTGGGATAGCGCTGACTCTTTCACTCCTTTCCTCGGATAACTTGTTTTCTAACCATGAACTGTGCACGAGGGCAGCGCGGGGACGAAGCCATGGGAGCCCGAGAGGACAGATACGACTAGAGAAGACATCGTTTTCAAACAGGAAGGACGGGAGAAGACGCTTTTGCAGAGGAGAAACATGAACAGGCAGCAGCAGCAGACGCAGGGAGTGGTTTTAACCGGGTACCACAGCAACCAGGAGCTCCCGTCCACCGGCGAGGCCACGGGGGCGCACAGGTGGGACGCACGAGCGAGCATTACCAAGTGTTTTTTAACAAATAGAAGGCACGCGGTGACGCTGGCGATAACTGTTGTCACGGGTTTTGTCTGGTTTAGCCCGTGCTCAGTCCTGATAAAGTCTGTGTGGTAGAGATGAGAATCGCGATATTACTTGATGTGCGATAACGTGTGCAATATTACGCTGTCGATAATTATTGCGATATTTGACAAAACCGTGTTTCAATTTGAATCGGTATTTTCCATTGTATGTGTCAAAACGAGACTCAAACAAGGCAAGTTTATTTGTAGAGCACAGTTCATACACAAGGCAATTCAAAGTGCTTCACAGTTGCATAAAATTACAAGAAAACCGATAAAATCAATAAATAAAACATCAACATAAAGTTAATCAATTACAGTAAAAGGCAAGAGTGCAGATAAAATACTTTCAGTTTTCATATTAACGGGTAAAAGGAACTGTTTTCAGCCTGGAGTTGAGGCCTGTCTCACATCCTCATGAAGACTGTTCCAGATTTTAGCTTTAGCCTCAGCGTGTTTAGTCCTGACTCTGGGAACCACCAGGAGACCCCTCCCTGAAGTTCTCATGGTTCATACGACTCTAACATGTCAGAGATGGACTTTGGTGCCGACCACTTAACCCCACCTGAACCGAGCACTTTTCTCCAGTTTGGCTTTACCCAAATCTAAAGGCTTCTCGGACAAAAGCTTAAAGGGGGGGTATTATGTAAATCGACTTTTTCAAGCTTTATATCATGTTATTATGTCATTCCCTCATTAAACACATGCCTGGAGTGTTGCCTTGGCTCATTCACATATTTTTGAGTAATCAGTAAAAACTTAGACGGCAGCCATTTTAGGTGTAGCTATGCCTCAGTCCTCCTAGGAACGCCCCCACCTCCTGGAGACGCCTCTGGACCTTTTGTCACCAGCCAAGCCACCAACCACTGCTCCTCAGCTCAGCAGAGCCCCCTCCCCGCACAGTAGTGTTGTTTAGATGCCACAGCAGTGTGCTGAAGGGGGCGTGTCGGAAAGCTTCTTAAAGAGACAGAGGCCTATTTCAAGACGTTCAGTACAGCCATTTTGAGAGAGCAATTTTATTCAAGGCAGTTATTTTAATTTACTGCATATACAGACCAACAGAAGGTTACGTCATCATTGTAGTATGCTATAGACTGGTGCTATGTGATTGAAAAAAGCATAATACCCCTCTTTAAAAAAACTGAAGCAACAAAATCGTGCCGAAAAAGCAACAGTAACACGATTTTAAAAAGCGACTAAAACATGACGAAAACACGACAATAAAGCATCAAAAGGAACAAAAGATGACAAAAAACAAGTCAGAAAAACTGCGAAAACGAGACAAAAAAGAGACTAAACAAAAATGTGACAAACACGGCGTCCACGCAACAACAAAAAGTAAGTTTTGTAGGTCTTAGCTTTTAAATGAGGCGTTAACACTGGCCTATAGGCTGTAAGTTCCAGTCGAGAAGCTTTTACATTTGGGTAAAGCCGAACTGGAGAAAATGCACTCGGTTAAGGCGGGGGGTAAGAGGTTAAACCATGAAAAGACTTGTACACTCTGAGTGACAGGAAGCCAGTGCAGAGACCGGAGCACTGGACTAATATGGTCGTATTTCCTGGTTCTGGTCAGGACTGCTGTTACAGTAGTCTAACCTGCTGGAGACAAATGCATGGTCTCTCCAAGTCTGGTTTCGACACTATTCCTCTGAACTTGGCAATGTTTTTCAGATGGTAAAAAGCTACTGATTTGAATGGAACATGTCTTGAAATGGTTTGGTAAAATATCGCAATATTGCACCGCTGTATCAAGTTACTTCAATTTCGTGCAGCCCCAGTTTCGTCCTTGATGATAGACCTGGGTTTAGTCCGTGTTTTATCTTTCTTTAGTCCAGGTTATATCCATGTTTGTTTAGACCTGATTAAGTCTTGGATTTCTTCTGGTTTATGCCTGTAAGTTTTGACCTGTGTTCGCCTTGGTCTTGTCCAGGTTTAGTCCTACTTTGGTTAAATCTTTCTTTAGACCGGATTTTAAGTTTAGTTCTGGTTTATGCCTTTGTCTTTTCCCGCTTCGTTCTGGTTTTGATTCGCACTGAACCCGTTTTAAAGCCGGGTTTATTCTCACTGTTGTCCTGGTTGAGCCCTTCCTTTATTACTAATTCTGCCCTAAAATCATCTCACTTCCGTCTAACTTTGACTGTGGCCTGGTTTAGTTTTGCAGCCTGGTTTATTCCTCTTTTGTTGTTCCTCTACCAGGCGTTGCAACAGTAATCACGGTGTTGTTTACGAGCTTCCACTCAGAGCAAAGGTCAACGCGACAGAAGCATTTCCCTTTTTCAAACAAGAAGTCCACGTTTAGTTCTGTTTGTTTAGGACAGATTTAGTGCTGGTTTGTCCCTAGTTCCAGCCTGCTTTGATCTTGGTTTAGTCCTGGGCAGAGCTCCTTTAATTGCTGAAACCAGTACTTGTTGTTTCCGTCATGTGTCGAAGTCGGGCCCTGGACTTGGCGTCTTTGTGCCGACGCTATCGGTCGATCAGTAACTTAACCTTGACTTTGTCGTCGTCCTGGCGATGATAAGACGGAGCCTTTACCTCGTTACAAACGGGTTTTCTGCTTTTGTTCGTGAACGCTCGGATGTATATGGCTCGACACTGAGCTTTGACACTGACACAGAGCTCACGCTGACTGAATAAAAGTCCACAGACGGTGTTTAATCCAGTCAGTAAATATATATTGTTGATGCATAGTTTTAGCATTAATATGAATATTGCAGGTGAGGATGCAAATTAGACCTTTTTACATGAGAAAACTTAAACTAATATATTGAGTGTTCTGTAATGTAGATAAAATAGTGCAGATGGAAAAAGTTTCCTACAGCAAATAGTAAATACAGTCGTGCTCAAAGGTTTTACATACAGTGCTGAGAAAAAGTGAGGACACCGTCTGGAATTTCTCACATTTCTGCCTAAATTTGTCACTAAATGTGGTTTGATCTTCATCAAAATCACAGGAATGATTAAACAGTGTCGGCTTAAACTAATACCACCCACACATTTACATTTGAGCATATTTTTATTGGCCACAACATGTAAACATTCACAGGACAGGAAGGAATAAGTGAGTACACCGCCTGAATCTCACTGAACTGCAGCAGTTTTGTAAAGAGGAATGATCCAAGATTCATCCTGATCGTTTGAGCGTCTAATCTGCAACTACAGGAAAGCAGTTATTGCTACAAAAGAAGGATCAGCAGATATTTAATACAAGGCCATAAGCGCAACTGCAGGTGTCGTGGCAAGTTATGATTTTTTAACTTAAATGTCTTTGAGAGTAAATACTACGCTGACAGAAAAGGCGAAGGCAGAGAGGGGTGTTATACATCCAGTTATACAATGGAAATAATTTTTTCACTCAAACTTGGCTGTAAATACTGTTTTAAGTGGCGCTAGCCCGCAGTTAGCTTTGCCCGTTAGCCTGTTAGCTTCTTCTTCGTGATTCCATTGGTGTGTATTGGTGACTCCGACCCGGTGGCAGGGAAGTTGCCATTGTGGTTTTCTGTCCAGAGACGGGAGACATGACAGGGAGATGAAAGACCCCCCAATCATCCCATTAACACTTGTATTACCCCAGAGGGACTACAGAAAGGATTTTAGGTAAACGCGTTACTTAGTACTGCTTTAAAATCAGTAAAACTTTTTGTGTTAACTTTCTTTGAAAAATAGTTTTAAAAAGAATCACAAATCTGCAGGTATGTAAACCTGTATATTTAAAAGGGGGTTTTTAATATTTTTCTGTGGTATTAAAATCAGTATCGAGAATCAAGTTTGCAGGTTTAGTATCGTGACACTAATTGCAACTGATCAAATTGCGATTTCGGCTGCAACCCTGTCATGTCTTCCTCCTGCAGCTGTAACCCTATCCTCCTGTGGGTCGGGTGTCGTCCCGTTAGCGTGTGGCGTTTCCTCCGGCGCAGACAAAGCACGTCCACAAACACGGGCGGTGCACAGAGCAGCTGACAGAGAGGCCGCTGTAACGTGACGCCGCTGTTTGGAGCGGGACGAGCCATCTGCAGCTCCCTCGATGCACGCAGCCGGGCCCCGGTCCAGGCGCTGCTGACAAAAGGTGCAATGTCTGTGTTTTTCAGAGAGTACAGGAAGAATGAGCTGGTGTCTCTCAGATCGAGCACCTGCTACTCGATACATATCCTAAAGTAAATCTGCAAATGTTGAACTTGGCCATTGGATTAGCGACGGGATCAAGCTTTACAGTGTCCTTTTCCTGGATGGTCGATTTGCCTAAAGAACGAGATCAGCCGACGACCTGAACCTGGCTCTATTTTAAATGCATTATACAAAAAAACTATTTAGGGTGTTTTACTGAGTTTCGAATAATGTTGTTCTCTCATCGACTGGGTTTCTGCAAGGCATTAAAAGTCAGTAAATGGGGCTTAAAACCTCTTAACCCCCACCTGAACCGAGCACATATTCTCCAGTTTGAAAAAGAGACAAAAAAGCTACAAAAACACTAGGTCTTAGCTTTCAAATGAGGTGTTGCTCTGGCCTAGAGGCTGTGATCTTTTCGATTTGGGTAAAGATGATACAAAGATCAGAGAGAAAATGTGTTTGAGCATATATTCTCCAGTTCGGTTTTACCCAAATCTAAAAGCTTCTTGGAAAAAGCATCAAAATGGCAACAAAACTGCAGATTAAAAAAACCACAACGTAAAAAACTTAAAAAATGCGACATTAAAAGCGACTAAACAAAAACGTGACAAAAAAATACATCAAAATAGTGATATAAAAAAGCCTCAAAGCTGACGGCAAAAAACTGTAAAAATGTGACAAAAAGTGCAGAAAACCAGCCAAAAATAAGATTACTATCACTACTAGTGATGACAAGGAAAAAATCGTAGGCTTTACACTGGCCTTAGCTCCAGTCAAGACTCTTTTAGATTTGGGTAAAGCCGTACAGGAGGGAATGTGCTTGCTTCAGGTTTGTTTGTTTGTTTTGTATACTTTATTGTCCCCGTAGCGAAATTTGTCCTCGATGCCACTGAGGCAAACCGTGAGGAGCAGTGGGACCCATCTCCATAATGTGGAGCCAGACTGATGGTCAGAAACACCTGGCTGGAGGATTCACCTACTGTACATGTTTTTATTGGTAGGGGAAACCGGAGAACCCGGAGGAAACCTACGCAGACACGGGGAGAACATGCAAACCCTACACAGAAAGGCCCCGGGACCTTCTAGCTGTGAAGCACAAGCGCTAACAGCTGCGCTACCGTGCCGGTGCAGGTTAACCGTGTGCATTTTCTCCAGTTCGACCGGTTTTACCCAAATCTAAAAGCTTGACTGGACGGCTATAGGCCAGTGTAACATCTCATTGAAAGCTAAGACCTACAACACTGATCTGAACGGATCGTTTTCTTTGCGTTGTTGTCGTCACGTTTTTGTTTGACCTTTTTCACCATCACTTTCTTATCATTTTTCACATATATTTCAGATTTGCAAAACATTTCATCAAACAGAGGAAAGAGAATCAGTTTCAGCCAAAAAAAATAAAATAAATAAATAATAATACATTTAGATTTAATGCCAGTTTGAATCTGACCTAATACTTTTGATTGACATTTAATAATAATAAAGTGAAACAAACGTGTCAAACCAGGGAAAGGCTCGTGTCCGTACAGTAGTTTCCGTGAAGAGCTTAGTTCCGTTCAGTGACTCTGTGACGGGAGGATTAAACACTGACAGACGGACGGGGTGTCAGGTTATTAGCAAACTACCAGCGGACGATTCATAAATAAGAGACAATGAAACCAGTCAGGACCGACCGGGTAAACCGTCTGTGCAGGTAATGTTTACACTCCTTGTTTACACAAAATGAGTCCTGCTTTTGGTCAATAATGAGTCAGTAAGTTAACTTCTGTTCCGTCTCACACAAAAGAGTTGGTTATTGAGGCTTAAGAGGCATGACACGAACTCCGGACTTTTATTTTAGACACTCTTTAACTCCTACCTGTCACTTTGGCCAGTTAAAGGGATATTTCAGGATTTTTGACACAGGGCCTCATTTCCTAGTTATCCAGAGTGTTGTTGATTTCTGGAGATGCATATTTAATTCATGCAGTCCTTATATTTGAAGAGTTCAATGGTGCTAGGCTAGTGCATGTCTATGGTAACTAGTAGCCTGCATTATAAACCTCTTCAAAATCATGGGGTCGTCCTCCAAACGTTGCCATATCTGATTTGTAGAAAGCTCCTTTGTGAATTCCACGTGTAGTAACGCCGGCTGCAGGTAAACAAACTACTGTAGATCACTCAAAAATCCTGAAATATACCTTTTGATTTTGACATTGGCCCTCATTTCCTAGTTATCCAGAGTGTTGTTGATGTCTGGAGATATTTTTTTCTTAAATTCATGCAGTTCTTATATTTGAAGAGTCTAGTGGCGCTAGGCTAGGGCAAGGCTAAAGCATTTCTATGGTATCAGTTAGCCTGCATTAAAAACAGTCTGACCCACTCCACAGTGCACCTGAGGTAAATCACTTATAACACCAGACTAACCATATAAATGTCTGTGTTAATAGAATCATTTTTGAAATATAACTGACCTTGTATCACATGAATTACCGCATTTTGAGGGACTATTTTCTCGCAGATCACTCCGCCGCTGCGTTAGCTTACAGCCACGAAGCTGATGCTGCTCAAATATAAGTTATTTTAAATGATTCTATTAACACAGACATTTATATGGTTAGTCTGGTGTTATAAGTGATTTACCTCAGGTGCACTGTGGAGTGGGTCAGACTGTTTTAATGCCGGCTAACTGATACCATAGAAATGCTTTAGCCTTGCCCTAGCCTAGCGCCACTAGACTCTTCAAATATAAGAACTGCATGAATTTAAGAAAAAAATATCTCCAGACATCAACAACACTCTGGATAACTAGGAAATGAGGCCCAATGTCAAAAATCCTGAAATATCCCTTTAAGTTCATATACAGACTAGAGGTCGACCCGTATATCGGGCCGATATTTGGGTATTTTACTGTATCCGTTGTCGGACAATGTTTGTTTTTGAAGCTTGGAATGGACTGGCCCCACAATATGTCACGGACCTCATTCTAAATACACAAACCAGCGCGCCTGAGGCAAATCACTTATAACACACTCTGAGGTCCGAGGGCCAGTTCCTAAGACGAACCGTAAAACCAGGGGGACAGGCCCGTCTAAGCTGAAATGCTCTGCCCCTCCACCTCCGAACGGCCCCCACAGTGGAGTGTTGAGTCTTAAAACCCACTTTTGTTCTCTGGCTTTATTATTATTTTCATGGAAGGTTTTATTGATTTAGTTTGACCTGTTTTTTACATTATTCCAGTTGTTTACATTGTTCTTGCCTGTGCAGCCCTTTAGAAGCTGTCTTAGTTGTTTTATTGTGCTATATGAATAAACTTGGATTGAATTGGACTGGCCGATATCATGCCTCTAAAAGGTCGATATCTCCGGAGCCAAAAGTGATGGAGGCTTTTTGCATTGGGAAGAGCGTTTTTGGCTTTCAAACTAGCTCCTTCTAAACATGAATGTCCTGAATAAATCAGTAAAATTGCGCACATGTTCTAGTTGTTACATTCCTGTGATGAGTTAATAATAGTACAATCTCAATAATAGATAGCGTAGATTTTCCACAGGGGCCAGTAAGTTTCTCCTCCTCAGTGTATAAAGACTTACTGAAGCTGACTCTGTTTTGTGGGATGAGAGTTTTCTTGCGGGTGAGAGAGATGAAATGTGGCGCTGTGACTGAACTGACAGCGATTGTTGTAAAGTGGGTCATGGTGAGAACAGAGCGGAGTCTGTGGAGCTGCACCTGTTCATCTCAATGGGACTCATAAATACTGTACACGGCCAAAAACACTGACGGACAAAAGCCTTCTCTTCCTCACAAACTCATTTCATCAGCTGTGACCGAATGTCCAGTCGCTCCAATACGTCCAACATATTTAGTTTTAGTTTAAGTCTTTTGGTCGTCTTTGGCTCGTGCTTCACGACAAGAAGGTTTAGTGTTTCGATCCCCCGCCAGATGTGGCTTTTCTGTGTGGAGTCGGGCTGGAAGTCGGGCTGGGCGATAAATTGAATTAATTCAATTAATTCCTGCTTTTAAAAACAGATGATGTGGAAAATGGCTAAATCGTGTCCGCAGCTCCATGTCCGCCTGACGAGCGCCGCACTGCTGATTTAGCGGCGTTCCAGACGCTCCGTAGTGACTCTTTTCGAAAATGACGCCAGTGGAACCAGAGACTTTCTAACGATCTCTGCTGCTTCACAAAAGCCGTGTGTTGTGTTTCCGTTGTGCGCGATGGAGTTTTCTTCGCTAAAACAAAGTTTCCCCCCGGTCTGCTTCTCCTTCTCTCACGCTGAGCCGCTCTGAGCTGCTGCAGCATTTAGCTCCGCCCCTTTCCCCTTGAGTCTCCATGGAGACGGTTGTCAATCACAGCTGAGCTCGAGGATGATTAAACTAAAGGCTTATTAAGAAGTTTTACTTTTGAGAGCAGACAAAGAATATTTAAAATGGAAATAACATTTTGAATGGGCCTAATTGTAGGAAATATTCTGAATCTAAATATTAATGAGCAGGACTCTGAGCAGTGTTCTACATATGAAAGATCAGGAGACCTTTTTAAGTTTTATTTCCAATAAAATCGATTCAAATCATTATCGGGGGGGGGGGGGGGGTTGAGGAACTTCTGACACCAGGAAAAAAAATAAAAGTATCAAAAGCAGGTACCAAAGAAGGGTCCGATCTTGTGTTTCTAAACCATCGACTGTTAAAAAGAATAGACAACTCCTCCTCACTCCTCCCCGTTTACCACAATGACCACGTTCGAGAGGGAATTCATGGCGGATTTACAGACTCCTCCTCCCCAGCTCTGACGAAGCATGTTCCTAATAAGGGCATAAGGGCGGGATCTTCACTGTAGACTCGGCCCTTGTGTGACGTGTAGCTCGCGCAGCTCCAATGCTAACAGTCCGACCCCCGTTAAGTAGGAGATTAAAAAATAATTATTTCGAAAACCAGCCTGGTTTCTATTTTGTGAGTAACCCAGCGTTATCTCAGGAGGAATATGTAGCCATAGAAAGTGTTAAAAAAAATTGAAACCAGGCGTTAAAGTTGTTTTTAACGTGTCTAAAGTCCAATGCTTTTCAATGGGAGACTAGCGACAATATGGAGGTACTACAGCAATGGCGGCCTCCAGTGTTGCGGTCATAAAGCAGAGCAGCTAGCGGCCATTGTTCTAAACGCAGACTATGGCGTAACCTTTTCCGCCCAGGAGGGGGCGCAATCTGAGATCTTCCAGCTCCAGACCTGGCGCATTGAGCAGGCTGGACAAACGCCCATGGCCAATGGCGATGTTCTCCAGAACCTTTTTCCTCCAACCAGACTGTTTCCGCGTCCGCAGAGGGGCGAGGATTTGTGGTGGGTGAACGAGTGCCACAGCGGGACGGGCTGTACATCTTTCTCTCGGGACATTGGACATGGACAGTGTTTAACTCACGGTGGGATAAATCCAGTTTTTCATGTTTGACCTGTGAGGAAGAAGGAAGAACATGAGGCAGCGCGATATGAATGAGGGAAAGATATGAGGCTGCCAAAGGGGCTCAGTCGATTTCTTTTTCATAAGCGATGCCCTCTAGTGGCGCACAAGCACACAGCACAAAAGCTGTGCACAGACAAGAGGACCGTCTCGTTTTGGAGCAACGCTGTCCTTGCACCAGGCGTAAGACCTGTTTGCTCCAGGGACAGCTACTTTTTTTCTTTATTGGTTTATTTGGTTGGGACGGTGCATATTCATCAACACCCCGCCGGATTTTAGCCTTGGACTAATTTGCATCTGATGTCCCGCCCTCACGCACTCAAACACTCTCTCATTCATCCTACGCAGACACGGGGTGAACATGCAAACTCCACACAGAAAGGCCCCGACAGATACTTGGAAATATCTGGAGATTTTAACAGTAGTTGAGTTTAAGTCGAGATGACTATTTTGGATTCTTATTATTTTTAGTCATGTGGCTCTTTTACAGTTTCCACAGATTTGCTTTACTTCCCTCTTCCTCTGCCGCCGATTGTTCCGTCAAGGACACTGGAAATAAACAGTTTATATTCGAGCCTCTTCAGCTCAGGCCTAAACAATGGTGTGGGAACGACGTCAGCCGCGAAGTGAGAAGTAAATTCCTCTCATTTCTCTATAAGCAAAGCCTCAACACTGAAGTAAGAGCGGTCATTTACTGTGACTCAGAAAGTTAATGTGTCGGTGCAGATATTTTCCCACTGAGCCAGAACACACTGAGTCAGTTCACAAAGCATCAAAACCACACTTAGTTATCAAAACCACACAAATGCAGTGTGCCGTGTTTGATCCATTGAGAAAAACCGCGAGCCTCCACTTCCTCCCTCTCGGCTTCAGCTCCTGCTGTTCTGTTTGCTGAGCGATCAACTTTAACAGCACTTTTTCCTCCCGCTCTGACTCTGGCCACATGCCTCTCTCTCCACACCTCCTTTATTCTCTGTGTCAGCACGAGCGCGATAACGACCTGCTGATAAAGGCAGAGAGATTTAACACAACAGGAAATCAACCTCAAACGACTCGGATTCAGAAAGTGCCTTTGCAGTATTTACCGTCTCTACTTACCGGTTTTATAATATTTGTATAATTTTCACACCTCCCTCTGGAAGTCGAGTCTGTAGCTTTTAAGTTCTGGACCCCATTTAGAGGACATTTTTGTCACATTTTTGTCGCCTGTTGTGTTGCTTTTTCATCCTCGTTTAAGAGGTTAATCTCTTAAACATTAAGTGCATTTTCTCCTGCTCGGCATTACCCAAATTAGGGCTGGGGAAAAAAATCGATTTGATTTAAAAATCGAGTTGGTAGGTCAAATCGATTCATATTTCACAAATCTTTATTATTATTGTTTAAGATTTTTTTAATTTATTTATTTTTATTTATTTATTTATTTATTTTTTATTTATTTTTTTAGCCCTCTGATCAGAGGAAGAAGATCCTGCTGTAGAAGAACAGGATTCTGTTTTGTTGTATTGGCTCAATCCAAATACAGTAAAATAAATAATTTAGTTGATTTGTTTAACAATCTTTCTTGCACAGTCGCTTTTCAGTTCGAGGAAGAGTTTGCCTTTGCAATTTTATTTATGTTGATGCACTTTGATTAAATACAATAAATATTTTTTAAATATATTTACAGTTCTCAGTTATTTTATTTTAAATGGAGGGGGAAATCAAATCGGAAATCAAGTTTTTATTTTTTTAAATCGCAGAAAAAATCGTCCAACTGATTCTAACATTTTTGTTATAGTCAGTTTACTTATTATTTACGGTTTATACTTTTTTTTTTTTTGTCCCCACAAAGTCCTTGGTAGTCATTGTGTATATAACATACCACTATTTACTATTTTATTTAATTTTTTTCCCTTTTCCTGCCCATCTACACACCCTGAGTGTTTGAGAGCTGAAAGTAACAAGTACATTTCTGCATTGTGAGATCAATAAAGGCTCATCTTATCTGGAAGCTTCTTGAAAAAAGTGTCAAAAGAGCAAGAGGTTAATAGGCAGAGATAAGACTGAGATATTAACCTTAAAGCAAGTCGAAACATCTGCATTTTTGTGTTTATAGTTACTCTTAGCTGCATCACCTCAGTGTTAAACTCTTTAGAACGTCATGTGGTTTAACGCAGCCTGTAGTTTCATTTTCAGACTCTGATTAATGCCAGCTGTAATCAACACCGTGACGTTTGTTTTCCGTTTACTAAAGGTTACGCATAGAGGAGTTAAAGATTAACACGTGAGTGAGAGAGTGATGCGTTTTACTGCCTGACGTGTCGCTTCTCCTCAGAGCCGGTGCTGAAATCCACCGGGGGCCCTACAGTACCTACGCATCCCATGGCTATTCGACGAAGAGAGAACCCGTTTACGGTCAAAAACCGTTCCACTGTGCAGTAAAGCAGGACAGAGGTGGAACATAATGACCTCAGTTCAGGCCCTGCCCCTCTGTGTGAGAACCACTAACCACTAAGCCACTGTGAGACTGGGATTCAGGACTACTACTAGTAGGTCTGGCCACTTCAGCAGACTGTTCCGTTTTAGTGTTGTAGGTGGAGAGGTGAGTGAGCGATGTCAGAGTCTGTCCTGTAACAACGCGTTGATTAAACAGTGAAACAACACCGTAGTTTGACTGGGATGTGGGGCCCTTGTGGCTACGGTGCCCTACATAGTTTGTGTATAGGAAAAAACGGCTCTGCTTCTCCTGCTGCCAAACCTGCAGTTAACATAAAACCAGATGAATCAGTGCAGCTCCGGCCTGATCCACAGCACAGAGCAGCAGGTCCTCGAGCTCTGAACAAGCTCACTCTACAACGGCAAGAGTTATGGCTCGATTTGACAGATTTATGCCTGAAAACCTGTTTCAGTTTCCATAAGGCGAGTCGCTGCAGCAGAATAGGGAAACTTTTTAAATGTAGAGATATTGATTTGAAACTTCTGTCGATTTACTGACATGAATATGAGGAAAAAATGTATTGCAAGTTTTCTGTCGTCTTGTGTTTTCATATAAAAATCAGGGATTTTAAGCGTCAAAATGGTCAGAGTTGCCTAATTTTGTGCGATGGTTTCTGACAGGAGGGGGCGTGGCATCACAATGGTTGCTCTCCATCGTGATGTTGCTCATCCATCACGATGGACGATGATATCGTCCATCGGCAAAACCCTAATTTGGATAGTGTCCAAATGCGAGTGGTGCAAGGAGGAAAGTGAATGGTGAGCGCCTGGTGAGCGAGTGTTTCACGGGCCACAGACATTGATTGTGGGCAGTGGTACGGGACAGCCGTGCATCACTGCTGCTGGTCATGCGTCAAAGCGCACAGACGTCCTCCTCGTCTTCCACACTAAACTTCGAAGGACAAGTCGACAAGATGCCACCCAGGAAGATCAAACGGGGGAAGAGGAAATGGTGTCTAGCCTCTGTATAAAATTTAGAACATTTTTAGATGCATTTTCTGTTTGTGTTCTAGCCTGGCTAACGCCAGACTAAAATCACAAGTGATATTTAGTCTGGGGACCACCAATTCATTTTCTCGTAGGAGAGGTGTGGTTTACGATTGTCCATAGCCGTTTATTGGGCTGAATGTCTCTCATGCGTCTGCACGTAGCCATAGCCAATCGTATCATGGTATCAGATGACGTATGACGTACCTGCTGTAAACTTTTGAGCTAAACTATTTCGAACACGTTCTAAAGCTTGATCCAAAGATGGCATCGCGTCTGCTGCTGTCATGTTGGATCCGTAAATATTTTTTTATTTTTTTATCCCTAAACAAACTACAAGCTTCCGTATGTCAAATAGCGCATCATCGTCTTACCGTCCCTCCTCGTTCTGTGATTGGTGCCCAAATCCATGGAAAAATGTCGGCCATGGTCCCCAGGCTGTTGTGAAGTTCGAAAAGATTCGAGCGCACACAGCAGTCTGGCGTTAGCCAGGCTATTTGTGTTCAGCATGTTCAGAACAGTTGGGTCGATATTGTAAAGTATAAGGACGAAACTCATGTCATTTTCTTTGAAATACTATTTTGTCAACTAATTCTCCTGGCTGCAGTCCACCTAAGTCCCATGGACGGACAGGCTATAGAGACCCAGGGCCGATGGGAGTCCCTCAGCAGACGAGCCAAGATCGCAGACCGTCCAGTCCTTGTTGTCAATCCTGTAGGCAGGGTTCCTCTGTTCGATCTAGACAGGCACTCCTGTGATGTAAGAAGAGGATAGTGCTCGTACTTCCCACAGCAGTGTTTCTCCTATGGCAGCTTTACTTCAGGCTGTGGGTTAGAGCTTTACCTAACTGACCTGATCATAAGCTCATTCAAAGAGGTACGTTTTGAGCCTAGTGTTAAATGTAGGGACTGTGTCTGCTTCTTTAACGTGAGCTGGAAGTTTATTCCATAAAACCGGAGCTCGGAGCTAAAGGCTCTTCCTCCTACAGTGATTTTGGAGACTCGATTTTAGTGCCATAGGGCTGATTTATGAAGGACATTCATGTTTAGTAGATACTTCAGAGCGAGCTCGTTTTAAAAGACAAACATCAGCAGATTCTAAAACAAAGAACGGTTTATCTCTTATGGTTACATAATTATAAGCAAAAGTCTACAACATGAAATACATAAAACAAAACCCGAGGTGGACAAACATGTGACTGATTTTCACCGCGATGTTTCTCAGCCTGAGGGAGTTGTTGTGAAGTTGTGTGAAGCTCATTTTAAAGCTCTGAGCTCTAATCTTAAAGACAGGAAGTTTTTCTCACTTTCGGTTCTGGAGATATTGACCTTTTTATCAGTGTGGTATTGCCCGGACTAATCAGGAAGCGGAAACTACTGGGTATGTTCCTGCTGCTTTAGATCAATATTTTTGACGTCGTTATCAAATACCTGCAATAGCATAAACTCCTCCCGCTCTCTGTGGTAAATCATTAACTCCTCGCTCAGCTCCATGTTTGACTTCCAGGTATAGAGACGATCCATCTTCTCATTCCTTTCACATCAACAAACATTATTGGATTCTGAGTTATTTTTAGTCTTAAAGCTGCTCCTGTTTCCATCTCAAGTGTTTTCAATGCTCAGTGTCTGCACAGCTGGAGAAAGGGAAGAGGATGTTTCTGCGTTTTGATTTTAATGCTGTTATAAATGTAAGGGGCAGGACGTCCGGCAGATGCTCTGTGTGTGTGTGTGTGTGTGTGTGTGACACTTAAGGAAAGAATGTAGAAATGAGACACCGAGTCGGGCGAGAAGAAATGTCTCTTTACACCCGTTTTGTAATTGATTTTTATTCACCAGGCGTCTCCAGCTTATTTAAAGGGGGGGGTATTATGTAAAATGGACTTTTTCAAGCTTTACATCATGTTATTATGTCATTCCCTCATTAAACACATGCCTGGAGTGTTGCCTTGGCTCATTCACATATTTTTGAGTAATCAGTAAAAACTTAGACGGCAGCCATTTTAGGTGTAGCTATGCCTCAGTCCTCCTAGGAACGCCCCCACCTCCTGGAGACGCCTCTGGACCTTTCGTCACCAGCCAAGCCACCAACCACTGCTCCTCAGCTCAGCAGAGCCCCCTCCCCGCACAGTAGTGTTGTTTAGATGCCACAGCAGTGTGCTGAAGGGGGCGTGTCGGAAAGCTTCTTAAAGAGACAGAGGCCTATTTCAAGACGTTCAGTACAGCCATTTTGAGAGAGCAATTTTATTCAAGGCAGTTATTTTAATTTACTGCATATACAGACCAACAGAAGGTTACGTCATCATTGTAGTATGCTATAGACTGGTGCTATGTGATTGAAAAAAGCATAATACCCCCTCTTTAACTTCACCTCCTACTCCCTGCCACAACTGAGTTTGGCTTTATCCAAATCTAAAAGCTTCAACCACAACAAAAAATGCATCAAAACGGCGATGAAAACGCAACAAAAAGGGACAAGAAAGTGATTTAAAACGTGACCAACAAAACAAAAACAATGAAAAGGCAACAAAAAGCCACAATAACTTGACAAAAACGTGGGGAAAACACGACAAAAAAGCAACAAAAACATGACACCGTGGACATCCAAAAGAACAAGTTGCATATTTATGCTTTTCATAAGATAAGTCTTTATTGATCTCACTATGGAGAAAATCACTTGTTACATTCAGCTCTCAGGGAGTGCAGGATAGACAGGAAATCTTATTTACAATAACTACACAAAAAGTAGGAGGCAAAAAGTAAACACACTTTAAAAAAAAAAAAACATACTATAATAAAAAATGTCAGTGTAGGTGCGGGTTTACAGTCATAGTGCTGTGGTTGATAGAGAGAGATTATTGCACGTAGTTTTGCATAGTAGTTATTGCACATGTTACTGTACAGTCTGACAGCAGTGGGGATGGAGGGCCTGCTCCTTCTTGCACTGAGTGTCTCAGTCTTCCACTGAATGAGCTGCTCAGCTCCTCTACAGTCCTGCAGTGGGTGGGAGGTGTTGTCCATGATGGAGGTGAGCTTGGCTAATACCCTCCTGTCCCTCACCTCGTCCACAGAGTCCAGAGCTGGCCCTCCTGACCAGCTTGTTCACCCTGTTCTTGTCCCGCTCTGTGCGGCCCGGGGCTTATTGTGCTCAAAAGTATTATTTAAATGCGCCTGTGCAGATGTCGCCTCAATACGAGAAGCTGGATCTTTATTTGATCATTAAAGAGCAACTAAACACCAAATCAAGTTTATTTTACTGATAAACTGTCTCAATGGGTGTCTCATAGTGTTGTCCACTGGTCCCTGACATTATTCTGACATTATAGCGCAAACATGTGTCAAATCCTAACTTTGGCCTGAAAACGAATGGGTTGCGCCCCCTTCAGGGTAAACTCTGCTACTAAATTAGAATTTCCTGATTGGCTGGAGACGTGTCCACGGCCTCCACAGAACGTCATAAGCCGCACCAGCTCCACACATCGTCATCAGGTGCTGCCCATTGTCCCGCCCCTGTACCTGTGGTTTATAACCAAGTCCCTCCCACGTAATCTGTCTGCTGTGATTGTGCCAATGCAAAGTCCCACACACTCACCCCCCGCATGTCACCCCCAAACTTCAGAGACCGCCTCTTTCACTGCACTTTTTGACTTTTGTTTGTGGGTGGGGAAAGGCTTTGGCCCGTTTAGGGACTCTTTAACAGAGGATTTGAGTTTCCTGATTTCTCAGTTACAGATAAACTGCCATAACTCCATTAATAAGTGGAATATCCGCATGTAAACGCACTCCATGTGGCATTTGTCCTGGAGGGCCAAGAGCTTGTGGTGACTGGATAAATATAGCGAGAAAATGGAGCTCATTTGTAACAGAGTAGAATGGGGTTGATCGTGCCAAAGATCGCTGTCACGTGTTTGATATTTGAAGCAATTCCTTAAAAATAGACGTCACTGACATGAAGTGCGTCGTCTCTTTATGTTAAATATGATTCATGTGGATGAGTTGTCCTTTGACGCTGCTGCTTTTCTGGGCTCTTCATTAGAGAACAGTGGAGGAATTCAACACATCTCCGGCCTCTTTCTGTCTCAATGAGCTGCTTTAAAGAGGACATATCCTGGAATATAGTATTTTTTTGTAATACTGTGGACTAAAGAAGTTTGAAAGGAGAAACATGATTTTGCACGCGGCGATGAGGAAGAGCTGGTCATAGGATGTAGGGTCACGTTTTGTACTGACAACAACTTCCTCATTATTGTGCATTTTTCCTTCTGCATTTCTTACCTCCCTGTTCTTCACAAGAATGTGCTTATAAACATAACTTTCAGGAGGAGAAACTGGGCTTTATTGTCACATTGATGCCGACAGTTAGAAAACAATGTTACAAACTTCACCTTTTGAACAAATCCTCTCAAGTGTATTAAACTCTCATTATAATAAGGCCAGTTTGTGAACGAGGGCCCCTGGTGTAAGTGAGTGCAGAGCTCAGGTTAATGTGTTCTGGAGCAGAGGCTGTAAATACAAGACAAAGTCCACAATAACAGACCAGTGTTCAGTAGAGCTCAGAGATATTGACAAACATTAAAGAGGGGGTATTATGCTTTTTTCAATCACATAGCACCAGTCTATAGCATACTACAATGATGACGTAACCTTCTGTTGGTCTGTATATGCAGTAAATTAAAATAACTGCCTTGAATAAAATTGCTCTCTCAAAATGGCTGTACTGAACGTCTTGAAATAGGCCTCTGTCTCTTTAAGAAGCTTTCCGACACGCCCCCTTCAGAACACTGCTGTGGCATCTAAACAACACTACTGTGCGGGGAGGGGGCTCTGCTGAGCTGAGGAGCAGTGGTTGGTGGCTTGGCTGGTGACAAAAGGTCCAGAGGCGTCTCCAGGAGGTGGGGGCGTTCCTAGGAGGACTGAGGCATAGCTACACCTAAAATGGCTGCCGTCTAAGTTTTTACTGATTACTTGCTTGAAAAAGTCGATTTTACATAATACCTTTAATATCTCTATATTTTTGGGTCACACGAAGATAATTGAAGCTGCGACTGTAAAAGAGCGAAACATTGGCTTTGTTTTGAACCACCTTTGAACACAGTTTCCTCCTGACTCTTGTTTTCTCTCCTCCAGCCGCAGGACGGGCCACTACACGGTGCAGCAGCAGAACCACGGACATGGCCCGAACGTGTCCAAACCTGAGCCGCCCGCACTGCATCACCCACAATCCTCCGGGGCGCCGCTGTCCTCCAGCCCCAGACCAGGCTCCAGCCCCAAACCAGGCTCCAGCCCCGGCGCTCGGCTCAGACCGCGGCCGGCCTGTCTGCGCTCCAACTCACAGGTGAGAATAGAGAAGAATCCACATAAAATGCAGCTGTTTGAGAACTCACGGTATTATTATGACTGATTAAGACGAGACTCTGTGAAGATTTTTGGCTCGTTTTCTCCTTTTAACATCTTACTTTTGACTGTCAGGGTCACGATACTTATTTTATGATGTTTTGTCGCTGGCAAACCGGACATATCCAGGAAGTCACTACAACATCACAGCGACAGCAAAAGCCGGCTTCCCCGCGCTCATTCATTCACAAATATTGACATGTTTTATATCCATTTGTGCTGCGGAAGGCGGACGAGACAACGCTGTAATCCAAATATGGTCATTTCCTTTGTGGGAGACGGCAGCGGCTAAAGACTGGAGGAATATACACAGGGCGCATGTGGAGACAAAGGGACTAAACTTTAACAACATCTGCACTTTAGCTCCTACAGACTCCACACTTTACAGACTTGGACTTGTACATTGGATCAAAAGTTTAAGACCAGTTGAAAAGTTAAAACAAGTCAAGTGGAAGACATAAAAAAAATGTCACCAGCGCTGAGCCCGAGGATCCATCAAAACACTGGACGATCTTTGACCCAAATGAAGCCGTTACTGGAGCCCAATAACCAGAGGTTCCCACAGACGAGGCCTCAGTCTGAGGGATTCTCTCTGTAACATCTGCACCACCTGAAGCTCCATTGTTCCACTGAAGGAAAAAGCCACAGCTCATTATGGCGCCTCTTCCACAGAGTGTGGACTTGTGATGTCAGTAATGTTGGAAACCATCAGCACCATCAAGGAAAGGTTAGATTTGTTCTCATCAGAGAATAAAACTTTTTTCCACCTTTCAATGTCCCATGTTTGGTCTCTTTACAAACTGACAGTTCTGTGGCTCAAGGAGACGAGGACTTTGTTTTTAACGCCCTTCAGTCGCAGATGCCTCTGATGGTTATTGGGCTGCAGTAACTGCCTTAATGTGGGCCGAGGATCGTCCAGCCATCATTTAAGAAACTCAAAATGACTGTTTTACTGTGTCCCACCTCAGCAGTAATGGTACACAGTGAGAGGCTCTGCTTATGCAGCTCAACAACCCGAACATGGTCTAAAGGAGAATTAGTTTTGCCTTTTCCATCAGGACGTCGTGACAGTGTGAAAACCTGACAGAAAAAGACATTAAAGCAGTACTAAGTAACGTGTTTACCATAATAAATCATTTCCGTAGTCCCTCTGGGGGTAATACAAGTGTTAATGGGATGATTGGAGGGTCTTTCATCTCCCCCTGGTGTCTCTGGCCAGAAAACCATGCTTGCAACTTGACTGCCACCGGGACGGAGCAACCAATACACACTAATGGAATCACGAAGAAGAAGCTAACAGGCTAACGGGCAAAGCTAACTGCGGGCTAGCGCCACTTAAACAGTATTTACAGCCAAGTTTGAGTGAAAAAAATTATTTCCATTCTATAACTGGATGTTCAACACCCCTCTCTCCCTTCACCTTTTCTGTCAGCGTAGTATTTACTCTCCAAGACATTTAATGAGTTAAAAAATCGTAACTTGCTACGACACCTGCAGTTGCGCTTATGGCCTATAGGGGCAAGAGTTACTTAGTACTGCTTTAAATCCACCTTTTAGCTCAGATTTAGCCTTTTAAAGGCATGTGGTTTTAAACTTTTGATCAGCTGTAAAAACAACTATTTCAGTTTAGCTGTTTCCAACGAAATATTATATTTATATATTAATATATTCAAATATATCCATAAAATCCACTCGTGTGTCGGGCTGAGTTTGGGCTGTTTTTAGAGAAGACAACGGGCCGTGTGGGGCTTAAACCAGTGAATGTGTTGGACAGCTGCTCTGATTGGTCCCTTGTGCTGTCAATCACTCTATCAGCCAATTAACATCACTGTGGCTCTGGTCATGATCTGTCTCACTTCCACTCCTTGAGAGCAGGATCTGAGGGACACAGCTTTTCTGCAAACCATAATAACATAATGACCTCTGTTACTGAGACAGAAACTCACGGAGGAAACAGTGATTATTTACTTTACTCATTACTGGGAAATCTAACGCGTTATTTATAAATGCAGTTATTCCCACCACTGAAAATTAACTATAAAAGTTACAAAAACACTGATTCTTACGTTGTATTGTCTTTTTCTGTGTGAACTCTTCTTCCGTCTGGACAAACATATTCCTCAGTTGCAGTCGACCCAAAAGAACAAGTTTCGACAAGTCTCCTCATGCAGATCTCGACTAAACCCCGTCTGAAATGGATCGACTGGGACCCGTTTCTTCTCTGTTTGACTCTAAACTCTTTCACACCGACTGAAAAGCTCTTTGTGTCGGCCGCAGGACTCTCTGGACGAGCTGGAGATGGACGATTACTGGAAGGAAGTGGAGAACATCACGCGCTCGGCCGACGGAGAGCGGAGAGAGGGCGACTCGGTGGAAGAGGAGCCCAGCAAGACTCCGGAGGGTAACGCACTTTCACCAACACTACAATATCAGAATAAGAATAAGAATTAAGGTTTTATTGCCATTGTTTGAGAACAGGTTCACAAACTAGGAATTGTTCTTGATGCGGACGTGCAACATAAAACATATAACACAGAATTTAGATAAATATAAGCTATAAAACTTTAAACTATAAGGCTTTAGGGGGAATGCATAAAGAATAACAGTGGGATTATATTTACAGATGTGTATGTGTATAAAGTGATGGCAGCAGATCTAAGTGTGGACACACCACACAGTGCAACAGAGCAGATACATTCATGAGTCTGTAACTAAGCTATTGGGTCTTGTTGTTGTTCATGAGTCTGATGGCGGAGGCTAAGAAACTGTTCAAGTGGCGGGAGGTATGGGTCTGGATAGACCGTAGCCTCCTGCCTGAGGGGAGAGGGGTGAATAGTCCATGTCCAGGGTGAGAAGGGTCAGCTGTGATCTGACCCACACGCCTCCTAGTCCTGGAGGTGAACAGGTCCTGGAGAGATGGGAGCGCGCAGCCAATCACCTTCTCTGGAGCACGCACAATGCGCTGCAGTCGATGCTTGTCCCGTTCTGTAGCGCCGGGGAACCACACGGTGATGGAGGAGGTGAGGATGGACTCGATGATGGCCGTGTAGAACTGCACCAGCATCTTGGTTGGCAGCTTAAGTTTCCTCAGCTGCCGCAGGAAGAACATCCTCTGCTGGGCCTTCTTGATGAGGGAGCAGATGGTCGGCTCCCATCTGAGGTCCTGGGTGATGGTGGTGCCCAGGAAACGGAAGGAGTCCACGATATAAATGGGGGTGGTTGAGTCTGTCAGGGCGAGGGGGGACGGCGGGGCTGTGTCTCTCCTGAAGTCCACAATCATCTCCACTGTCTTCTGGGCGTTCAGCTCCAGGTTGTTGTGGCTGCACCAGGACGCCAGCCGGTTCACCCCTCTCCTGTAGGCGGACTCATCACCGTCCGAGATGAGCCCGATGAGGGTGGTGTTGTCCGCAAACTTGATCCGTTTAACGGGCTGGTGACTGGAGGTGCAGCAGTTTGTGTACAGGGAGAAGAGCCAGGGGGAAAGTACACAGCCCTGAGGAGTTCCAGTGTTTGTAGTCCGAGTGTCCGAGACGATCTTCCCCAGCCGCACGTGCTGTCTCCGGTCCGTCAGGAAGTCAGTGATCCACCTGCAGAGGGAGTCGGGCACGCTGAGCTGGTAGAGCTTGTCTCGTAGCAGTCCAGGGAGGATGGTGTTGAAGGCAGAGCTGAAGTCCACAAACAGGATCCTGGCGTAGGTCAGGAACCTACGCCAGATGCTCCAGATGCTCCAGGGTGAAGTGGAGGGCCGTTAAGAGGCTTATTTTATGACTTTTCTCAACCCACTCTTTAACAACATCTCCACTTGACTCCGCACTTTAATGGACTTTACGAGATTTTGAAGGTTTTCTAAAGGGGTTTTTAAATATCTAATTTCCTAATTGCATTCGACAAAGTTTGTATATTTATGGTGTCGGGGAAAAAGTAAACAAAACCATCATCATCGGGGTCTGACACTTGGCCTGTTTAACTGTATATGTGTCATTATGCAAGCGTCTTGATAAATGGGGTCTCTCTTCTTCTAACCATCACTCATGTACAGTTTCAGTCCCTCACCTGTAAATGCTCCTGTTGTTTCAGAGGGCGAGCAGGAGGAGGCGTGGCTCGTGGAGGCGGGACTCGCGCGACTGTTCGACGACTCGGCGACGGGCGACCAGGAGCAGGTCAGCGTTCCTCCCCTTTAACTACACGTCAGCCTTTTCCCATAGTCTTTTCACACAACTCCAAATAAACAGGCAGATTCTGTCTTTTTGTGATTGACTCTAATAATGTGTCGCAGGACGAGGACAGCGCCGTGTTCCTGTCCACTCTGACTCGCACTCAGGCGGCCGCCATCGAGCGGCGTCTGTCCTGTTTACAGCAGACTCTGAAGAGGCGCAACCGGACGCACGTGCCCGACTGCAGGGACATCTTCAGACCCCCAGACACGGTGAGGGGAAACCATGTTATAATGTCGTGCTTTTGTTCATTGATGTCAGTTACTCACGCTGTTCACGTGTTGAGATTTTTAGCTAGTTTCCTCCCTTAAAGAGGGAGTATTATGTAAAATCGACTTTTTCAAGCTTTATATCATGTTGTTATGTCATTCCCTCATTAAACACATGCCTGGAGTGTTGCCTTGGCTCATTCACATATTTTTGAGTAATCAGTAAAAACTTAGACGGCAGCCATTTTAGGTGTAGCTATGCCTCAGTCCTCCTAGGAACGCCGACGCCTCTGGACCTTTTGTCACCAGCCAAGCCACCAACCACTGCTCCTCAGCTCAGCAGAGCCCCCTCCCCGCACAGTAGTGTTGTTTAGATGCCACAGCAGTGTGCTGAAGGGGGCGTGTCGGAAAGCTTCTTAAAGAGACAGAGGCCTATTTCAAGACGTTCAGTACAGCCATTTTGAGAGAGCAATTTTATTCAAGGCAGTTATTTTAATTTACAGCATATACAGACCAACAGAAGGTTACGTCATCATTGTAGTATGCTATAGACTGGTGCTATGTGATTGAAAAAAGCATAATACCCCCTCTTTAAAGCCGCCCTCAGCTGATCCATTTTGTCGGCCCAGAATGGTTGCAGTCCCACATTGCGTCGCTAGATGAGCCGCCTTCCAAACAGCGAGCGAACTTTGTCCCGCAGAAGCAAAGACGAGCTCTACAGCTGCCTCACCTCACCCCAACACTCGCCCAACACACCCCTCACCCTCACCTGCCCCGCACCATGTAAACACAAACACATGGATCGCAAATGTTTGACGCAGCAACAGTTAACACAGTCAGAGTTTCATTATGAAGTTTACAAAAAGATCGTGAACTGACAAACATCTGAGTGACCAGCTCTGATGCAGCTGAAATCCTCATGAAATCCAATATCTACAGCAGCCGTCAAGTCTTTTTCCTCCTTATGAACAGAGCTGCAGGAAGAGTGTGAGGCATTCAAGGGTTGTGGGAAATTAAAGCTCTGCACTGTAAATTTAGTTCTAAATGGAACATTAAAGCAGCACTAAGTAACTTGTTTACCTTAATAAATCCTTTCCGTAGTCCCTCTGGGGGTAATACAAGTGTTAATGGGATGATTGGAGGGTCTTTCATCTCCCCCTGGTGTCTCTGGCCAGAAAACCACATTTGCAACTTGCCTGCCACCGGCCCGGAGCCACCAATACACACTAATGGAATTACGAAGAAGAAGCTAACAGGCTAACAGGCAAAGCTAACTGCGGGCTAGCGCCACTTTAGCAGTATTTACAGCCAAGTTTGAGTGAAAAAAAAATTATTTCCATTGTGTAATTGGATGAACAACACCCCTCTTTCCCTTTGTCTTTTCTGTCAGCGTAGTATTTACTCTGACGGACAATTAATGAGTTACAAAAAAAAAAACATGCTACGACACCTGCAGTGGCGCTTATGGCCTCTAGGGACACGAGATACTAGTTCTGCTTAAAAGGGACTATACGGAGTTTAAAAATGTTACGTATTTTCCTCCCCTACATGTTCCAGCCATGTCCTAATGTGTAGAATGAGCCCAGACCTGTTCACCACAACTGCCTCTAAAATCCTGAACTGTCACTGAAAAGTGTTGATTCGGGTCCGAAGTGCCGTCATCTACTAGCCTGATAAACCACACCCACTTCTTTTCTGCGCGAAAGAAGGTGGGTCTGGACATACACGGTAAACAAGTTATTGATTGGCGGCTAAGGCCGAACCAATCACGACCGTCACAGAGAATTGACAAGGTTACGTCACTCGCTGCACCGCTATGTTGTTAGTTCAATTAACTAAAACTAATCATGGATGAAGTAGTCGAGGATTTTGCCTCCGCGTGCTCGTGAGTTTATATTCAGTTCATATTTGTGAGTTGGACTACAGCTGTCGTCACGTCCGCTCATTGCTAATTGGTTTATTTCACTGACAATCTGTGCGCGTTAGGCCCGTCCGTTAAAACTGCTCCAATTGCTCCGTTACCAGACTAACTTCCCTGCGTGTAACGGACAGGGAATAGTATGGCAGAGCCAGGCAAGTCATCTACGAGCTTAATATAAAGACTGCAGTTACGCATAAGACCTCAGGTGGCAGTAGTGAGTATAAAAATGACAAACTTGCATCCAGTCCCTTTTAATGTTCTAAATGTCAAAGAACACTATCGCTCAAATTCAAAACACAGTCACTAACGCCGGGTGATTTTTACCTGAGATAATGCACTCAATAAAAAGTACTTGTCGTCAAAATATATCAATACATGACACATTTGAGTAGTGTTATTTTATATTAAACTGTGTCACGTCTAACAAAATGAAAGAAAAGCATCATGAGGGGACCAGATGAAAATCCTCCCAAATTGCTGGAAAAGTAGGAATTTGGGAACAAAACAATAATGAAGATGGAAACTTGGTTTTTGGTCCCCCCCCCCATTCCTGGGATATTTGAGACTTCCCTGGTGAAGGCTCTAACCTAACCCTGTGTAAAATCCACCTGAAACCTACTTTACCTTCTATCACTATTGCCATGACACTCAGATAAACGCAGCATCATGAAAATCACATACATGTATTTGCGTAGTGTTCTAGGGTTAAATGAAAGTTGCAATTTAGCAAAATGTTTACTCTGCTACATATTTTATTTATTCTGCTGATAAATGTGTGTTTCTCAGAAGATTAATTAAGATGTCCGTTTCTCATTGAATCCATCATAAGGGCAGCGTGTGGAGGGAGTGAAGGGCCGTGGGTGAGGTGACAATTAAAAACTCAAAGGACATAACCGAGGGCAGCTTTAAAGGATCTGTATCATGCTATTTTAGCCATTGCAAAGTAAAGTATAGGCATTTATATGACATATTGTACCTCTATCACTATGGAGTACTCATTTTTGAGAGAAATATAAGTATTTTCTGGGGGTATTTTTCAAACCCAGAAGACAAGACGCTTCGATTCAGTTAACTCCGCCCCTCTCTCCGCTCATTCCACATTCACAGTATTATAAATATAAATATCGCTGCAAAAAGTGAAGTTACTTCACATAATGCAGTTATAAGGAGTTGACATGTGCAACACAGTTTCATAAATGGCTAACACACACGCTAACACACACGCTAACACACACGCTAACACACACGCTAACACACGTTTTGATTGACTCACCGCTCAGCGTGGACTCCCCATGGGATCGTGTTGGTTATAAAAGTTAATCCACTTTGATTCTGGCCGAGGTTCACCAAGCATCCATCAGGTTGGTAAAGTCACTGAATCCCGGAAATAAATTCCAACTTGTGGCGAGTGCACTCTTCTTTAGGAAGGTTGAATAGTCCTGTTCCTCTCGTAGCCAAACGCGAACCCGTGACATTATCGTTCGGTAAGAAAAAGAACAGGCGTGTCCAGAGTAGGTTAGAAAGAGCTCAGTCTTCAAAAACAACACTCCTGCTCCGATCCATGGATCCTCCGGGGGTGCGCTTCATTAGTGTTGTGGGACAGCACAGACACGTCGGAGAGTTCCTTTTTTTTATTTTTATTTTATTTCTCTCTTACAACAAAAATAATGAAAAAGCTGTTTTATAAATTAAAATCAGGCCGTAAGGCATTACATTACAGACGTAGAGCACTTCTGTTCCTTTGTGACGACACAACTGAACAGCTCAGTGGTTTACCAGGAGAGGGTGGAGCAGCTGCTCAGAGAGCAGGATTCAGGAGGATTACTTAGAACTGCGTGAATGAAGCCAAAAACCGCTCTGGGGTGTTTTTGAGAAGGAAATAGCAAAACAACATGGTTAAAAACTCCAAAAAGTCGATTTTGCATGATATAGGACCTTTAACCTCTTAGTTTTAATGTCAGAGTAAAAAATAGACAAAACTTACCGTAAATGCTCTAATATAGGCCGGGGCATTTATTTACTCAAGCACATCGAGGACCAGGCCTTTATTTCTATTTGAGCAAAACGGACGACCAGTAAAATGAAGAAAAACGAGATCTGTGTTGATTGCTGGAACATTGACGCTTTTTATTTTCTAGGGACAACAGGAAGTGTTTCTCTGCTGTTAGCGGAACATTTATATCAATGTCACTGCAGGTTTCTCTTTTTTTTTTACCGCGGTCCGGATTATTTGTTATCTCGTGTAAAGGCCAGTTTAGACAGAGCGTTTGTGTTTGTGATCGATCATAAAACAGACCCAAGAGAAGATCGGGAGAGTTATTCTGAGGCGTGGGACTGACCTGCACACGGAGCCGCTGGATGAGCTTTGAGGCGATGGTGACTTTATTATAACCCTGGAGGGTCAAACAATATTTGTTTCTTGCCCTGTTTCCAAAAATAGTCACAGAAGGTTTGAAAAGTGGCTAAATCTGTGTCAAAGTTACGCTTGGATCAGCTCCACTCCGCAGCGTTCCCTCTCCTGGGTTCCCGTTTGTTTACTGTTGAGTTATCGTTTACACGAGCATGAGACAAATTCCAAACATGGGAAATATTTCTACCGCTATAGTTTCTAATAACAGCCCCGGCCTGTTTTAGAGACCGGCTTTTATTTGCCTCCGCCAGCTACGAACCCGGCCACTGTTGGAGACCCGGCCCATAATTGAATACAGGCCAGTATTGGAGGATTTACGGTAACTTAATTGGGCTTCTTAACTTTAGTGTCAGTAGAAGATAAATTGGGGCGGAGTTATAGGGATGAGGTCATTTTTATGCTAATCTTTATTCTATTCTGTGCAGGAGGAAGCAAAGCCGAGGGAAGTGAACGGAGGAACTGAGAACAAGCCCAAAGACGCCTCATCAGCCGGAGGTACTGACACTCACACTTACGAACGGGACGCTGCTTCCTCCTGAATGTTTGACAGGACTGTGACTTGTGCGGGTTTAAGGAGAGACACCAAAGTAAAGTACAGATCCTCAAACTGCCTGACCTCGCAGTGGAATTGTGCAAATGAAAACACTTTAAAGCCCGTGTATACAGGGCAGATCCAAGCGCTCTCAGCTCACGTAAACTCACATAAACTGTATAAACTGTGTCTGCCGGTGTTTACAGAAGCAGAGACGGAGCTGAACGTGGAAGTGGCCTTTTCGGAGCAGGCTCTGAGCGACCGAGAAAACCACCAGGGCCTGAGGAAGAGCAGCAGCCTCAACTCCGACGACAAACTCCCCGTGAGTGACACACAGCGCAGAAATACGTTTTCAAAACATCGATTTTTCATGCAGTGGTCAGCTTTAAAATGTTTAGTTTCCTCCTGTAACATCTTTGTTTTAATGTTTTAGTAAAAAAAAAAAAAAGGAAAAGTCCATACTCTTGATTTACGATGTTTATTTGATGATGTTTTGTCGACGCGTTTTCATTCACAAATACCGACGTTTGACATCCACATTGGAAGGTTTTTTCAGAACCCTTGCCTGATTTATTGAGTTTAGAGTATTTTTGAGTTTTTACACATTTTATTCACTAATATAAAGCTTATTCAAAAACTTAACAAGATCCAAAATCCCCTGTGAACAAACCATACATTTAAACCTGGTTCAATCCATTATTTATATGTCCTCTCATACGTATATCATACATGTATGTCCTCACAGAAAATGTAAGCAATTGTGTCCATACACAAAAAAAAGAAATGGATATCTCAAAACTATATTTTCCCTATTCACCTGCAGCGTCTCGTCTTAATTGACTTTCATTCACTTTTACATCTATACCAGAGTGTTTTAGATGTATTTACATATTTATGATGAAAAGGTTCTCTTCGATTTGACCAAAAAATGTAATCTTTTTTTTTTTTAACTCTGTATGGATGATTACGATTTTCATCGCTTTTGTTGGAAATAACCTTTTTTTTTTTTTTTCAAATCTTTATTTTGAAACATTGAGATACAACGTTGTGATACATTGAAATTACCTCATGGTCACACAACCAGTATGTGCCCAATGACAATATTTTCCATACCCAACATTTCGTTTTTTTTTTTTTTCCAAATACAAATAAAACAAAAAGAACTGAAAAGGGATGCGTTGTTACATGAAAAAAGATGACCGAGAAACTCAATCCACATATTTTTTACAATACCAAAAACATATTTTTCTCTCCTGAGCTAACCTACATATTCAGGTTTTCGACATATTGCATTTGGTTAGCATGCACATAATATATCCATTTTGACCACAGCTTTGAAAATTTGTTCATCTGTAGTCTAAGTGAGAAAGTCAGTCTTTCCATCTGATACATTTCGGTCACGATATCTAACCATTTTTCAAGAGTCGGTGGGTCCGGGAGAAGCCAGTGTCTGGTCACAGCCTTTTTGCCAGCGGATATTAAAATTCTATACAAATATATATTGTCTGATTGCATTTCAGTCTTACCCATGATTAGAGCCGCAAATTCAAAAGGTAATGTAACCTTAAATATAGATTCCATATTTTTGTGTATGTCCTTCCAATATCGTCTAATTATTGGGCAGTCCCAAAATATGTGCCAATGATTGGCATCTTGGCTTCCACACTGTCTCCAACACTTAGGCTCCTCCCCGTTATAATGCATCTTTTGCTTTGGGGTAATAAAAAATCTAATCAAACATTTCCAGTTGAATTCCCTCCATAAATGTGAGTTTGTACTTTTCCATACAGATGAACACCAACCCCGCCATTCTTCATCAGTCATTATGATGCTACCTTCTTTTCCCATTTAATTTTGACATATTGCGTTGAAAATGATTTTTTACTCATAAACCCTTTATATAATCTCGATATTAGACCTTTTTTGGATTTTGCACTGTATGAATTTAGTATTTCCTTGACCACTGGTTCCTGTACATCTAGAGGGAAACTTATTTCCTTATTAATATAGTGGCGTAATTGCAAGTACCTATAGAAATCTTGTTTTTCTAGATTATGACTGTTCATAAGAGCTTGAAAATCCTTAATTACTCCCTTATCTATTAAAGAATAATATGTTGTTATACCTGTAGGTATCCAGCTGCAAAATCTGGTGTCTATTTGATTGGGCTTAAAATCAGGGTCATATGCACTCCATCTGATAATCTTCAATTTGTCATGTAATTTATATTCATCTTTAACATATGACCAGGATTTTAATGATGACACCAGCCACGGATTTTCAATCTTGTTAAAAAAAAATTCCAAATTTGTGTTTCCCAATATTGCCCGTAAAGGGGGTTCCTGCATAATAGCCTCCTCTATGTCCTTCCATCGAGCTTGGTAATTGGGGTTGCACAGGTTTATTAAAGGTTTGATTTGTGCTGCATAAAAATAGTCCTTTAGATTAGGTACTGCCATTCCCCCATTTTCTTTGGAAAGTTGTAATGTTTTAAATCTCACTCGTGGCTTTTTCCCCAGCCATATGAATCTAGAAATAATTTTTTCCCATTCCAAAAATTGCTTTTTAGTGACTTCAGCAGGGAGAGCCTGAAACAGAAAAAGGAATCTTGGCAGGATGTTCATTTTAACGGACTCAATTCTTTGCGTTAAACTCATGAAGGGAATGGCAGTCCATCTCTGAATATCGTGCTTGATTTTTGCAACCAGGTCATCGTAATTATATTTGGCTATAGTTGTCATTTCTGTGGAAATTACAACTCCTAAGTATTTTAAAGTGGTTAAGTCCCATTTTAGATTAAATTCTTTGCGCACATCCATTGGAGGGTCATAATTTAAGGTAATTATCTGTGTTTTACTGACATTCAATTTGTATCCAGCATAATTACCAAAGGTCTTGAGGCAATTAAACAATGTCGGCAAGGATTTGGTTGGCTCCCTTAAATACACAAGGACATCGTCGGCGTATAGTGCAACCTTATGTAGGTCTCCGGAAATGTCTATTCCCTCAATATCCCCCGTTTGTCTTATCATTTGAGCAAGAGGCTCAATGTAAAGAGCAAACAAAAGAGGTGAGAGCCCGCAACCCTGCCTAGTTCCACGTTCCAGTTCGATTGTACTTGTTAAGTGTCCGTTTATTTTTACCCGAGCACTTGGTTTTGTGTATAAAGCCCCAATTGTTTTTATAAAATTACTATGAAAGCCAAATCTCTCTAGTACTTTATATAAAAAGCTCCAGCTCACAGAGTCAAAGGCTTTCTCTGCATCAAGACTGACCAGAGCTGCCTGAGTCTTCTGTTTTTAATATGATTTATTATGTGCAAAGTGCGCCTTATATTATCATGCGTTTGTCTCTGTGGGATGAAGCCTGTTTGATCTGTGTTGATAAGTTTTGGTAAAGTCGTCTCTAATCTCTTGGCTAAAATTGACGTGAATAGCTTATAATCAATATTAAGAACAGAAATTGGTCTAAATGAGCTACAGTTGAGTGGGTCTTTTCCTCCTTTTGGAATTACCGAGATTGTGGCTTCTTTCCATGATGGTGGCATTTTTCCATCTTTTAGAGCCAAATTTAATATCCTTAATAGAAATGGTGATAACTCAGTTTTAAATTTTTTATACCATTCAGCAGAAAACCCGTCCGGTCCGGGCGATTTGTTTACCTTTAAATTTGATATAGCCAAGGACATCTCTCTCTCTGTTATTTCTGCCATGAGTGTTTTATTTTGGTTTTCAGACAAAGTGGGTAAATTAAATGACTTCAAAAAAATATTTATTTGATGTTCATTTTGTAAATTTGGCTGTGTGTATAGCTGCTTATAGTAATTTTGAAATACTCTTTGGATTTCCGCCTGTTTATATACACATTTTTTAGAAACTGGATCTTTAATTTTATATATAGTATTATCTGCTTGTTGTTTTTGTAATTTACTTGCTAGTAATTTGGCAAACTTGGAGCCCGACTCATAATACTTTTGTTTTGTATAAATCATCTTCTTTCGTATTTCCTGTTGGTACATAGCATTTATTCTATTTCTTAATATTTTTAACTTGGTAGCAAGATCTGGATTCAAATCTCCTTTGTGTTTAGTCTCAAGTTCTCTTAATTCTTTGTTTAATTCTTGCAGTTTCAGTTCCCTCTTCTTTTTCTTGTGCGAACAAAAAGATATAATTTTCCCTCTCATAAATGCTTTCATTGTATCCCACACAATTTCTGGACTTACTTCTCCATTAAGGTTTTCCATCAAAAAATGTGTAATGTCCACTTTAACTAGTTTAGTAAATTGTGTATCATTTAATACATTTGTGTTCAATTTCCATTGTGTATTCTTCCGTTCGTTATTAATTTCTAAAGTTAAGAAGATGGGAGCATGATCTGACAAATCAATATTTCCTATATTAGCATTGTGTATTCGGTGGCGATCCCTTTTGAAAATAAAAAAATAATCAATCCTTGAGTACACTGTATGTGCATGAGAATAATGAGTATAATCACGGCTTGTTGGATAGAGATTCCTCCAGGTATCTATAATACCATAGTTAGACATTAATATTTTTATTTTCTTTTGCAAAGGATTTAGAGTGACGGGTCTTGACGAGTCAAGCCTTGGGTTAAGTCTTATGTTCCAGTCTCCTCCACAGGCAACAACACCAGCTGCTTGTGCCATTAGCTCCAAAAGTTTTCTATAAAAATTAAAGTCACTACCTGGGGGGGCATATACATTAAGTAGAGTTATAATGACACCATCAATTTTCCCTGATATTAATGAATACCTGCCCTCCTTATCCTTACTTTCAGATATAAGTTCAAATGGAATCTTTCGAGATATTAGGGTGGCAACTCCTCTTCGGTGACCTTTTCCATAGGAACTGTAAAAAACTTTAGAAAAACCCAATCTTTTCAATTTCTCATGTTCAATACAATTAAGGTGTGTTTCTTGAAGCATAGCAATTTCAACATTATCCTTTTTCAATTTCGATAGTATCTTATTTCGTTTTGTTGGATTAAGAACCCCATTTACATTATATGAAGCAATCTTGATACCATTGGTCATGGTGTCTTTGTAAAGAATAGTCTCTCAGTACAGTACTCATAAACCTGTTGCATCCCTTTAACTATAAACAATAGAACAAGAACAAAACAAAAACTTAATAAAGTCTTAAATGCAAGCATTTGAACAGATATAACTCCATGTGGAGGGTGTGCTTCCAGAGCAGAGGTTCTAAACGATTGAACCTTTGTTGGGCTCACGATGTTAGAGCTCCATTCAGGGGAAAACCTGCTTGCTAAGAGTAGGGCCCACTGAGATGGCTCAGCTGCGTAGGCAACCATAAAAAAATAGTGTCCAAGTCCGACATATTATATTATGATGTAAAATTGGGAACAAAAGGGGGACACATATAACACCAAATATTTAGCTTTTTCCTCAAAATATAAAGCATTTAAATGAGTAGAGGGGTTAGTTACTCATCTGTGGGAGTCTGCCGTCTAAATTCTTGCAACTTTTCCGCAATACGCTGCCGTGTATCCTCATTTGCTTGTGAAGAAACATTCCTCCCTGCCGCTGCGCCTTGATCCCCGGTCCTCTGCCATGATGAAAGCCGCTGTAGTTCGCGTTGAAACGGGTCAACGGGGGATGGGATGACGACGACCGGGAGTCCGCGTCTCGACATGTCCGATGTCGCCTCCGCAGCATTTTGGTAGAGAAGGGTCCCGTCTTCAAAGAACACTCGCATTTTCGCAGGATATGGAGTTTGGAACTTGATTTTCCTCTCTTTAAGCACCTTCTTTACTTGATTGTACTCGGCACGTTTCTTCAGGATAGCCGGTGGGTAATCGTGATCCACGTAGAATCGTTTGCCATTGTAGAAAACTTGCTTCTTCTGCCAGGCTTTCCTAATTACCTCCTCTTTTACTCTGAAGCTAGCAAACTTGGCAATGATGGAGCGAGGCTTCAGAGGATCATCAGACTTTGGTCCTAGTGCTCTGTGGGCTCGTTCAATCTTCACATCCCCACGTGTAAAATCCAAAGAGTCTCGAAGCATTTTTTTCCAAAAAAGAGGCCATATCGTTGCCTTCGGCTTGCTCGGGAATATTGTAGATTCTAATGTTATCTCTGCGTGCCCGTGCCTCTTGGTCAGTGAGCTTAGCCTCCGTGTCATTCTGCCGTTGTACCAGTCGCTCCAGTATTGTAGATGTCACCTGCATAGACGTTTCCACTTCGTCAATGCGGCATTCAGCTTCATCCAATCGCTCGTTTGTTGTGTGTAGATTTTGTTGGATGTCAGAGAGTTGCTTCTTGTTGTCCCGTCTGAAATCTTTCAGTTCCTTGAGTATGCTAGCTAAGCTAGCTTTCTCGGTGTCGTCGTCCTCCATTTCCTCGTGGACGGGAGAGCAGCTCCGGTTATACTGTATTTCTTCTTCATTTAGCTCCGTGTCCGTGACTTTTTCCATACTTTACCCCCCCTGGTCACCATTTTGTCAAAACTATAAATTATTTGTAGTTCACTGGTTTTTCAGGGAGGTTTTTAGCAAAACCGTCGGAGAGCACCAAAGTTAAGCAGCCATCCTTGGCGTAACCCGGAAGCCACCGGAAATAACCTTTTAAAGGAATAGTTTGTACATACTGAGATGTTCTAACCTGAGCTTAGAGGAGTTCATCTGTACCTGTGTGCCTTCAGTCACGTAAACACGGCACAGACGGCGTTAGCATTTAGCCTCTCTCTTCTCCTCTATAGCTCCAAACGAGGTGAAGATAGAAGCTTCCAAACTCTTCCATGTTTTCCCTATTTAAATATGTTTACATGAAGTGTTGCACGATCCAAGTCTAGTTACACAAAATTAAACGATGTGGATTTTCTAAGTGGATAAAAAGGGGAACTATATTGTAAGGCGTAATAATACCAGGAGTATTTCGGCGTCCGCACAGTAAAGTAAAGATATCACTGCGCGGATGTCGAAGTAGCTTCTATCTTCACCTCGTTTGGAGCTATAGAGGAGATGCTAAATGCTAACGCCGTCTGTGCTGTATTTACGTGACTGAGGGCATGTGTGGAGACCAGACAGGTACAAATGAACTCGTTTAAGCTAAGGTAAGAACATATCTCAGTGTGTAAAAACGGTGGCCTGTTCCTTTTAAAGGGTCAACTAATCTTTCATATGAAGAAAACTGCTCAGAGTCCAGACCATTTATATTTAGATTCATAATATACAATTATTCCAAATTGTTCTGTTTTAAATATGCCTTGTCTGCTCTTTAAAGTTAAGCTGCTGTGATTGACAGCCGTCTCCATGGAGACACTCACAAAGAGAAAAGGGGCGGAGTTAAGCATGTTTTTTAAGATTCAGACCAGGGAAACCCAAACTGTTTTAGCAGAAGACGATTCCTTCATGTACTCTGAGAACACAACACGTGGCTGTAGTGAAGCAGCAGAGCTCGTCAGAAAGTGGCTGTTGTTCCTCTGGTGCTGAAACGCTGCTAAATCACGCGGTGCACGTGAGGCGATTTCACCATTTTGCCATTTTCCACATCGTCTATTTTCAAAATCATGAATTAATCAAATTAATTCGATTTATCCCCCAGCCCCCGCCCTGACCCTAAGTTGTGCAATAGATGGACTTTTGCAACAGTGCTGATTACTGCAGCGAAACGCCACATTCATCTCATGGCTCAAAGTCCTGCCATTTTGAATATCGTCTCCACTTTTGGACGCCTTTATGTGACCGTCATGTCATATTAACCATAAACCAAGTGGCCTGGTCTCATCTGTAATTCATTAACTTCACCGTAACATTAGACTCTGTAACCCGGTCAAGCTCTATTTTTAGCTCCGTTTGGCCTGTTTATGCAAAAGCAGAGCGTTCAGTAACACGCTCTGGTCTGCACTGACCTCTAGTGGCGTCTGAGTGAATTACTGGTTTGTGAATGAACGGCTTTTTATCAATGGGTTTTGATGTTTTTTGGTAGAATTTCAAGTTGCTGCGAGATAAAACCGGACAGACCAGAATTGGAGACCTGTCGCCTCAAGACGTGAAAAAGGTAACGCTGTTTAAATTCCCTTTCAACCTTTTTCAATGCACTTCAGTTGTAAAGCTTTCGGATCGCGCTTTGGGAACCCACACTCGAAGGCATTACATTTAGAAGCAAAAGTAACAACATTAAGGCCTTAAATATCACTGTGACGCGTTCAGTTTGCCTCCAGCACTCATTAAATCAACTTGTTTTCCCCAAATAATGACTTTACTTTTATGCCACAAATGAATCAAAAGTACAAAAACACACCCGTTTTTGTCACATTTAGTTTGGTTCAGGTGGGGGTTAAGAGTTTAAAATATCATATACGTAACTTAAATGATCTAATGTTTGCTTTGAACTGATCTGATGTGTTTGTGGCGCTAAAAAAAGTTGTATTTGTGCAAACTCTGAAGGCTGAATTAAAAAAATCAGCATTTATTAACGACAACTTGGGCTGGGCGATATCGACAAAGACTTGGTATAATTATAATCGCTTAATCCCTACGTGAACCGAGCATGTTTGGCATTACCCAAATCTACAAGCTGCTTGGAAAAAAAAGCATCAAAATAGCGACAAAAACAAGAAGAAAACACAACTTAAAAGGGCAATAAAAAGTGCAGCAAAAAAGTGACAAAAATGAGATGGAAAAAGAATGTGAAAAAAGTGACGACAACACGAAAAAGATCTGTTTAGATGAGTTTTGTAGGTCTTAGCTTTCAAATGAGGCGTTACACTGGCCTGTAAACTTTTAGTATTTGGGTAAAGCCAAACTGGAGAAAATGTACTCTGTTTATGCAGGGGTTAGAGGTTAATCGCTTAATCTACTGGAATCGATTTTGCTTTGAATAGCCCGATGCCTATTAGAAAAAAAAAAAAAACTTATAAATAGATTCTTTTAATACGTCTTTTTCCCATAATAATGGCATGTGGCTTCTTGCATTTTTTTTTTGGTCATGTTAAATAAAAAGTAGACGATTAACTCATTGACTGCCAATGACGTCTATAGACGTCATTTAGGTTTTTTAATGGAGACGTGTGTAGGAAAGCCTTGTGCAGCTCTGGGGTCAATATCTTAGTTGTAGACATTATTTTATTGCGTCAGCAGGGGGCAGCAGTGCTCTTTGGATGCGATCACAGGTCAGGTCACAGGTCTGACGTAGTAACCACGCCTACTTGTTTTGATCTGATGTGATCTCAGACGAGGGAAGGACTATGGCAACGAGAGTAGTAGAAGATCCAGAGAGAACGGCCAAACATAAGGACAAATACAAGTTACACTTGAACAGGGTTTGGTTAGGGGTGGTTTTCGTAGTAATGGTGGAAAACGGGGATCAAGTTAGCAGACCTAACAAAAAGCCCCTGACTAGCATGCTAAAAATGCTAACCCCGAGCCGCATCCGGACATAGCGTCCAGCGGCGCCTTTCATCACAGCGCACACGAGAGAGAAGCAGGTTTTTGCTTCTCTCTCGTGTGAGAGAAGAACACGAAAGAGTGTGCTTCTGTTTTATAGATGGAAACCCCTGTTCAGATGTTTGAGGCGTCACTAAAGCAAAAAATATTAGCGTCAAAGTCACTGTTCTGTTTGATTACAAAAAGCTCGTTATCTCAGCTTTTTGGTCAGAAACCAGCATTTTGGTTGATTTCACGTATTTTCTACGGACGATTACTAAAGAATGGAAAGAGGTACAAAGAGAGTCTAATCTTTCTTTTGGTGGCAGTCCATGAGTGAATGTAACTGCACTGGGTTTGCAGCGTTAGTTCCTCCATATCCAAGTGGTGCTGCGTGATATCCTTAACTGAATGGAAAATCAATCATACTGACTTCTGCAAATAAAATAAAATAATGTGTGTTTTTGTGTTTCCTCCAGGTGCAGCGTTTGGTGCTGGTGGAGATGACGGCACTGTTCGACACGGCCGCCATCGACATCAAGGCACAGAAGGCCGTTAAGATGAGGACCAGGGGTGAGGATTAAAACCACAGACGCTTCTTCTTGAATGAGGAAAGTTGATTTTGTGTTTGTTTGTTGTGGGTGCAGAGAGTGGCCTGTTCGGAGTCCCTCTGTCCACGTTACTGGAGCAGGATCAGAAAAGGTTTCCAGGGACTAAAGTGCCAATCATCCTGCAGAGAGTGAGTGCTCAGGCTGACTGGAGCCCGTGATTATTTGACTTTATCACTTTAAGGCGAGACGCTGCAGGTGAAAACATTGATTTTTCACGTTGTTGATGTTGAGATTTTTAGCGGGATTTCTCCTTTAGCATCTTAGTTTTAACGTCAGAGTAAAAAAATAGACCAAACTCACTCTTTAAGATGTTTATTTTATCACGTTGTCGCTTAAAGGGATATTTCAGGATTTTTGACATAGGGCCTCATTTCCTAGTTATCCAGAGTGTTGTCTGGAGATATTTTTTTCTTAAATTCATGCAGTTCTTATATTTGAAGAGTCTAGTGGCGCTAGGCTAGGGCAAGGCTAAAGCATTTCTATGGTATCAGTTAGCCTGCATTAAAAACAGTCTGACCCACTCCACAGTGCACCTGAGGCAAATCACTTATAACACCAGACTAACCATATAAATGTCTGTGTTAATAGAATCATTTTAACCATTTTGCATTTAAAGGGGGGGTATTACGTAAAATGGACTTTTTCAAGCTTTATATCATGTTATTATGTCATTCCCTCATTAAACACATGCCTGGAGTGTTGCCTTGGCTCATTCACATATTTTTGAGTAATCAGTAAAAACGTAGACGGCAGCCATTTTAGGTGTAGCTATGCCTCAGTCCTCCTAGGAACGCCCCCACCTCCTGGAGACGCCTCTGGACCTTTCGTCACCAGCCAAGCCACCAACCACTGCTCCTCAGCTCAGCAGAGCCCCCTCCCCGCACAGTAGTGTTGTTTAGATGCCACAAAAGTGTGCTGAAGGGGGCGTGTCGGAAAGCTTCTTAAAGAGACAGAGGCCTATTTCAAGACGTTCAGTACAGCCATTTTGAGAGAGCAATTTTATTCAAGGCAGTTATTTTAATTTACTGCATATACAGACCAACAGAAGGTTACGTCATCATTGTAGTATGCTATAGACTGGTGCTATGTGATTGAAAAAAGCATAATACCCCCTCTTTAAAATAACTTGTATTTGAGCAGCATCAGCTTCGTGGCTGTAAGCTAACGCAGCGGCGGAGTGATCTGCGAGAAAGTAGTCCCTCAAAATGCGGTAATTCATGTGAAGGTCAGTTATATTTCAAAAATTATTCTATCGATACACAGACATTTATATGGTTAGTCTGGTGTTCTAAGTGATTTACCTCAGGTGCACTGTGGAGTGGGTCACACTGTTTTTAATGCAGGCTAACTGATACCATAGAAATGCGTTAGCCTTGCCCTAGCCTAGCATCACTAGACTCTTCAAATATAAGAACTGCATGACAACTGTGGCAAAAAAGGCAGCGATATATAAAAGCACATGTGCAGACGTCACAAAACTTAAAGGGGGGTATTATGCTTTTTTCAGTCACATAGCACCAGTCTATAGCATACTACAATGATGACGTAACCTTCTGTTGGTCTGTATATGCAGTAAATTAAAATAACTGCCTTGAATAAAATTGCTCTCTCAAAATGGCTGCACTGAACGTCTTGAAATAGGCCTCTGTCTCTTTAAGAAGCTTTCCGACACGCCCCCTTCAGCACACTGCTGTGGCATCTAAACAACACTACTGTGCGGGGAGGGGGCTCTGCTGAGCTGAAGAGCAGTGGTTGGTGGCTTGGCTGGTGACGAAAGGTCCAGAGGCGTCTCCAGGAGGTGGGGGCGTTCCTAGGAGGACTGAGGCATAGCTACACCTAAAATGGCTGCCGTCTAAGTTTTTACTGATTACTCAAAAATATGTGAATGAGCCAAGGCAACACTCCAGGCATGTGTTTAATGAGGGAATGACATAATAACATGATATAAAGCTTGAAAAAGTCCATTTTACATAATACCCCCCTTTAAGGCCCGTTTTCTCTAAATGAGGATTTCGTTCCACTTTTGCAATAAAATGTCCACTTTAGTTGCTGGACATTTTTCAAGAGGGCTTTTCTCATATCTAATCCCTCGCATGATTTATTTAATTTTGAATCACAATAAACAAAACAATTTTTTTATTGTTATTGATTTTATTCACTTATAAATGGCTTAATTGAAAACTAAACAAGATCCAAAATCCCCTCTGAAAAAATCTTATCCTTGGCTTGAACCATTTTTATAGATTTTGTCGCTGAACATAGAACATTGTGGCCATTTTATTTTGATTTGAAAACATAAAATGACCTCGATCTTAAAAATATTCCCCTAATCGCCTGCAGCGTCTCGGCTTCATGTGAATCTGTGTCAGAATCTTGTGTTTCTTGATGATGTTTCCTGAACTCTGAGTGTTGTTTGTGCAGCTGATCAGCCACATCGAGGAGGAGGGTCTGGACACAGAGGGGCTGCTGAGGATCCCAGGAGCCGCCACGAGAGTCAAGGTCTGAAAAACAGCTTCTTTGGTTTAGATTTGGTTTAGTCCGGTTTTACTCACAGTTCAGGCCTTGTTTACTGACTCGGTCAAAGTTCTTCATTTCTATACTTGAGTAACTGGTCAAATACTCCAATAAAATTAAAGTTGAGAGTCAAATCTTTATGTAAGTCCTGAAGTATTCAAAGTAGAAAGTACAAATCAGTGAAAATAGGTAAAAAATATCTTTGCAGCTTCTGAAACATAAATACTGAGCCCACATTCAAACTGTACGGCAACACGACGGGGACAAAACGTCTCTTGCATTTGCCAGTACATCTGCACAGCGCCACCTACTGTTCACAGTGTGCATTAATAGGCTTTTAAAGTGAACAATTTCCTTTTTACTTTGGATCCTTTATAGAAACTCAGTGGAGTAAAAGTAAGTTCTCAACACAAATACTACTCAAGTAAAGTACAGATCCTCCAGAACTCTCCTAAAGTAAACTTTTTAAGTAAACACAGCTGTGGACAGGTCACATGACGCCAATATGACGACCTCCAGCCAGTGTTAATTTTGACAACATATTTTAATTTAGTCTTAGTCTTTTGACGAAAATGTAATTCAATTTTAGTCGAGATTTAGTCAAAAAAATATCTTCAATTTTAGTCTAGTAAATTTAATCGACTAAATTTGTCTTAAATTTAGTCGACTTTGCATTTATAATATTCATTATAATCATATTTAATCAGCTCCTCTGCTTCATGGAGCTGCTCCACATGAACAAAGCTCAGAGCTGCTCCTTTGGCAGAGAATTGACATGATCTGAGGCTCTTTCAGACGGTCAATAGAAGTTTGGATGATTTTAGTCTCTCCTTATTTTTATTTAGTCTTATTTTAGTCGACTAAATTATCTGGACATTTTAGTCATAGTTTTAGTCTCATGAAAAACGTTTAATTTAGTTTCAGTCCAATTTTAGTCGTTAAAAATATCACTTTGACTAAAATTAAGACTGATTAACTGCTTTATATCATTTAAAGACAATTTTCTCCCACAATTGTCATTTGGAAAAGTTAGTGTATTTTCACCTGGTCCTTAAGAGGCTAAACAAACCTATTCTACCGTAGGATTTAGCGTTTCTTCCATGTCATGGTTAAATCCTGTTCCTTTGACTCTGTGTAATCCGTCCCTCTCCCCGACTGTCCCAGGCCTTGTGTCAGGAGCTGGAGTCGTCCTTCTACGACGGCATGTTTTCCTGGGCTCAGTTAAAGCAGCACGACGCGGCCAGTCTGTTAAAGCTGTTCATCAGAGAACTGCCCCACTCCCTGCTGACCGCCGAGTACCTGCACACCTTCATCTCCGTCAACAGTGAGCGTTTCCTCCACACCGTCCACACTCTGAGACTCTAACCTTTTATTTATATTATCGTGTCTGTTTTCCAGAGCTGCCCACGAAGAAGCAGCAGCTGCAGGCCCTGAACCTCCTGGTGCTGCTGTTACCGGAGGCCAACAGAGACACGCTCAAGGTAACACTGACCAGGTTTCAGGAGCTCGGAGTACAGCTGCTTCTCCTCCACAGTAAGAGCATGGATAGACTGAGAACAGATGGACTGTTCCTCACAGCGGTTAGCACACAGTCCTGGGATTGATCCTTTACTGTGGAGTTTGCATCTTCTGTACCATAGGCCAGGATGAATGTGGGACGAATGGAATTGGGTGAGGCATGAGGGTCATACATGTTTATTTTGTCAGGACAGTGCATGTTTAAAGTGCATATGACACATTAGACACAATTTTTGCTAAAACACAGTTAACACGATTATATTTAAGATTTTGCTAAAGATTATACCCAGTTTTCTTCTTTCATCATTTTTGTGATGTTTATGTTTTCACTTCCTTATTGGACACCGACAGGAAGTGACATCGAAGAATGTAAACAATTTTAAACTGTTGCCGTGCAACTATGGAATGTTTCCTTCTTTTATGTCACTTCCTGTCAGCAGCTTAAAAATTCTAATAAAAATAACTTTTCTGCCCAACATTTCTTCCTTAAAATTGCTGCTTCACTGAAAAACATGATAACTATGCAACTGATGTAATCCATCTAAATAAGTCATATTTTCAAGAGCATTAAAATCTGTCATATGCACTTTAAGAACGACAAACAGCCATTTACGTTAATAACATTGAGAGTGTGGTGTACATGTTAGAGAGTTGTCTCTCACCCAGCAGGTCTCGGGGGTTGGGGGTGTGTCTTTGCCCTTACTGTGGTGTTCACCCTGTTTGATATTCATTCTTGTTTGGCCCAGAAAGAATAAAGTTAACTCGTTAGCAGCTTGCTTGCGTCCTTTTCTTTCTTGCCACAAGAGTAGAGATGCACTTAACCTGTGTGGTTAAACATGTTACTACCCTCAGTTTTGTCACAGGAGGAAACTATTCTTTGGAGCCAGGCTTTAAAGTTGTTTACTTTGGGCAGCAGGGTGGCACAGTGGTTAGAGAGTCCCAGGCCAGTCGGGGTTTTTCTGTCTACGTGGGTTTTTTCCAGCTGTTCCGGTTTCTCCTACCACTAAAACAATATACGCTTGGCCAGAGTGATTTATGAGTGAATGGTTTTGGTCTTGAGGTCTGTGTTCACAGCCACGTTTTCTGTTGGTCTGCCTCAGAAGGCAGCCGTGGCTACATATGCTTACTGTCATGTGTGGAGTGAATGTAAATCCCGAGCTGCAGCCTCTGAACCCTCAGTTTGAGCTTCTAAACTCTAGGAGGCGATAGAGTTCCACTGGCTACAAAGCCTGAGTTAGATTTACTAAGTTCAGAAGTTTGTATCTTGCTCTCAGTCTCTCTCTGAGCCCATCATTATGTTTTTATTGATTGATCTAATAGTTTTATCTGTTTTATCTCTGTCCTGCTGCAGGCGCTGATGGAGTTTTTCCGCCGCGTCACCGAGCGTCAGGCCAACAACCGCATGACCCTCAACAACGTGTCCGTCGTCATGGCGCCCAACCTCTTCATGTTCAAGGGCCTGAGGTCCAAGGTCTCGCAGCAGCAGGAGGTCTCCATGGCGACCAGCACCGCCAACATCGTGCGGCTGCTCATCCGCTACCAGGACCTGCTGTGGACGGTACGAGCTCTAGATTACGCTGATGTTTTGTCTCCAACATGGCCGCCGCCGCGCTCTGCCCTGTTTCCTGCGCGTGTTCATTCACAAATAATGACATGTTTGGTGTAAACGTTTCCTCTGAGGACGACGCCAGCCGCCAAAGTCCTCAGGATAAACACGCACACGTGGATACATTACAAAACTTTAGGGCCGTTTACTCCAAGACTTCCATTCCACTCTTGCATTTAGCAGCTCCAGCAGACTCCAAAGTTTACAGTCTTGGACATAACTTAAAGGGACTATACAGAGTTTAAAAATGTTAATATTATGTATTTTCCTCCCCCTACATGTTCCAGCCATGTCCTAATGTGTAGAATGAGCCCAGACCTGTTCACCACAACTGCCTCTAAAATCCTGCACTGTCACTCGCAAAGTTCTTACTTCAGGTCCTAAGTGCCGAGCGTAATATAGAGACTGCAGTTACGCATAAGACCTGAGGTGGCGGTAGTGAGTATAAAATGACCAACTTGCATCTAGTCCCTTTAATTACTTGGTACAGTGTAAAAAAAAAAAAAGGCCTCATGAGCGGATTTCTTAAAATAAATGACTCAAAACAAGCACAATTGTCCTTATTTTAAGACATGGGTAGCTACAATATTTAACTTAAAATAATTACTTCAGGAACAGTAAAAAAGTACCTGTTGAAAATGCTACTGAGCAACTGTTTGAGTAAAAGTCAGATTTACGATTCAGTCGTGACATAAATGATACGAAACAAAACATGAAATGTACAAAGGTACAAGAAACAAAAACTATGTCTATTATGTTTTGTCATAATAGACTGTTCTAGCGTGTCTTCTTCCCACTCCTTTTCGAGCTAGAATGTTAATTATTTTTTCTTATATTTTTTCTGGCTTTTGTGCCATGTTGTGTGTAGCTCGAAATAAAAAATCAATCAATCAATATGTGTCGCATGAAGCTTTTGCCGCTTAAAGATTTACTCACTGTGGAACTAGTTACTATTATATTTTACTTAACCTCTTAACCGAGGACCTTTTCTCCAATTCGACCTAAACCAAATCTAAAAGCTTCTTGAAAAAGCGTAAAAAGGCGCCAAAAACGAGACGTAAATTAGGATGAAAACGCAGCCAAAAACAACCGGGAACAAAAAAATAGCACAAAAAATACATCAAAAAATTGGCGACAAGGTGAGGAAAAAATCTTTGATCAATTTTGTAGGTCTTAGCTTTCAAATGAGGCGTTACTCTGGCTTATAGGCTGTAACCTCCAGTCGAGCAGCTTTTAGATTCGGCTAAAGCTGAACTGGAGAAAATGTCTTTGGTTAAGGCAGGGGGTAAGAGGTTAAGTAAGAGTACAGATACTTCATTATAATATTAGGCAAAGCAACTTTATTTATACCGCGCATTTCGTACACAAGGCAACTCAATGCACCTTACAAAAGAAGATAATGCGAAATTACAATCGGGTTAAGTTAAGGCAAAGCACATGTATAGAAACATCAAGGGAAATACACGATGACTGGCCATTAACCAGGGGCGGGGCTGAAGAAACGTGTTGAGGCAGATGCAGAACGACGGGGGCGTGGTTAGGGAGGGGGTATGTGTGTGCGGTTATTTACAGTCTGAAAGTCAGTGTTATGCAAAATATGACCCAGAGTGTTCAGTCCTTATCAGGTTTAGCTCCGTGGCCTTGAAGGGAAGTGTTGATGGCGTAGGAGAGATAAGCGGTCCAGCTGCTTCAAACCTCCTCTCTCAGGAGGAAGAGAATTATTCCAGCAATAGTTCATACATTTATAATGAATTAGCTTTTACTTGGTCTCAGCATTAGTTCAGTTCTCCAGAGCAGGTAGTTCCCGTCACAGTTCATCCCTTTTCCTCTCAAAATATAGTCCATCTATTGTCCGTCTCCACAGCGAGCTGCCAGGTCGTACATAACAGTTCATCGCTGTGCGTTACTTTCCGGTGTAATGAAGCTTAAGCGCAAATTCAACCTGGAGACGTACCTGCAGCTTCACCCAATCACGGCCCCAGCGCAAGCCGCACCTCCGCATTAGCAATCATCGCAGCCGCTATTCATCAGCAATCATCGCAGGATCCCCGTCTTAAGCTCCCCGGTCGATCACTCGGCGTTTCCCAGCTGTGCAGCGACACTGCGTGTTGTCGCATGTTACAGAGACTTTGGCGTGTCAGGAGCTGTTCGCTTGCTGTCTCCTCGGGGGATTCTCCGGGCGTCGTCATTCCAGCCCGGGCCGCTAAGCTCTGCCCCTTGGCTCGTCATCCCGGTGCTCGCTCCGGTGCCCCGTGCGCTGCGTTGCCATGGTCATGCCCGTTGCTACTGGTGCCTGGCCTCGTGTTTCGTTCTCCTGGCCGGACCCGTCCTCTTCCTCGATGTGGAGTCACGCACGCACGCTGCTCCGGATCATCGCGCGCCGTCCCCGTTGCTGCTCGGGGCGGGCGGGCCACGAGCGCACCCCCACTGTGCTGTTGTCCGGTCCTCGCGTGGTTTCCTTCTCTGGCTCCTCTCGGATCCGTGTTCTCTTGGCGTCACATCTGTCGACGCACGCTCCTCCGGACTTCGCTGCGCCTGCCCCTGCCCCCGTTGGCTGTCGGGGCGGGCTTCCTAGGTGAGACGTATACACCCACATCTGCACTCACGCGCGCACGCTCCGTGTCTCTGAGCTTTCGCATCGTGCGCTGCGGCCTCCGCGCTAGGGAGGCTCGCTCCTTTTGGGGGCTGACCCGTGGGCCATCACGCTCCGCGGGTTCCCAACCCGGACGGGCTGAGTCCGTCTTCACGCTGTGTGTTAACAGCTCGGTGTTCTGGCATTGGATTTTTCCTTCAACGTGTTCATGCGTAACTCGGAAGTTTCGGTGTTTAGTCACTTGCAAGTGCTCTTCAATTACCTCATGTTAAATTATTATCCCTGCAAATAACTGGTGGTGGCTTTCGCAATGCGTCGCATTATCACGATAGTGCTCCACGTTTGATCTCTGGTCATTAATTCTGTTCTCTGAATGTGTATTTCAATTTCTCGATTGTCGGACTGCTGCGTCGTCTCCCCGCTTCGCGCGGCCCCCTGTCTCTGTGCTCGCACGCCCGGCTGTCGCCTGCCTCGTACGCCCGGCAGTCGGATTTTGGGGGGGGTTTCCATCAGGGCAATCGTTCACAGGAAACGGCTTCCTCCATCCCTACCTCAGAGTTCTCCGCACTCTACAATACACAACAAGGAGAGGTAGCTCGCGTCGAGGGGTCACTCTGGAAGCAGGAACAAATTACCGTGCTCGCGATAACATGGCAGCTGTCCATGCCATATTCAAGGATGTTCCTCTTCAAAAGTTATACGCTTTCACTTATCATATCTCATAGCGACGATCCCTAATTTCTCCTCTCAGCTCGTTCTACTCCGGCATATCACGCTATCGCCGATGCATGTCGTCTTAAGAGTGCTCGTGTCATAGCCTGGCACAGGCACGGCTCTACATGCTCGCTCATCCCGAGTGTTTTCAGCTCGGGTTTGTTTTTATCCCGAGTGTTTTCGGCTCGGGTTTGTTTTTTGATCCCGAGTGTTTTCAGCTCGTTTGTTTTTATCATAAGTGTTTTCAGCTCGTGTTTGTTTTTTATCCCGAGTGTTTTCAGCTCGTTTGTTTTTATCACGAGTGTTTTCAGCTCGTTTGTTTTTATCACGAGTGTTTTCAGCTCGTGTTTGTTTTTATCCCGAGTGTTTTCAGCTCGTTTGTTTTTATCACGAGTGTTTTCAGCTCGTTTGTTTTTATCACGAGTGTTTTCAGCTCGGTTTGTTTTATCTCGAGTGTTTTCAGCTCGGTTTATTTTTATCTCGAGTGTTTTCAGCTCGGTTTGGTTTTTGATCCAGAGTGTTTTCAGCTCGTTTGTTTTTATCACGAGTGTTTTCAGCTCGTTTGTTTTTATCACGAGTGTTTTCAGCTCGGTTTGTTTTTATCTCGAGTGTTTTCAGCTCGGTTTATTTTTATCTCGAGTGTTTTCAGCTCGGTTTGGTTTTTGATCCAGAGTGTTTTCAGCTCGTTTGTTTTTATCACGAGTGTTTTCAGCTCGGTTTGTTTTGTTTTATTTTATCTCGAGTGTTTTCAGCTCGGTTTGGTTTTTGATCCAGAGTGTTTTCAGCTCGTTTGTTTTTATCACGAGTGTTTTCAGCTCGTTTGTTTTTATCACGAGTGTTTTCAGCTCGTTTGTTTTTATCACGAGTGTTTTCAGCTCGTGTTTGTTTTTTGATCCAGAGTGTTTTCAGCTCGTTTGTTTTTATCACAAGTGTTTTCAGCTCGTGTTTGTTTTTATCCCGTTGGCGAACTAAAAAGGAAAAGGGCGCTCTCATCGGAGGGCCCTGCTTTCCTTGTCACTGCCGCCCTAGTCGGAGGGCCCTGCTGTCCCTGTCTCTACACTCGCTGGCTCCTCGCGGAGGGTTCTTCCAGCTCGCCCTTTGCGCATCTAATCTATCACCTCGTTCCTTACGTAAGCTGCTTGGCTCCTCATCTGTATATCAATCTGTCTCATCTCAATCTTCAATCTCGGTTCTCACTCCCCCTAAACTACCTCTTCACTGCTACCCCTTCTATATCTGCTCGGCTCCTCCGATTCTCCCCACTCTACGTCTTGCAAATCCTGCCCAGGCGCCAGGGGATCATCTCGCACTCGCGCCCCAGGATAAGCGCAGTTCCCGTTCGGCGGTCACTCGCATACAGTTCGCTCAGACCCCGGCTACCTCTTTTGGGGGAAGATTCTGGCATCATCTATCACCATGCATTGCCTAGCGTTCGGCAATCTTCTGCCGGGGTCTGAGCCCCAAACAAGATCAAGTTAAATAACTTCTCATGCAGTATGTCACTGAGTCTTTGCAGGTTGAAATGAAGCTTAAGCGCAAATTCAACCTGGAGACGTACCTGCAGCTTCACCCAATCACGGCCCCAGCGCAAGCCGCACCTCCGCATTAGCAATCATCGCAGCCGCTATTCATCAGCAATCATCGCAGGATCCCCGTCTTAAGCTCCCCGGTCGATCACTCGGCGTTTCCCAGCTGTGCAGCGACCATCCTCCGCCCCACCTCCTCCGGGCGCTACTCAGGCTCCGCCCGTCGCATCGACGCGCGTTAGGTCCCGTTCTGCCACCACCAGTGTCCAGGCTCCGGGGGAAGATTCTGGCATCATCTATCACCATGCATTGCCTAGCGTTCGGCAATCTTCTGCCGGGGTCTGAGCCCCAAACAAGATCAAGTTAAATAACTTCTCATGCAGTATGTCACTGTGAGTCTTTTGCAGGTTGAAATTCCATCACTCGGTCACTCCCTGCTCCAAAGTGCTCGTTAATTTCAATGGACAGCCTCGTGGTCCGATTGCAAACATCTGTCATTACTGAAGTAGAAGTAAAAGTACCATATAATTAAACTACGCAATGTAACTGGGTACAACCCGCCTTTGACAGTAAGTAGTTATAATGGTACATAATTTTAGGTTTTTCAGAGGGATTTTTGAACCCCCCAAAAAAACAAGGCCAACTTTGAATTTTTACAGATTTCTTTTTATCAAATATTGCTGAATCAAAATCTAAACAAGATCTAAAAGCATAAAAATTAGGGGTGTTGAAAAATATCGATCCGCCGATATATTGCGATATTACGTCGTGCAATTCTCGTATCGATACAAAAAGCGCCCGTATCGATATTTAAACTATTTTTGGGGAAATATTCATTGCAGCGTCTCTCTTTGGTCCTGCACTTTTACTCCCGCCCGCTAGATGGCAGCGCAGCCCGCTTGAGTAACACTAGAATCTAGTGAGAGTTAGAGAAACACAGGAAGAGCTATGAGACGCTCCGGGCTCTTTTAAAACTCTACATTTGGCCTCACTTTGGCTTTTACAGCAAAGACAGAGACCTGGATTATTACGAGAGCCACCAGCTGTGTGCAGATGTTGCCGAGTGTGTCGCCGCTGCGTTCGGAGAGGATTTATCTTCGTAGCATTTTATTACGGAATTAAACGAAGCCGAGGGAAAACTAAATACAGCAGGCTCATGTTACACCTGTGTCTCGCCACTGCAGTACTACGACACAAGTTTAAAAAGAGCCTGCTGTAGTTAGTTTCCCCTCTGCTTCGTTTGTGCTACTGCTAACAAAAAGATTTCGAAGAGATGAGCGCTATCGTCATGGTGATGCCAGTGTTGTCATTATGTCTCTGATCTACAACGGACACCCGTTGTGTGTTAGATAAGATTTTAAATGCCCCGTCTGAGTTATTGTATATTTTAATGGATGAAACCCATAATAGTTATTACTGATCGCTAAGGACTCCCAACTATAGAAATACTAGAAAACATGCATCCCCAGTAATTGGTTTCATTACTACGGTTCCAAAAAATCTGTTTTCCTTTCAAAGTTACATAATCACCGTACAACACACAGTCACAAGCACATTAGTGAAAAGCATTTATATCATTAGATAGATAGATAGATAGATAGATAGATAGATCAAATGTATTCGATACAAATCTAATGAAGGTGGACTAGTTTACTGAATAGTTGTTTCCAAAGTAGTAAAAAAAATAATCATCTAATTCTTCAATATCGTATCGTATCGCCTGAGACTAGGCGATACGATACGATAGACTAGGCGATACACACCCCTAATAAATATAAAATAAAACCATAAATGTAAACCTGGTTCAATCCATTATGTATTTACCGGTGGATTTTGGTCACTGATAACCAACCCGTTTGTGTGTCCGTGCAGATCCCGAAGTTCATCATGACGCAGGTGAGGCAGCAGAACACGGAGAGCCAGAGGAAGCAGAACAAGGAGCGAGCCATGAGGAAACTCCTGAAGAAGATCACCACCGACAAGCAGCAGGAGAAGACCATCCCCGAGGTCAGGCGTCGGAGAAACCGTCCTCACGCCGCGCCCATCCTCCTCTAAACCCCGCCCCATGTGTTTGTGTGTCCACAGGAGAGCTCGCAGGGCTTCATCCGAGTGCAGGCGCCGCAGTTCAGCAAAGTGTCCATGGCCGTTCAGCTCACGGACGACCTGCAGGCGGCCGACGTGCTCACACGCTTCCTCAGTCAGGACGGGGACGAGTCAGGGTTCGTAGCTCGCTAAACATCTGTGCAGGTCAAGTGTCCCGTACCATAGTCTTCTCTCTTACAGGTCAGTGTCTGTGAAAAGGGAGGAGCTCTGTCTGTTTGAAATCGGCGGAAACATCAGTGAGTACAGAAAACACGACTGTCGTTTTTAACTTGTTTTTACTGGAAAAATGACCATGAGTTTGTTTTAACTAATCTACCTTCACTCAAAGAAGAATCATTTTAAGGAAGAAATGACATAAATCTACTTGAATTAAGAGATTGAATCTAACGTTTGAGTAGATTTGGTCTGGTCTTATTTCAAGACAGTCCAAAGAGGTTTTATCTAAGAGCCAAGAGCCAGTGGAACAAGCATTCATTTGCTTAAAATAAGAGAATTGTACTTTGTGGCAAAAAAAAAAAAGGAAGATCATCCAAACTTACTCAAAATCAGACGAAATAACTTAAAAGTGCTTGAATTATCAGAATTTGTGCTAAGATAAGATAGCATTTTTTCCAGTGTACTTGGAGTAATTTTAACACCTCAAGATTTATAATTGTTATATTTAAAGCAGTACTAAGTAACTTGTTTACCTTAATAAATCCTTTCCGTAGTCCCTCTGGGGGTAATACAAGTGTTATTGGGATGATTGGAGGGTCTTTCATCTCCCCCTGGTGTCTCTGCCCAGAAAATTAAATTTGCAACTTCACTGCCACCAGGTCGGAGCCACCAATACACACTAATGGTGTGTACACACTCACCGGTTCATCCAGATACAGCCACATCACTCCCGTCCTCTCCTCCCTGCACTGGCTCCCGGTCCGTTTTCGGATTGATTTTAAAATGTTAATGCTTGTTTTTAAAGCTCTTCATGGTCTCGCTCCGTTATATTTAACTGAGTTGTTGACCGTACATCGCCCCAGCAGAGCTCTCCGGTCTGCCAATCAAATGGTTCTGGATGTGCCCAGGTCCCACTACAAACAGTGGGGCGAACGTTCCTTCAGGGTTGCAGCGCCTAAACTGTGGAACAGCTTGCCCCTCAGTCTGCGTGTTCTCACGGACCTGTCCCTTTTTAAGTCCAGATTAAAGACTCATCTTTTTAAACTTGCTTTTAATACTTAGGGCACACTGAATTGTGTCTTGGTTGTTTTCATTTTGTGTTTTAAATGGTTTAATCTCTCTGTGAAGCACTTTGGTCCTCCTGGTGTTGTTGTAAAGTGCTATACAAATAAACTTTGATTGATTGATTGATAATGGAATCACGAAGAAGAAGCTAACAGGCTAACGGGCAAAGCTAACTGCGGGCTAGCGCCACTTTAAACAGTATTTACAGCCAAGTTTGATTGAATAAAATGATCTCCATTGTGTAATTGGATGAACAATATCCCTCTGTCCCTTTGTCTTTTCTGTCAGCGTAGTATTTACTCTCACGGACAATTAATGAGTAAAACACAACATGGTACGACACCTGTAGTGGCGCCCTATGGCCTCTAGGGGCATGAGTTACTTAGTACTGCTTTAAACCTGGCTGGATCCATTATTATAGATTTTGACCCTGAAAACATAAGCAATTTTGGCCATTTTCTTCACCTCTTAACCTGAACATTATCTCCAGTTTGATTTTGATATTATTATTTTTTTTTTTAAGCTTTAAGTTTGGATAAAGCCAAAGTGACAAAAGCGTGGCGATAAAAAAGCAATGAGAAAAAAGAATGAAAAAGTGACAAAAAAGAGACAAAGGCGCAACAAAAATGACACAAAAACTTGACATAAACACAAAAAACGATGAAAAAGCAACTAACAGTGACATAAACATGACAAAAATGCTTATAAAATGTGACAAAAACATGACAAAATTAGGCATTTCACTGTTGCTCTCCAGTCAAGAAACTTTTAGATTTGGGTAGAGTCGAACTGGAGAAACTGCACTTGGTTCAGGCGGGGGTTAAGAGGTTAATATGGAAACGCATGACATTTTCTGCTCATAGGTTCCAAATTGATATCTCTATTTTTAGATTTGTTTTGCCCTGTTTACCTGCAGCATCTCACCTTAACCCTCACCCTGCCTTGTCTTTGCAGAGGAGCGGTGTTTGGACGAGGAGACGTTCATGAAGGACTTGTATCACTTGAACCCGGCTGCTGAGTGGGTGATCCGGGTCGTCCCGCGGTGACTCCGACCCGCGACCTACAGACTCTTTTTAAACTCGCTCAAAGGGAAACGCTGCCTCTGCTCTCGTGGAGAAAGACTCGGCTCTGGATGTCGAGATCCCGGTCACTTCCTGCACAGATTCTCGTCTTAAACTCACCCCTGACGCTCGGACAGTCCAGCTGCTTTAAAATGTTCCGTACGAAGTTGGTCTTGTATTTCAAACTCTACAAACTCTCCCTTTGCTTTGCTTATTTTATGACTTTCTCTCGACTACTACAAGAAACCACTTCATCATGGCTGTGTCGCTCCGAGATGACGCTGTAATCCAAATATGGTCATTTCCTCTGGGAGACAACAGCGGCTAAAGACGGGAGAAACACAGGGCACATGTGCAGACTCCAACCTTTCCAGTCTTGTACTTAACTGTATTTGAAATCTTTTAGAGGGATTTTTAAATATCTAATTTGAATGAGCTTTGAAGTGTGTCCTTAGATAGGCAGGTAGATGAGCATCATTTTACCAATAATATGGTAAAACTGTGAACAAGTGTATGAGCTGACATGTAATATTTTACTGGTATATTTTACTAGTTTAAATTATTATGACCCCTAAATTTCATGGCCCATGGCTCCTAAATACAGTTGTGCTCAATTACCCCGGCAGAATGTTTGTTTGTTTTTTGTTTCGGGGCCATTTTTCAGAGATTATGAATGACACTTTTTTTTCTTCACTCATAGTTGGTGGTTGTGCGAAGCCATTTATGGTGAGACGACTGAGTTTGCTATTTTTAAATCATAATGAAAAAAGAAACTACCAAAATGACCCTGATCTAACGTTTGCATGCCCCCTTTAACATCAGTGACGGCTCGGAGTCTTTTGTGGTAGTTGTGGATTAGGGTTGTGCTGATGGACGATATCATTGTCCATCACGATGGATGACCAACATCACGATGGAGAGCAACCATCGTGATGCCACGCCCCCTCCTGTCAGGAACACGCGCTGATCTTCTGTGGGCCTTGTAAACCTACAAACTTTGCAGGGATTGCACTGTAAATTAATCTCGAATATAGCTAATATGCACGCTAGTTTAAGTAGCCCGAAGACGTAGCCCGTAATTATGAACATAAAGACTCAGCGCTGCTCTATTTCTGACGCGCGGGGCTCTCTCTCTCTCTCTCTCTAAAAGCAGCTACTGTTTAACACCGCGTGGTTTCACTTTGCTTTTCGTACAGACACTAAACAGTTTTAAAATGCCCCGATCGGGGCTCTCAGCACATGGGTTTGGGTGTTCTCATGAAGGACGGAGAGAGGAGAAAAAGAGGCGTGGAGGTACGAGGCTACGAGCACACGGACCGGGCGGTGCGTGGAGCAGCTTCAAAAACGTAGGCTCCGACGCAAACTTCTAAATATTGTCCTGTTCACCCACAGTTTCTTAAACATTACGTTAAAATTGAGCAAATGCAAATAATAAACTCCGATTTACATTTGTATTAGTGTGATAAGAGCCTTGTTATTGAGGAGCAGATGACGCTCTGAATAAGTCGTTCTCCTCTGAGACTTTACGCACGAGTTTTAACACATTTCTGTTGCAAAATTCATGTTCCATGACTCTGTTCAGATCATGTTTAGTTTAGATACATTTATCCTGCAATCTCACATTTTTCCTAACATAAATAAAATGCAGCCTATATATAGGTTATGTAAATGTCTTTAAAAAAATGCATATAATGAGAGATGGTTCACTGTAAACATCGTCAACTGCCAATTAAGGGGACATCGCCCAAACCTATTGTGGATGAGCCTCTTTATTTCTTCAGATGGTAAAACTGGCCATTCTTTTTGGCAAAAAGCCTCCAGTTCCTGTAATAAAATGGATGACAGGAGCCCAACCTTTTATACACACACAATAATCACAATCACAGGGGAGGATGCTGACCTTAGCAGCTATTCAATTTATTGTTTATTTATTGGTTTATTTGGTTGGGACAGTGCAAGTTAATGAACAAGCCACACCGGATTGTAGCCTTGGGCTAATTTCCATCCGTCGTCCCCCATGCACACTCTCAAACACACTCTCATTCATCCTGGCCTATTGTACATGTTTTACCCCTTCGTGTCTACATGTGTGCATAATATCAGGCCAAGATCACCAGGGTCTGTAAACTTTAGATCAGCGTCATTTTGGAAGTTTATTTTTTCATTTTGATTTAAAAATAACAAACTCCGTTGTTTTACCATAAATGGCTTCACACAACCATTAACTATGAGTGAAAAAAAATGTGGTGTTCATATTCTCTGAAAAAATAGTCAACAAAAAAAAAAATTCTGCCCGGGTATGTAAACTTTTGAGCACAACTGTACAAAGAATACTACAACCGAATAAGCGGCGGGCTAGCGGTAGCTGCGGGCTAGCGGTAGCTGCGGGCTAACAGCTAATTAGCGTCTGTGGGGTGCGTACCTACAGCACGTTCCCCGGGTTCGAGTTCATCACAAGTTATGAATATGATGATACAGTGACTGTGGTTTGTTGGCTCTGGACGACACTGAGTGCCTGCTGACTGTTGCAGACTTCTTTCGCACTTTTTACGTTGAAGCAACAATGACAAACTGCAGAATGACCAAGTATCTATTCCAAAACTTGTGGTTAACTCGCTCCATGTTTGTTATTGGGCCTAGCCTGGCCTTTGCCGTCCGTAAACTCAGGTCAATGATGTTTTACCTACATGTACGTCTGGGTCTGATCGCAGTGGCCGCGTTTCATCGGTTGAATTCCAACCTACCATTCAGCGAGCGGGGAGGCGGGTGTTATCAGTGACGTCAAACATTTGCTGGTTGTAGTTTGAAAACAGATCCAATCGTTTCAAAGGAGTTCATCCCTCCCACATGAAAACTGAGCTCAATTGTGAAGATCCAGACCCTCTGTACGAAATGAGTACGAGGGACTGGTAAGACCAGGCTATATTGGGCCAGAAGATGGCCCCGCATCATGGCATGTTCTGACCGCTGTGGCACCAGGTGTGATTGTTGTGGGGCAGACGCCGCGAGTCCATTTCAGGTCCACTGTTATACTGCCTGGTTACTGACACGTGATTTATTGCGTATGGCTCAGTCAGCCAGAGCTGTGCCACAAGAAAGCTACAACTGGTTCAGCTCCCTGGGTTGGTAATGGTTTCCTGAAATAACCTGATAATTTCAGATCATGAAATAACGTGATTCCAGTGAAAAAATAACACACAAGCAAGTGAGGCCAGGACGTTTCGTGCATAAGGAGCCAGAACAAAGTGTAAAAAAACAAGGCAAAATTTAAAAAAGGTTAAGCTCATGTCACTGACAAAAGGGTTGCTGTGCAGAAGGGAATTTGGACGTCTTTTTTTAATGTTTTTTAAGTTATTATTCACCAGACTTATTTAAAAAGATTCTTTCTACTTTGAATACTGTAGTTCTTGTATATCAAATACTTGAGTACTTTCACTTGAGTAATAATTTGACGGAGCAACATTTCTTGAAGAAATATTTGACCAGTTGTATCTGACCTCCACTATTTTTGGAAAAGAGTCTTGACTGTCTGGCACCATTTCCTTTTCTTCGATCTTCTTTCTATAACACTTTAAGCACTGAGATCCACTTAGCAACCACTGAGATCCACTTAGCAACCACTGATACAGTCTGATGATTCTCGTATTTATTTTATTAAACACTAATATGACGTGATGAGTTGCTTCAGTGATTTCTGTCAAATAAGCCACGGCACAATGACAACATCGCAGTTTAAATCCTGCTGTGAACTGTCGCTGTTTGAGTGTGTGGGAAAAGGGATGTTTGCTATTATCTAACTAACGATGCAAATGGATTTAACATTTTAAGTTGGGCCCTTTGTTTTCATCCTTTATCCGAGAGCGTACGGTGTTTGTGAGATTCAGTGCCTTGTGTTATTTACTCCAACTGTGAATGAAGCTTTGGGACGGTGATTGTTTTGTGTTTTGCCTTTGAAATGACGACCACTAAAATGCTCCTGTACAGACTGTAAATAAATACTTTTGATTGTTATTGGGGATGATGTGAGTTTTCATTTCTAACTGAAGTGGAGGCGCTGTGGACGGCCCAGTGTGGTACGAGTAATGATTTCAGATTTAAAAACAAAGTGAAACAATTTAGCGTTATGAACACAGAAATAATATATTGCACCTGCATATAGTTACACTTACTTAATGGAATGATGTCTTTGTGCCCTTGGGCAAGGCACTTCAGCCAGGGAGACAGTGGCGCAGATGGTAGAACGGGGTCGTCTCATTGGGCAGACGATGCGCTCGTGTTCCTGCAGTTATACAGACGTCATGACCATAAACCCAACACCAGGGGGAGCTCTTTCGCTTTCAATAACAATGTGAAATCAAATGTCACGTGGTCTGTGAATTTACAATGCACTAAACTCATGAACTATAGTTTCCCCCTTTTGATGTGGCTCATTTCAGTCCGTTTTTGTGATTAGTTATTTACAAAGGTGAGTTTTATAGTGTTTATGCTTATAAGCCACAATACTGTAAAATGACGGGACAACCCTTAGAAAAGACTTGAAAGGCTAATTATTTCAGTTTTAGGCAGAGATGGGTAGAGTAGTTAAAACAGTATTTACTTGAGTAAGAGTAACTTTACTTTGAAATAATTTGACTCAAGAGGAAGTAAAAAGTGGTGACCAAAATAAGATGCTAGTGCCGAGAGTACCGAGTAACTGAGCAAAGAAAGATAAAGTACATGAAACAAACTCCGTCTAATATGAAGCTTTTATCCACTCAGTGCTGTTTTTACTGGATCAAAAATCCCCAGCATGTCTTTGAATATTGTCTCCACTTTTGGACACCTTTATTTAAACTCCAAATGTTATGTTCTTTCACTGCATATTTTCCAGTAGAAGTGAAAAACCGTCCCTTGCAACTAGCATTAGCATATGTAGCATGAAGCTAATGTTAGAACCACTGTTGGTACTCTTCGTTATGTATTTATGAGCAGTTGAACCACTTTGCTCCTCTCCATGTCTCTAACTTTATTTAGTAGAACAATATATTCATTTAGGATCTGCAGAACTAAGTAACTTGTTTACCTTAATAAATCCTCTCCGTAGTCCCTCTGGGGGTAATACAAGTGTTAATGGGATGATTGGAGGGTCTTTCATCTCCCCCTGGTGTCTCTGGCCAGAAAACCACAATTGCAACTTCGCTGCCTCCGGGTCGGAGTCACCAATACACACTAATGGAATAGCGAAGAAGAAGCTAACAGGCTAACAGGCAAAGCTAACTGTGGGCTAGCGCCACTTAAACAGTATTTACAGCCAAGTTTGAGTGGAAAAAAATATCTCTGTCCCTTTGTCTTTTCTGTCAGCGTAGTATTTACTCTCACGGACAATTAAAGAGTAAAAAAACACAACATGCTACAACACCTGCAGTGGCGCTTATGGTCTCTAGGGACATGAGCTACTTAGTACTGCTTTAACTGAGACTCTTGTTCAGCTTTAACCAAATCTAAAAGCTTTTTGGAAAAAAAGCCACAAAAGAGCAACAAAAAAGTGACATCAACATAGTGTGGCATGACGAGGGGTTAGGGTGTTTGAAAACTAAACATAATATACTTGAATAAGTAAAATACCAACAACGCCAGCTTGAATTAACAAGCACTAAAAGACACACAGGTTCGTAATTGAATAAGAGGCATAGACAGTGCTATTACAAAAAAATAAGGTTTCATTTATTTACTTTGTGTTAAGCTCAATAAGTTATTTGGATTTAATTTCCTTATACCAAGTACCATAAAAACAGGTTTACGTTTCAGTTCCTTCTCACGTTGGTTGTGACCAGCGTGGGCACAATTGTTAATTTACTTCTATCAGAGTATCCCAATGGATTTATCACAGTTGAGGGAAACAACTCAGACGACATGGGTACAGAGGTAAAAGGCGAGAAGGCGAGACAGCCATGGTGTTGCGTGGAGACCTCCTCCAAGCGCAGAGGCACACGCTGTCAGGACCAAAACAACCGGAGGAACCCACACGGAGGACAAAAGCCAGGCCATCGGCCACCATAGCCGGCCTCTGAACATCGCGGCGCAGGCCGGAGCTGTGAGCCGCCCGCAGCTAACGCTCCGTGACTACCCGGAAGAGTGACGGTAGGCTGCGTGCGTGGGGGCGGTAGCAGTGAAAGCAGACGACGGTAAAGCTAAAGCAGGGGCTATTTATATTTTAGGGCTGGTGCCATCTAGTGGCAAGTCCAGCCTGCTACACTCACCCCCCCCAAATTTAATCGGCGTCCCGACGATTACACATTTACACAAATGCATACATCACACGCACACAAAGACATTTAAAAAGACATGGGCCCTCGCACCGTGCCACAGCCACAGCCAACAAAAGTTTAGACAGGACTGCGTGACGGCACAATTCTAAAAAATGAAACGTAACGAGACAGCTACTACAGCCGCTCATGCAACCTCGTCCAATGTCCGTAGCAACACGAACGAGGGGCCTTAACGGCACATTACAGAATTGGAGAACACGAACAACGAGTAGACTAAATCTGGCTACTTACATGACTACATATCCGATGCAGTAACAACAGCGGCGCGTGAGCACTGGCGATGAACGAGGAAACACGGGTACGGCTCATACAGCGGCCCCTACATCTCATACCATCTACTGCTGTCAGGGCAGTGTGAGCCACCCTCAGAAGGCCAAAATAGTGTACCGTCAACACGAACAAACTGGTTTGGTTACACCTTTGCAACCTCCTCATCGTTCCACCCCGTGTACAGGCTAGATGAGGTGCCCTGAGAGCGACCAGTTGACACAATCACTTGAAACTTACTTGGGCCCTAGCTGTACCGAGGCTCTTCCTCACTGACAACTTTTGTGTAACAATGGATGCGCCGACACGCAAACAGTAAATGAGGAATCCTTCATCTCACTTTACGTACCATTGCCTGGGGTGTAAGCCACCACTGGAGGCCGCCAGGGCACAGCACCTGCCGCGGGCCCCAAGCTGCTGTGTCCTCACGGCCACCGCCCCATGGCTCCCTAACAATTGTCCTTGAACCACAGCTGCCTCGCCTTTGAACAGAACACAATTTGAGTTAACACATTGCCACAGCTAATCAAGATATCACTAATGGTAGCATCAGCAGGTTGTTTGTAGCTTGAACATATTCAAAAGTGTGGTTTTTGAACAAAACAAAACTGTCAACAAAATTATGTCCATGAATAACAAATACATCAAATAAAAAGTAAGTCACACAAAACGACATGCAAATATACACACTTTGAAATAACACAAATGAACATAAAAGGTTGGACAGTGCATTTGCTAAACCAGCACTGAAGAACAGAGCCACTTACTAGGCAGCTACCTTTGCTTGCATTAGCAGAGATACACAAGTTTTATTATTTTTACATGGAACAGCCTCTATTTTAAATCAATTATCCTGCCGACAACGCCAAATGTGGCATGACGAGGGGTTAGGGTGTTTGAAAACTAAACATAATATACTTGAATAAGTAAAATACCAACAACGCCAGCTTGAATTAACAAGCACTAAAAGACACACAGGTTCGTAATTGAATAAGAGGCATAGACAGTGCCATTACAAAAAAATAAGGTTTCATTTATTTACTTTGTGTTAAGCTCAATAAGTTATTTGGATTTAATTTCCTTATACCAAGTACCATAAAAACAGGTTTACGTTTCAGTTCCTTCTCACGTTGGTTGTGACCAGCGTGGGCACAATTGTTAATTTACTTCTATCAGAGTATCCCAATGGATTTATCACAGTTGAGGGAAACAACTCAGACGACATGGGTACAGAGGTAAAAGGCGAGAAGGCGAGACAGCCATGGTGTTGCGTGGAGACCTCCTCCAAGCGCAGAGGCACACGCTGTCAGGACCAAAACAACCGGAGGAACCCACACGGAGGACAAAAGCCAGGCCATCGGCCACCATAGCCGGCCTCTGAACATCGCGGCGCAGGCCGGAGCTGTGAGCCGCCCGCAGCTAACGCTCCGTGACTACCCGGAAGAGTGACGGTAGGCTGCGTGCGTGGGGGCGGTAGCAGTGAAAGCAGACGACGGTAAAGCTAAAGCAGGGGCTATTTATATTTTAGGGCTGGTGCCATCTAGTGGCAAGTCCAGCCTGCTACAATAGCAACAACGCAAGGAAAAAGATCCATTTAGGTCTTAGCTTTCAAATGAGGCATGACAATGACCTGCAGGCTGTAAGAAGCTTTTAGATTTGGGTGAACCTGTACTGGAGAAAATGCACTTGGAGGTTAAAGTTGTGAGTGATGGAGTGATGGGTGAAAGAATAGTTTAGTTCGAACATGACCATGACGACAGATGAAAAACATTTACAGAAATGTTCATTGTGAAATCCATCCATCCATCCATCCATTTTCTTCCACTTGTCCGTTGCCGGGTCGTGGGGGCAGCCGCCGGTGCTGCCCAAATCACATTGCACCAGCCCCCCATGGCTCCTTCTGCAGGTGGTGGGTCCACGGAAGGACGGCCTCACGGTTCAAACCGGGCCTGTTGGTCTCTCCTAGGGGGCTACCAGTGTAGGCAGACACTGGAGGCAATGTGGGTGAAGTGCCTTGCCCAAGGACACAACGACAATGTGCACAGTCAGGAGGCGGGATTCGAACCCACGACCTTCCGATCATGAGACGACCCGCTCTACCATCTGCGCCACTGTCGCCCCTCATTGTGAAATAAATAGCCTAAATAAATCAGATAATTTTGTGAGTTTTATTATTGATACACTTTTACAGACATTTCTTCCGAAGCAAATCCAACTTAATATTCATTATTTTTACAATCCAGCATTACCATATACTGTATCTTTTCTCGCACTTTTCTCTCGTATCTCTTTGCTGGCACTCAACGCAACTCATTGTGAAAAGTTACAATCATTAGTCTCTAACATCAACAAGTACATGCTGTCTCTAACATAAGACTAAGACTATCAATGTAAATATTGATTAGCATTCATAGATCTTTTAAAACATGTGATTAAATGTCGATGTGTTACATAAGCAATTGATGTATATATCACAAAGCTAATGTCTGTGCGCATCATGAAAAAGTAATATACTGTTGTTACAGGTAATGTCTTGCTGTTCTTCCAACAGTGTCTTCCACTGAAAAGCAAACAAAGTTATGTCAAAATAAACAAAAAATAATTAATCTCGGTCTATAGGTGTAATGTCTAATTATACATAATGGACACCATAATACTTACATTCTTCCAGAAATTGCGCCTGCTCCTTCACTTCTTTAAGAGACTGAACTCTTCCTTCCCATCCACTGAAAATCAAAAAAAAGTTATGTCAAAATAAACAAAGAAAATAATGACTAATCTAGGTCAATAGGTGTAATGTCTAAATATACATATTGCAAACATCATAATACTTACATCCTTCCAGAAGTTGCGCTTGCTCCTTCACTTGTTTAAGGGACTGAACTCTTTCTTCCCATCCAGGATTACATTGATTTTGCTCTGACTCAATCATCTGGTCAATGTAATCTGGAGCTGAGAGAGGGTTTGGCTTCAGGGCGATGCTTTTAAGTTTATTTATTAGTTCAGTAGCCTTCTGTGCCAGCTCTTGGACATACTTCATAAAGTTGTTATATTCTTGTTTTAGCGCTGAAACTAAATTCTCTGCTGATTTCTTCTCTTCTTTACCTTTAACAAACTTTTTCATTAACTCCTCTGATGTCTTCTCCTCAGTAACTTCTTTGTACTGAAATCGGTATTTCTGATTGTAGTGTTTACTCCAGGCACATTTGTTAGGACACTCTTTGCAGTTTCCATCTTGATCCATTGCACAGCACCGTTTTCTTCCATCATCATTTTCGATGTCACATGGATAATGACAGGTGTAATGGCACACCTGGCAGTTTGTGATGAAGTTCCCAGATCCAGAAATATCCTCCTGAAAAGGCTTCATAACTTTGACAGTGATTTTAAAATCCTTATTTCTCTCAATCTCAGCCTGATGCTTCTTGACCTGCTCTTCTGTTTGCCTTATCACATTGATCTGTGCCACTCCTTCTTTAACTCTCTTTTGTATCATATTTACAGATTCCTCAAGCCTTTTTCTTTCTTGGAGGACCTCCTTTGTCAAAGTCAAACTCTTGGGATCGATCGTAGCTATAGCATCAAAAAAATTCCTCATACTTGCTTTGCCCATGTTCCAGAGCAGCTCATCAAAGCTCACTCCTGATGTCTTGTTTTCAGCAAACAGTGCTGAGTTGTTGAACTTATAGTGAGCAGGCTGGCCATCTTCTGTTTTAGGACATGGGACTCCTGCTTCTTTGATGGCCTCTAGAACTGGAGGAGTCTGGCCATCCGCAAATGTCACTAAAACCCTGATATTCTCTGCAACATCTTTTCCAAAAATAGAAAGAACAGAGTCAAAGACATAGCGCTGGGTTGCACTGAGTCGAGCTAAAGCGGACTGAGCCACAAAGCAGACTGCGTGGATATCATTGACCCCAAAGTTATTGGAGAAGAGGTTTTGGATCTGCTCCGTGATTTCTTTATCTCTCTTGATGCCACTGGTGTCTCCAAACCCTGGGGTGTCAATTATGGTGAGAGAGAAGTCCACATTAAATCCATCATCATAGTTAATTTTGTACACAGTCACCTCAGACGTCTGACTGTGTGCCTGGGACTTTAGTTCCTCAACAATCAGTTTAAATCTATACGGATCCGTCCACTGGACGCCCAGGATGTAGTTGATCATGCCATTGATTAGAGTTGACTTCCCAGCTCCGGTGGCGCCAATCACCATTATGGTGCAGTTTTTCTTTACGGAGTCTCTACCAAAGATGAATCGTGCACACCCAGGGATGTTCAGGGCATCTTTCTTCAGTGGAATCTTTAAGATCTCCAGAGATCCTTTGGTTTCTATGTGTTCACAGTATTTCCTGAGCTCTTCAGTGAGGTGTCTGGGGCCCTCTGGTTCAGGAGAGGTTTTCATGGACTTGACTTCAGTGGCAGGTCCCAGGCCCACATCAGTCACAGCTCTCACTCTGAAGTTGTACTTTGTGTTTGGGCTCAGTCCAGTCACTGTGACTGTTCCAGCTTCTGCTTCAGTCTGCAGCTTCCACTCTCCTCCTGTCTCACAGAACTCCAACCTGTAGTCAGTGATGGCTTCAGCTCCGTAAGTCGGGGCACTGAAGCTTAGACTCACACTGTTGTGGGTAATATAACCAACATTCAGTTTCTCTGGCTTTGATGGGGGTTCGAAGTCGTCACTCTCTTCAATTCCATCTTCGTGAAGGTAGATCGTTGAGCCTTTATATTTCTCATCTTTAAAACACGCAGCAAAGAATTTAACATTGTCGATGTCCTTGTTGGCCTCAGCGAAATCACTAAACAGCTTTGCTTTCTGTCTGACTGCCTCTCGAACCTCTTTGGAACTGTACCACTGCCCTTTCTCGATGTCCTTGGCTCGAAAACTGGACTCCTCTGATTGGGCACCTTTTAGATACTGGTCTAAAGCAGAAAGATATGGCTCCTCTCTTTCTAGAGCAGTGAAAACAAAACAAATGGCATTCTTTGTGCTGGATAATTTTCCATCAAGTTCTGTTTGAGAGGAGATGTCTGTGTTCATCAGGTTTGTAAAGGTTTTTATTAAATTGGCCTCTTTACCTTTACAGCTGAGCCACTGGTTCAGACATTCATTGCTAAAAGGAGAAGCAGCTCGTTTCTTCAGTATTTCTGTAAGTTCTGCTTCATCCTCTCCACCTCCACGGATTGATGGAAGTTTTCTTGCCAAAACCACTTGGAGTTCCAGCTTAAACTCAGAACAAAATTCTACAAAGGATTTAATTTTCATGGCTATCTGGGGTAACTGCTGTGAGGTTAGAGATTTTAATAGATCCTGGCATCTCATTTCCAGGTCTCCAAAGAACTCCAGAGTTTTCTCAACCTCAAAAACTAATCTCACACTGATCTGCCTGACCAGTTTAGCCGCTGAAGAGTCCAGAGATGTGAGCGGCAGCAGCCACACTTTCACTGGAACAGCGTTCTCTCCATCTGGGCCAAGAAGTTTTGGCAGATCCTTATAAACTTTCACTGCATCTTCAAACACCACTGGGCTCTGGCTCAAATTGAAGTCGCCATGAAATTTACAGGTAAATTTGTTCACTTTTTCTATGTCCTTGTACTTCATTTTCAGAGTTCCTTCTCCTTCGATGGGGATCGAGGGGATTTTCTTGATCATTACCTGAAGATTTCCCTGAATGTCCTGCAGGTTTTCAGTTTCAGACACTTCACGGTCAAACACAAAGAAAGCTTGAGCTCCGTAGAGAATGGCCGTCACCACATGTGTGGCTAATCCTTCATCAAAGATATACGGATGCTTTATGTTGCCTCTTCCAAGATGATTCATTGTTAGTTGGTTGAATTTAGTTGTAGTTTTATACTGTAGGGTGACTCGGGCCTGGTGTTTGGATGTCTGAGTATCATTGAGGTATTTAGCTGAGCCATCTGCTTTCACTAATCCACAAAAGAAACTAGCTTTCAGAGAAGCTTCCACACCCATTGAGGATGATTTGTCATAGATGGACTCAGATGCAACAATTTGAAATTCACTGTTGGGTTTAGGTGTCACTGTCATGTCTTCTGCCAGTTCCTCATGGTCCCAAAGAGTTACACCTGCAACACAAAGGCTCTTATTTGTATATTTACTCATGCCCACAAATAAACAGATTGAATTTTTCAGCTGGCACCCACTATTTAGCACATACAGTGGGAAGAAAAAGTAAGTACCCCATTTGGAATTTCTCAAATTTCTGCCTAAATTGGTCACTAAATGTGGTCTGATCTTCATCAAAATCATAAGAATGAGTAAACAGTGTCTGCTTAAACTAATACCACCCAAACATTTACATTTTCTCGTGTCTACTGTATTTATGATTACCGCGTTGTTAAATAGTGTCTTTTTTGCCGGAACCAATTTTGGTTCTGCCCGAAAGGTCAAGACGGGAGCAGTTCAAGATTCTCGTGTGTTTGTAAACTCACAAATACCACAAGAATTCAGCTTTCTGGCAAGGTAAGATGGAAAAGGCAAAATGTGGTCTGATTGTTGAGCTGCATAAGCAGGGCCTGTCACCGGCGCCCCATCACTGCAGAGGTGGGACGCAGTAAGACAGTCATTTTGAATTTCTTAAAAGATCCTGAGGGTTATGGAACAAAAAAGTCCAGTGGAAAACCCAACAGAATGTCACACATGTTAAATCGACCTTTATTTGACCAAGATAGTCCCACTCAGATTGAGAATCTCTTTTTCATGGGAGTCCTGGCCCAGAGGGTAACCTATTGTACATGTTTTAGTGGTAGGGGAAACTTAAGAAGCTTTTTTTATACAATTTTGCAAAAATGTAACTGAGCAAACACTGGAATAGCATAGGAGGAGAGCAGAAGCCAAACATGTTTTTTTTACAAGAAAAAATACTTTCCTATGCAGTGCCTTATTGTGACCTACAGTTCTATTTACATGACTCGAGAGTCAATGGCTCAAATTACTGTTTGTGTATTTGTGTGTGATTCTTCGTTTCAAAACAAGTCACCAACGACCAGTCATGGGCCGTCGGAGTCAGCTAGGCCTTCTCTGCTTAGCCTGGCATAAAGCCAGACTGACTTTATTTATGTATTTATAAATACATATAAAGACAATCTGGAATTTTGGTAATAGGACGCAATTTCCAAACGAGCTTGAACGAGAGCAAACCAATCAAACACAAAACGACCTACACTTTGCATTTACGTCCTCCGCCATGTTTGTTTGTAGTCCACACGTGCAGTCGAGTAAATGTTGTGGTGAAAGCTCTCAGAGCAGCTTCTTGCTGTGGCTTTAAGGACAAGTCCAGAAAGGGCACTGGTAAAAGATCGTTGTGTCGCGGCCACCATCTTCACTGTTTTTGTTACGGCCCGGAGGAGCACTGGTGTTTGATGGAAAATCCTAGCGCGGAAGATGACGCACTGTTAAGTCCCGCCTCCTGTGCTATGATTGGCTCATCTTGGTTTTGCCGGAGTCAGCGAGATTCAAATCGCACAATTCCAGACTGTATCCCCATGTATCAATGAACATGGAGGATCAGTCTGGCTCGTGCCAGGCTATTCTCTGCTAGCCTTGGCCAAATGCAGAAAAAAAGTGTAAAATGTCTTAATAATATATTTAATTTGTAATTTATTTATTTAATGTAAAGTTGAGTCGCTTATATTGGTTTTGTTGATGTGTAACTTTAATTTCCTACTCAAAAAGTGCCTTGAACACCTCTGGCGAGTTCCTTCTCCACAGATTCAGCAGGCCCTCTGTTGTCAAGCAGCCGCAAACATGACTGACTGAATTATCAGCCAATCAAAATTCGATGTCCATTGACCGTACGCCCCCCAGGACCTTCTAGCTACCCCATTGTAACGGCGCATGGGCAAGATGTTCCAACCAATCAGAAGTGCAGGCTTGTTAAGCCGCATTATGTAATAACAATGCATTATGTATAATAAAAGTCCAAAATGTAATAAAACTGTCGTCTAATTTTGTAATAAAGGCGCATTTTGTAATAAACCTCCCCAACACATTATGTAGTAAATGTTGCCGTATTATGCAATAAGTTATTATAGTTTGAGACAGTTATTACAAAATGCACTTGACACATTTTTATTTTCAGTAAAATGTAATAACATGGTGCATTATGTAATAACAATACACATTACAAGTTAAGAGCAATTTAGAACAAAACAACGTGCACAAAAGGTAATCATATTTTATATTAATTAATCCCACACAATTGGAAAACATTGTACATCTATTTATAAAACTTCAATTTCATTAACTTTCAGGCAAGTTTTCTAGCATTTTTCTCAATGTGAGCCTGAAAAGTGAACCTGCAACTTGCAAAATGTACCTATAAACTTGTAAACTTATAAACCTGTGACGATTTTGAAAGCTACAAATATGTTAGGAAAGTTAGGAATGAGTTTGGACCACAAATAATATTTTTATTTAATGAGTCTTCTTTCATTGTTTGTAATAAAGAAAACTGGGTATAGGCCTTTAAGGCTGTTTTGTTCTATGTTATTACATAATGCACCATGTTATTAAATTTTCCTGAAAATATAAATGTGTCAAGTACATTTTGTAATAACTGTCTCAAAATGTAATAACTTATTACAAAATGAAGGGACAATTTTGTTTATTTTATTTTATTTTTATTTATTTTATTATTTACATTCAGGTCTTTTAGTACATAATCCATCTTAACAGGCTCCACTAAATCGGATAGATAGATATTCCTCTTGTGAAACGTCTAAACGAGGAAACCCCGGCCTGTATGTGTATCATATGACACTTTTATTGTTTGCACTGTTTTGTATTTGTATTTACTTGTATTAATAGTGTAGTGACTGTGTCCTACTTTGTATTTTATTGCACTGACCTTGAATGTTTTTATTGTCTTAGGGAGACTATTTACATCTGTCCAGGGACTACGGATGAAAAATAGCCTTTTGGCTAATTCCGGTACATTTACAGAAATGTTAATTAATGTGCAGTGTCCCTGTCAAATAAATAAATACAAAAGCATCCCATAGATGGGAGCAACATCCGCGAACTTTTACTGGGCAACGCCCCCTTTTGGGGGAATTGAGTTAAAAATTGCATTAGTGTGTATGTGAAAAAGGGACTATTTCTCGTTCGGAGGATAAAATATTCCAAACCAGTGTCAGAACTACAGGACAATGTCCGTTCTTGATTACAGACACAAGTCACTGTCAGAAGACGATTGGAAGATTTTTTATTTTTTGTGGACACTTATATGAGTGAGTTTATCGATCACTAGCATCTGTTATGGCCATGTCAGAGCTCATTACTGAGGAAACAGCTCCCCCTGGTGGCCGTGTATTATGCACTTTGTGTAACGTCTTTAATAGGTAATTATTCAAACTCATCAAACCTGTTCAGCATTAGGCCTAATTAATGATTCTCTCGGTTTTAAAACGCACATTAACGTTAGCATTAGCAGCTAGTAGGTTAGCTGCTGAATGAAGCATGTACCATTTGCTCTCATAAGCTACAAAACTACATCGTAGGCTGTATGATTTTAATTTAATGATAATATAAAAGCAACAGACTAAAAGTTGAAGCTGTAGTGACATTATAAAGCTCCAGCGAAAAAGTTACACAGGCAAATATCACAGACAAGTCATGATCACAGTGGGTTTAGCTGCTCAGTTTTAAAACGTTAACCGTCTTCTCTGTGAATTATCTGAAACAACAGGTCACTTCCATGGCTTCCTTTTCACGTTCGATAAATAACACAGAAAACGTTTTTTCATGTGTAAATTTTTCCTTTCCTCATTCATTCCAATGTACGGAGCTTCTGTTTTCCCCCGAAAAGGGGCGTTAACCTTTTGGCGCCACTGATGTGACATAGACTTTGCGCCATCTATGTAGCACCAAACTGTAAGTTAAGTATCTTTTCATTACGGTGGATTTAGCATTTGAGTTGATCTCTGATGTGTCGCTCTGTCAACAAAACATCTCCTAAAACCAGCCGCCTGTTTCCATGTTACAACGCGCTCGTCTCCGCCTGTCATGTGTTGTGAGTTTTGGTATAGGCTACTAGTACGAGTGTTCCTGAAGGTTTTTGTTTGGGGAGGAGGCACCGCTGCTTTGTTGACACATCCTTAAATCGAATAAATGCCACGCAAAAAAGGCAGTTTTATACATACGCCTGTTGTCGGTCAGTTTATATGCGTTTGAGTGAGTGAACCCAGGTTGCTATTGAAGGCCCTGACTGAAACCCCCCGGCCCGCCACTGCCAACGACACATCAATAAAACAAACAGCTCCGAAGCGCCTACCAGTTCATAATTTTCACCAAGTGAGAAGGACCAAGCCAGAGTCATGTACAGAGCCGCGCCCTGAGACTGTGCTTTACCTGGGACCAGTGTGTCTGCTCTGCAGTCGTACAGCATCCCCAGATTAAAAGGTCGACCAAGTGCCGGCATCTCGATGGTTTCAGTCCGGACATCGTGCTTCTGTGAAAAAAAAGTTTGCATTAATATATAAATGCTTATGTTTGTGTAAGCAAATCATTTACACATGATTAATCACACACACAAAGACAAAATAAAAGGAGTCTAGACCGGTTCCCAAAGTGGGGGCCTTGGGCCGGGGTCCCCAGAAGAATTCAAGATTAAATAGAAAGAAAAATGCCACTGATTTTAATATATTTTTGAGTGTGAAACAGCATATCGTTTGTGAACTCCTTTCAAATATCCAAAATAAACAATTTAAATACTTGATTTAAAAAATAAAAAAAAGTTTTCTGCCCTAAAGTAGCATAAGAGGAAATAACTTTATTATGGGGGCCCCGAGTTGTTTACGTGTCAATTTTTGGGGTCCCAGCCAAAAACATTTGGTCTAGGCTGTTCTCGGCTATGCCTGGAGCAGACCTGCTTCTCGACGGGTGACGCCCAATAGACCGGCCAAACACCTCGTCAGTTTTTAATAAGCAGTAGATATTTGTACACTCATAAATGTTTACACTGTCAAATTTTGACAGTGTAAACATTTATTTTCACCATTTGAATAAGAACCTAAACTATTTAAATCTTATATTGTCTGCCTTTATTCAACATTTTCATGGAGACGAGCTGGAGACGTCCCGCTTCCAGAGAAGTTAGTCAGGTCTGAGGAGAGCTGAGGAAACACACCTTGTCCTTTTTTCTATTTTTCAACAATACAAACATCTGTAATATAAATGTTTACATTTTATTGTAGTTATTGAAGTTTGGCTTCAAATATTGAAAACAAATAAGTTGTACTGACTAAAGTCCCCCAACATGTGGACAGTGATGGCAAAGACTTTGTTTTGATTTGTTGCTATAATGGAAGCAAGAAAATGAAAAATAAATAAATCTTTATTTATGCAAAAACATCCTCGGAGTTATATTTAAAATTTTTTGATTCAACTGAAATGCACTACTAATTATATTGTTCACACACATAATTTTACTCACCTTGTTATCATTTCTTTTTTTCCCCATAACTTGAAAACAAATACAGTTCACCAGAACGGCCTCTGCAAAGTCTTAGTCACTGCGGCCCAGCTCAACGTGCCTGTAAAGGTGTACACAGTGGGGGAAAAAAGTAAGTACACTGTTTGGAATTTCTCACATTTCTGCCTAAATTTGTCACTAAATGTGGTTTGATGCATCCAAATCACAGGAATGATTAAACAGTGTCTGCTTAAACTAATACCACCCAAACATTTACATTTGAGCATATTTTTATTGGCCACAACATTCAAACATTCACAGGACAGGGAGGAAGAAGTAAGTACACCGCCTGAATCTCACTGAACTGCAGCAGTTTTGTAAAGAGGAATGGTCCAAGATTCATCCTGATCATTGTGAGCGTCTAATCTGCAACTGTATATCACTTACTTATTCCACGCTGTTGTGAATGTCTCAGGTTTTTCTGCAAAATATCTTGATAAACTTCACTTTCTATTGATGATAGCACGTTGTCCAGGCCCTGAGGAAACAAAACAGCCCCACACCCTGATGCTCCTGCTCCAGACTTCACAGTGAGGAGAGGGTTTAGATGTTTGTGCTGTTCCGTTTGTCCTCCACACATGACGTTGTGTGTTCCTCCCAAACTATTCAACTTTGGGTCCAACAGTCCACAGTATATTTTTCCAGTAGTGCTGTGGAGCATCCAAGTGAAAACCAAAGTTGAACAGTTTGGGAGGAACACACAACGTCATGTGTGGAGGACAAATGGAACAGCACCAACATCTAAACCCTCTCCTCACTGTGAAGTCTGGAGCAGGAGCATCAGGGTGTGGGGCTGTTTTGTTTCCTCAGGGCCTGGACAACGTGATATTTGGCTGATGAGGACACAGCAGCCAAACATGAGTACAACTTCCTTTTTAATCCTAAACTCAGCCTGGCACACTGTGTTGTTTAAGGATACTGGAGTTTACTAAAGGCGTTTTATTGAGATTAACTTAAATGAATTTAGCAGCGGGTCGTCTCATGATCGGAAGGTCAGGGGTTCGAATCCCGCCTCCTGAAGGTGCACATTGTCGTTGTGTCCTTGGGCAAGACACTTCACCCACATTGCTTCCAGTGTCTGCGTACACTGGTAGCCCCCTAGGAGAGACCAACAGGCCCGGTTTGAACCGTGAGGCCGTCCTTCCGTGGACCCACCACCCGCAGAAGGAGCCATGGGGGCCGGTGCTATGTGACCTGGGCAGCTCCAACGGCTGCCCCCACGACCCGGCAATGGACAAGTGGAAGAAAATGGATGGATGGATGGATGGATGGAATTTAGCAGCATTTACCAACTGTGTTGTATTCTCGTCAATGGACCCTTAATGTGATACCCACAGTTTGTATTGCTAAGAGGCTACAAGTTAAGAAGAAAACGAGCGCTGCTGCCTACCGGCAAATGGCATCAGCTATCTCCTCTCCGGGACTATGTGATGGATGTATTAAATTAAGCCAGCAAGTTGCTGAACTCCAAGAAAGAGTGTCCCGTTTACATCAGATCCAGGAAGATGAGAAGCTCATTGACAGCATGGTAGTGCTGTGCAATGCTAAGAACCCGGAAACAGAGGAGGCTACGGTGGATCACCTGGGTGATACCGTGCCGTGGACTAACCCTGTACCGCCGCCGTGTTGGTTAAGTCAGGGAGCCAAACCGAAAACGGCCCGCTGTTCGACTCCCGGGATGTCTACAACATGGACGGAGGTGCCAAAACGAGCTGAACTGAGGAAACAACGAAAGCTCTCACCTTCAGTCCCGGAGATCAGCCTGTCCACCCGGTTTGATTTGCTGAATGAACAAGACTTTCCTCCGATTGCGCCATGGTGCGCGGTGCATCCAAAGATGCAACCCGCCGTATTGCTCCGCGGAAGGCGGCTGTGCTGAATTACCTTCCTCGTCCAGGCCCTCCTTATTCATCTGCAAAGACCTCTAACTATCCTGCGGAGATACGGGATTGTCCCGTGGGCAACCGCTCCATCTACGCACATCCCTCCAGGAACGCTTGCCCAGTTCTGAGAGGGGGAAATGTACCACAGAGTGGAAATTCACCTGTGCGTCCCCGACCGGCTCCTACAACCATGTTAATTGGAGATTCTATTATTCGTCGTGTGAGATGTAGGTCTACAGTCACACTGTGTTTTCCAGGGGCTACTGTAAAAGACATCACTGTGGAAATGCTTTAGAGGCGCATCCCACTGTTCAAACTGTCATTGTGCACGTGGGTACCAACAATGTTCCACAAGAACAGTCGGAGCTTTTGAAATCTGACTTTATTGAACTGTTTAAAGTTTTGAAACAATTGGCCGTGGGATGATACGTTTTTCCAGGCTCCTATGGCTATATACTTGGCTCTTATCTTCCTGTCAGAGCCATGATATGTTGTATATTGACAATTTTAATCTCTTTTGGAACCGAACGGACGCATTTTACAAGGATGGACTACACCTGAACTATAACGGAGTGCGTTTACTCTCTGCAAATATACACCTTAATTTATCTCTGCGGCACTCCCCCCTGCGTGCTACTCAGTCGCGCTCCACAATGCAGTCTCCAGATTGACTGACTTTTCCATCAGACTCTCTGAAGTAATTTCAAATTGCAACGGTAACTCTCGTGTTCTGTTTGCCACGGTTAGCAGACTCAGTTTCCAGTTTCACTGCCCCAAGAATTAATTTCTACATCAAAGTGCAATGAGTTTGCAAAATTGTTTAGCGACAAGATCCAAGCCATTAAAAAGGCTATTAGCTCTACAATACAAATGGTAACATTTCAACCTGTAGCAGACCTAGAGCTGACATTTTTTTACACCGGTCACTAATGACATAGTCGAGGATGTTATCTCTGGTCTGAGCTCAAATACATGCTGCTTGGATGAACTACCAACTAGATTTTTAAAGTCTGTGATGAGCAGTTTATCACAACAACTCACGCGTTTAGTTAACACCTCACTCCAGACAGGAGTTTTCCCAAAGGCCCTGAAAACAGCTGTCATCAAGCCACTGCTGAAGAAGAGTGGTCTTGATGCCACTGAAATGAACAATTATCGACCTATATCAAATCTGCCCTTTATAGGAAAAGTCTTGGAGAAAGTGGTCTACAGCCGGCTTACAGAAGTTCTTCTTGTAAACAATGTTTTTGACATGTTCCAGTCGGGCTTTAGACCCTCCCACAGTACTGAGACGGCCCTAATCAAGGTGACAAATGATATCAGGCTAAATACAGATGCAGGCAAGGTCACAGTTTTAGTTTTGCTGGACCTGAGCGCTGCGTTTGACACAGTGGACCACGGGATCTTACTAGAGAGGTTAAAAACCTGGGTGGGAATCTCTGGAAAGGCTCTCGAGTGGCTCAGATCCTACCTCGAGGAACGAACTTACTATGTCGCGATGGGAAACTGTGTCTCAGACCGGATGGCATTGACCTGTGGGGTTCCCCAGGGGTCGACTCTGGGGCCCCTCTTGTTCAATTTGTACATGCTTCCCCTGGGTCAATTGATATCTAGTAATAACGTGTCCTATCATAACTACACAGACGACACTCAGATCTATGTTTCACTGACAGCAGGTGAACATGGGCCTGTAGATACACTGTGTCACTGTATCAAACAGATCAGTGTGTGGATGCAAAACAACTTCCTTCAGTTAAATACAGATAAAACTGAGATCATTGTCTTTGGCCCACAAAAACACAGAGAGGTTGTTATTGGTCATCTTGAAACGCTTTCACTGGGACCGAGAAGTCAAGTTAGAAATCTCGGAGTAATCATGGACTCAGACCTGAATTTTAACAGTCATATTAAGTCCATTACATCAGTGGCCTATTACCATCTAAAAAACATTGCTAAAATAAAAACATAGTGTCTAAACAAGACTTGGAGAGATTAATTCATGCATTTGTCTCCAGCAGGTTAGACTACTGTAACGGCCTGTTCACAGGCCTTTCCAAACGAGCTATTAGACAACTGCAGTATATCCAAAATGCTGCTGCTCGAGTCCTGACCAAAACCAGGAAATACGATCATATTAGTCCAGTGCTCCGGTCTCTGCACTGGCTTCCTGTCACTCAGAGAATAGACTTTAAAATAGCTCTGCTTGTTACAAGTCTCTTCATGGTCAGGCACCGAAATACATCTCAGACATATTACAGCCGTATGAACTCGGGCCCTGAGATCCTCAGGGAGGGGTCTCCTGGTGGTTCCCAGAGTCACCACCAAACACAGTGAGGCTGCGTTTCAGTTCCACGCAGCAAAAGTCTGGAACAGCCTCAGTGAAGATGTGAGACAGGCCTCGACCCTGACTATGTTTAAGTCCAGGCTGAAAGGACACCTTTTTACTGCTGCTTATGGCAATTCATTGTATTTTAACGAAATTTAATATATAGATATACATATTTTAATGTAATTTTTTAATGTAATTTTATTTTGTTTTAATGCTTTTTATTGCATTTTATTGTGTTTGGGTGTCTGGTGTTGCTGTGAGGCACATTGAGTTGTACATGTACATGAAATGTGCCATACAAATAAATCATCTATATCATCAATAAAACAATTTTTTCCAAAGATTAGTTGCAGAAAGATCTGAGAAATTCACAACAGCGTGGAATAAGTAAGTGAACCCTTGTATTAAATATCTGCTGATTCTTCTTTTGCAGCAATAACTGCTTTCCTGTAGTTGCAGATTAGACGCTCAAACGATCAGGATGAATCTTGGATCATTCCTCTTTACAAAACTGCTGCAGTTCAGTGAGATTCAGGTGGTGTACTTACTTATTCCTCCCTGTCCTGTGAATGTTTACATGTTGTGGCCAATAAAAATATGCTCAAATGTAAATGTGTGGGTGGTATTAGTTTAAGCAGACACTGTTTAATCATTCCTGTGATTTTGATGAAGATCAAACCACATTTAGTGACAAATTTAGGCAGAAATGTGAGAAATTCCAGCCGGTGTACTTTTTCTTCCCACTGTATAAGGTGGTGGTATTATGACGAAATATTTGCTCAACATCACTTTCTAAAGCTCAAAAGAGAAAGATAACTTACGCCCGCCGAGAGTTGGGTCCTGCTCTGTCAACTGAGGCTGTGTGCGGCTTTTATCTGCTATGAAAAGAGAACAACCCCTTACCCCTTCACCTTATATTTCTTTATGGCCAACTGAACCTTGCACCTGACTGTTGACCAATACAAGGAAGAGAATTAAACTTTAATCTAAGGGTCATAAAAACTGGAGCAGATCACTTTTAGACGTGACACTTTCAGTTTAAACCTTTTTATGAAGTATCTGAGTAAAAAAGTAAACACTCTTTTCCTTCTGAATAATTGATTGACTGCGGAACTTTCCACGGTCAATAATAGGTTTTCACGTTATTTATCTGTTATATTTTTTTCCAAATTTTCTGCAGCTTTCACAGTTTGTGCAATTTCCGGAGGTTATACATCAAAAGGTTCCGCATGTTTGGGAGAATGGTGCTTTTGATTACTTTTGGGAATTCTGCAATTTCCTCCGTATGACAGTTGGCCATATACCCCCATTCATTTTCATGCAATAATAAGTATAAAGGGTTACGGTTGACATGGGGACAGCGCTTTGCGCTGTTTTCGTGCGCTCCGCGCACTGCATTGCGATTACAATAGGCCCTTGCGACGGCAGGCCGCTCGGGCCTAATAATAATATTTCTTGCAAAAACAATATCGTCGCTTTCGCGATGACAACATATTATACATTTTTGGAAAGCTCTCAACGACCCCCACGCAGCCGTGGGGGTCGGAGGTGGATGGATCGACATCCACCTCCGTATGACAGTTGGCCAAATACCCCCATTCATTTTCATGCAATATTAAGTATAAAGGGCATAGACTTTCGTTACCTGAATGCTGTTTCATTGTGTGACCCTTATCCAATGCCCAGGATTGATGAGCTGGTGGAGCGAGTGGGACAAGCCAAATACATCTCCACCTTAGACCTAAGCAAAGGCTATTGGCAAGTGGCACTGTCTCCTGAGGCCCGCGAGCTGACAGCATTCAAAACTCCATTTGGTATGTACCAATTTCGGGTTATGCCATTTGGACTCCAGGGGGCGCCAGCCACCTTCCAAAGGCTAATGGACTATGTTTTGAGAGATGTTTCAGATTTTGCGGCTGCATATCTTGATGACGTGGTGATCTACAGCCAAACCTGGGAAGAACACGTGTCTCATCTCCAACAAGTCCTGCAGTGCATAAAAGCAGCTGGCCTAACCATCAACCCACGGAAATGCTGTCTGGCTCAGAGAGAAGTGGAGTACCTCGGGTTTGTGATCGGCCATGGAAAGCTCAGACCTCAGGTGGGGAAAATGGAGGCAATTCATTATTTCCCAATTCCAACCACTAAGAAGAAAGTGAAGAGTTTCCTCGGTCTGGTGGGCTGGTATAGGAAATGTATTTCTCACTGTTCAGATCGGGCAGCTGTTCTCCATGATCTCACCAAAGTCATATCACCAAGAAAGGTAAAATGGAGTGATCGCTGTGACCAGGCTTTCAGAGATCTTAAAGAAGCCATAAATGAACACACGGTACTGCAGAGCCCTGATTTCAATCAACCATTCATTTTGCAGACGGATGCATCAGGTGTGGGCCTAGGTGGAGTTCTGTTGCAGGAGGTGGATGGAGAAAGGAGGCCTGTTGCATTTTTGAGCCGGAAACTGCTGGACAGAGAGACCAGATGTTCGACAGTGGAAAAAGAGTGCTTGGCCATGAAGTGGGCAATTGAGTCACTAAGATACTACCTGCTGGGACGTCACTTTAACTTGGAAACTGACCACCGTGCGCTCCAGTGGCTCCACAAAATGAAAGACTCAAACACTAGAATTGCTGGTTGGTACCTGGCCCTACAACCTTACACCTTCACGGTCTACTACAAGACGGGCAAGTCCAATATAGTGGCCGACTCTCTCTCCAGGGTTCATGAAATTTAGAGGTACTGTGCCCTTTAAAAGAGGGGGAGGATATGTCATGGAGTGATGTCCATTACATGGGGGGGGGGGAAAGGGTTGTGGTGCAGACATACATTTTTATTGATTTTTATTGATTAATTGTAATGTTTTGTTCTCTCTGTAGGTGTTCCGGCCAAAAGAGTCCCCAGAGAGTCGGAGCACCTACGGAGGGTTCCGGGTTCATCCACTCTGCCAGAACGGGAGGGGTGTCCTGGATTTTTTTAGCTTTATTAAACATAGTATATTTTTAAATTAGGAATTCACTGAGTTAATAAAGATTATATTGTTGTACTGTAGTAATTCTCACTGTAATCAAGATAATTGGAATGTCTGTAATGTATACTGTATTTGTACTGAATGGTATGTTCTAATTATGACCACCTGCTATAAATGCGGCCTACTCACTCTGCCGAGGGTGGGTGCTGCGTGGCATGTGGTCAGGCATGGTTTTTAAACTCTTTTGTTTTTTTGTACATTTTGATAATAAACAGTACTTGGGATCTGCACCGAAAAAACGCCTCAGCTCTACTTTGTCCTCCAGACGCAGTAGGGCTTCCGTGACAGGACAAGTGTCACATATGTAAAAGCCAGTTTGAACGAGTGGGTTTTCAGTAATGATTTGAAGTTTTATAGTGAGTCAGAGTTTCTAATGGGCGGTGGGAGTAATTTCCAGAGGGTGGGGGCGGTGATGGCGAATTTTCGGTCCCCCGAGGTCTGAGGTGATGGGAGTGAGGCAGTTGGTGTAGGCTGAGCGGAGGTGATGGGTTGGTTGGTGATGTTGCAGGGTCTCGGTGATGTAGGATGGGACCAGGTTATGGAGGGTCTTGTAGGTGAGGAGGAGGAGGAGCTTGTATTGACGGGAACCAGTGGAGCTGTTGGAGGAGGGGGATGATTAGCTTGGAAAAATCCAGTCTGGTAAGACTCCGCAACAGCAGCTCCTGCCCAGACTGATATCCCCCGTGTATAAAATATACAGAGGGGGATCATTCTGGGGTTAGGGGGTGATGTGTTGTCTGGACCGGGTGTGCGTGAGGAGGCAGCAGAGTTCTGGATGTATTACAGTTTTTGGATATAAATAACATGTCCACCTTAAAGACCCTGCACCACAGTTTGAGAATCATGTTCTCTCATCCTCTCCATCTGCTCCTGTTTCCAAGGACACTTCACAACCCGTTTCAAATCATGTAGCGACAAAAAGGAACAACCTCAAAGGACGCAGCTCAAAGGTGCGCCGTCTGGTCCCTGACCCACAGTTTGAGAACCACTGATTTAAAGCCAACTGAACCCTGAACCTGACTGTTATCTGTCTGAACAGATAAGAAATACAAGGAAGAGGATTACACTTTAATCTAAGGGTCATAAAAACTGATTGAAGCAGATCAGATCAAGCAGAGTTTTGATTGTGATGCCGCCTGTGAGGTGACACTTTCAGTTTAGACATTTTTATGAAGTATCTGTTCAACAAAACACACTTTTCCTTCTCAATGATTTATATTAAATCTTTATTGTCATTGCATATAGGCAGCAACATTGAAGCGACTCCACAGAGAAAAACTCACAAAAATCAAACACAACCTAAACTCTAAGAATTGTTCTGCTCGGTCTGTTGTACAAACAGGCAGTCAAGGTATTTGACAGAAAACCTATGAGATGGCATCACTGTGACATCATCCATAGACATAATCTTTTTACTTTCGAAAACTTTATACATTTTAGTATTCTGAAATTGGTCATGTGTCGCCGCTGTTTTCTGCTCTCATTGTTCGGCGTCAGGACTCCCGCAAGACCCTCCACCAGAGCCTCGGTGAGTGGGGACTGTGTTCTCCCAAAATGTACAAAATCTTGTGGACAGTCCAGTTTCTCTTTTAATGAACAGTTTTTACAGAGGTCTGAAACAATGGCTGAAGTCAAGTCAAAGCTGCTGAAATGTATACTGATGATGTGTAATTGTGTATTGTTTACCTTTTTAAATATTGTAATGTGTACTGTATTGTATTGTGTTTTGTGAAATGTGTAGCCTCCTATGGACAGGTGTTGCAAATTAGCAGTTTTGCTATAACACTAAAAACAATGTATCTGGTTTGTCCAATGCAGTTGTTATGTCCATATCAAATAAACTAATAATAATAATAATATTTAAAAAAAAATAATAATAACAGTTTGGTTCGAACATGACCATGACAGAGGAAAAATATGAAATATATACAAGTATATAATGTCTCTGAAATAAATAGCCTCAACAGATCAGATCATTTTGTGAGTTTTATTATCGATACACTTTTACAGATATTTCTTCCGAAGCAAATCCAACACAATTATGTTTTTAATATTAATTACTTTTTACAATCCAGCATTACCATATTGACAGGTTTGAAAAAGTAATAGGCAACGTCTTGCTGTTTTGCAAACGTCTTCCACTGAAAAGCAAAAAAAAAAAATACACAGAAAAGGACTCTAATCTAGGGCAATAGTGTAATGTCTAAATATACATAACAAATAAATAATCATACTTACACGCTTCCAGAAATTGTGCCTGCTCCTTCACTTCTTTTAGGGACTGAACTCTTTCTTCCCATCCAGGTTTATGTTGATTTTGCTCGGACTCAATAATCTGGTCAATGTAATCTGGAGCTGAGAGAGGGTTTGGCTTCAGGGCGATGCTTTTAAGTTTATTTATTAGTGCAGTAGCCTTCTGTGCCAGCTCTTGGACATACTTCATAATGTTGTCATATTTTTGTTTTAAATCTGAAACTAAATTCTCTGCTGATCTCTTCTCTTCTTTACCTTTAACATACTTTTCCATTAACTCTGATGTCTTCTCCTCAGAAACTTCTTTGTACTCAAATCGGTATTTCTGATTGTAGTGTTTACTCCAGGCACATTTGTTAGGACACTCTTTGCAGTTTCCGTCTTGATCCATTGCCCTGCACCTTTTTTTTCCAGCATAATTTTCGATGCCACATGGATAATGACAGGTGTAATGACACACCTGGCAGTTGGTGATGAACGTCCCAGATCCAGAAATATCCTCCTGAAAAGGCTTCATAACTTTGACAGTGACTTTTACGACCCGCTCGAGGCCGCAACAAAACAGTGGAGACGAGACCGGGTAAAAGTGCACAAAGGAAGGGTTTATTTACAGAAGGGACAAAGTAACGTAACAAACCAAGATTAAGGCTAACAAAAGGTAACTAAACTTAAATGTGCATGAGGAGTTGGTGAGCTCATGGGGCGCAGCCGCGAACGGCTGCGAGGTGGAACACGCCAGGGAGCGAGGAGGAGCGACCCAGGAGCGCGCAGCTGCATGACATTTAACTGCCCCTGCAGCCAACCACAGGAGCCCTCCGCACTCAGCGCAACGCCCCACACCTGTGCAGAGGGAGGCAGAGAGAGGAGCAACCACAACAACAGAGGCCCCGCCCCCACAGGACCCCAAGCTACGACCCGGGGTCGTAACAGTGACTTTAAAATCCTTATTTCTCTCAATCTCTGCCTCATGCTTCTTGACCTGCTCTTCAGTTTGCTTTATTTCATACATCTTGTCCACTCCTTCTTTAACTTTCCTTAGTATCATTTCTACAGATTCCTCAAGCCTTTTTCTTCATGGAGGACCTCCTTTGTCAAAGTCAGAAACTTGGGATCTGACTTATCTGGTTCAGGAGAGGTTTTCGTGGACTTGACTTCAGTGGCAGGTCCCAGGCCCACATCAGTCACAGCTCTCACTCTCCTTCCTCTCGCTCCTCTGATCAGAATGAGAGGATAACTGTTGTAAATCGAAGTCTCGTATCAGTCTGACGGTGCACACACAGGCTCCTCTCTCTTTATGACAGATAGTAAAGAAATTGCAACTCGATCAAACTTTGGCGCGGTTCATGCTAAAGGAGCTGCTGTTGCTGCAGGGCTGACGCTCAGCCTCAGCCGCGCTCTCGGCCTCCGCGGAGATTTACACTCGGGTCCAAAGCTCCTCTTGAGGTTCGGTTTTAGAGTGGACACATTTAGGTCCAGAACAAGCTCATCCACATCTGAATTAGAGGCTCTTCCGCCTGTATAAGCGCCTGTTCACAACATTCATTTGCGCAGTAAAAGATTCAATGTGTCTAAAAAAAATTTTTTTTAAAAGCTACAATTTTACCGAGGTCCGGACCTCAGTGACCTCAATGGTAGATACGGCCATAGTTGGCACATCTTTATCTCTTCTCCTTGGGAGAGGGTGACTGGCCTCGATGTCATCCAGGTCCAGTGTGATCCCTTTTGACTCGAGAAAAGCTGTCAAGTAACTGTTATTCCTGTAAGGTATGGGTTACAACTTTAGGCTGCGATTGCGTAAAGCAGACCTGCAGCCAGGGGCAGACCGATGTACCCACTGCAGGTCCTGAACGCCACTATCAAGAGCACTGGACAGCCATTTATCCACAAGAAGGGGGAGGAAAGGATAGATATAGTAAGTACCCCTGGGACAGCTGCCTCTATACCGGCACTTCCTACAGCTAAAACAGTGCAGAAGTCGCTCAGGGAGTGCAAAGAGTATCTGCTGTTGTGACTGCAGTAGGAGTGGAACCGTCTGGAGAAAGGCAGCGAGAGTGAATTTGAGCTAATTATTATTGGGCCTTATTATCGTTCAAAAATGTTAACTATCGGCTTATAGCAGCTGCAGAACAGCTGCAGAACATCCAGAACGCTGCTGCTCGAGTCCTGACAAGAACCAGGAAATACGACCACATTAGTCCAGTGCTCCGGTCTCTGCACTGGCTTCCTGTCACTCAGAGAATAGAATTTAAAACAGCTCTGCTTGTGTACAAGTCTTTTCATGGTTTGGCACCAAAGTCCATCTCTGACATGTTAGAGCCGTATGAACCATCTCGGGCCCTGAGAACTTCAGGGAGGGGTCTCCTGGTGGTTCCCAGAGTCAATAATAAACACGGTGAGGCTGCGTTTCAGTTTCATGCAGCTAAAATCTGGAACAGTCTTCATGAGGATGTGAGACAGGCCTCAACTCTGACAATGTTCAAATCCAGGCTGAAAACAGCTCTTTTTACCCGTGCATATGAAAACTGAAAGTATTTTATCTGCACTCTTGCCTTTTACTGTCATTGATTAACTTTATGTTGATGTTTTATTGATTGATTTGATCTGTTTCTTGTAATTTCTCTTTCTGCAACTGTGAAGCACTTTGAATTGCCTTGTGTATGAATTGTGCTCTACAAATAAACTTGCCTTGCCTTGCCTTGCCTTATAGGTAATGACGTCAAAAAATCAATTATCGGCTGATAATTATCGGCAGCCAATAGTATCATGCATCCCTACCATAGCCAGGATTCAGAAATTCAGGAACATCTTTTGAATTGAATAGGTGCAATTTAGTGCAATCTGGATTATTTTACATAAGTAAGTAAGTAAGTAAGTGCTTTATTGTCATTGTACAACTGTACAACGAAATAGTGTTCAGGTGTTATTCCTGAGCTGCTGCGGCTGAGCCGCGCTGCCACTGTGTCAACCTGACCCGCATGACCTTGGAGGTCGGGGAAACTGTAGCACTCGGAAGAAACCTGGCTGGATGCCTCTGTCTCCTCTGATCCTCCTGGGTTTGTCCCTGTTTCAGAGCGTGGTGTCCTGCACTGGTCAGCTCCTCTTCCTCCCTCCGCTCCCTCCGCTTCACAACAGTCTTTCACCATCTCTCGTTTGTCCTTTTTGTTTCCTGTAGATCCTCTTGTGACGCCTCCTCTGTGCTGCAGCTGTGGGGGCTCTTGGCGCCTCTTCAGTGCCCCAGAAGAAATGCGTAGGTCTCAAATGGGTTTAGCTGATAAGCTAGCATTTTGTTTACCTTTAAAACGCTGCTTTCTTCAGGACCATTTTAGACTCTCAAAGTAAACAAATCCCCCAAACCTCCACAAAAACACGGCAAAGACGTACAAAAGTATCCAGAAAAACAATGTGGAACACATAAATGGAGTTAATATAATTAACTAGGTTCAGGAGCAGGACCACGCCTCAATCAATTAACCTCTGCATACTAACCAATCCTGCATTCACCTCACCACGCCTCTAATTAACCAGGAGCCTATATATACTCATCAGGCAGCTTCATTCCTGTCTGTTCGAAACTATCGACCCCGCCCTCCCTCCCTTTACGTCTTATCTTCAGCACCGATTATTCTGCTTGGAGGGGGGGTCCTGAAGAGCTGGGATAATTGAGACGGAGCCCCCATCCACAGTCTCACCAGTTCACACTATCTTGACTAATTAAACTCTTTAATAGCACTTTGTTGTGGCGTGGTCCTTGCTAGTGAAACCACAAATGCAGTTCACAGAAAAAGGTGAAAAATTAAGTTGTACCAGGGAGAGGGAGGTTGCCTCCTGTTTTCACATCGCCATGACAACAACAGATGACCATTTATATTCATTTATATATTAGTGATATTAATGATAAAAAATAGGAAAACATCCCAAATTATAATCCTCTGGAATAAGTATTTTTGCACTGAAATAAAGCATCTCTTTAAAGTTAATTGATAATCGTTTTCTAATTTGTTATGAATTAAGTGCAAGAAGACTTTTTTTTTACATAGGATAACAACTAAAATCAAGGGCAAATGTAATTATTTCAAGAAAATTGTATTTGAGTGCAGCTGCCTCCTTCAATAACCACTGTGCATCCTGCCTGTTCATATTAATTGTACACTGCACCAAATAAACCACAATGGTTATATTTACGCCAGTTTAAAGAAGAGAATTAGACTTTAGTCTAAGGATCATAAAAACTGATTGGAGCAGATCAAATGAAGCCGAGTTTTGATTGTGATGCCGCCTGTAAGGTATGTTACTTTCAAGTATCTGTTCAACTAACCACTCTTTTCCTTCTGATTAATTGATTGACTGCGGAATTTTCCGCAGTCAATTATTGGTTTGCGTTTCTTTATTATTATTGATTGACTGCGGAATTTTCCGCAGTCAATTATTGGTTTCCGTTTCTTTATTATTATTATTATTATTATTATTCCCGCACATTTTTCCTGATTTTCTGCACCTTTCAGCACTTTCATGCTTTGTGCAATTTCTGCAAATTATGCATCAAAATGTTCCGCATGTTGAGGAGAATCCTGCTATTACTTTTCGGACTTCTGCAATTTACGGTTTTTCCGCAATCGGACGAAATACCGCACATTTTTCCCATTGACGCATAATGGGGCTCCCGCAAATTCATGCTTTTCCGCATTTTTTTCCGCAATTTCTGCAATTTCTGAACTTTGTGCATGTTCAGCTTCCGCAACTTGTGGGTTTTGAGAAAAAATTGGCCTTCTGCAGTTTTCCAGTTTTTTCTACAGGAATTTGAAATTTTTGCATTGGTGTGTATGTGGTCTCTGCTCCATTAGTGTGTATGGCGAATCCAGCCAATGGGATTTCTGGCTCTCCAAGTGTTTCAGCCATTTGTGCAGCTTCTGCAATTTCAGCATTTAGACGATTTCAACAGTTTGACCAGTTTATGGAATTTAAGAAGTTTATGCAATATAAACAATTTATGCAAATTAACCACTTTATGGAATTTAACCAGTTTACGCATTTTAACCAGTTTACGCATTTTAACCAGTTTATGCAACATAACAATTTATGCCACTTAGGATTTATGAAATTTAAACAGTTAATGCAGTTTATATAATTTATGCAAATTAACCAATTAATGCATTTTACCGTTTTTTTGCAATTTAACCAGTTTATGCAACATAACAGTTTGTGCAATTTAAACTGTTCATGCATTTTACCGGTTTATGCAAATTAGATTATGCAAATTAACCAATTTATGCACTTTACAGTTTTTCTGCAATTTAACCAGTTTATGCAATTTCACCAGTTTATGAACATTAGATTATGCAAATTAACCAATTTATGCAATTTATGCAATTTCTGCATTCGATTCCCGCAGTTCCGCAGTCAATCGCAATGGCGCAGCCATTGCTGCATTTCTAGTTATTATTCCGGCACATTTTTCCTGATTTTCTGCACCTTTCAGCACTTTCATGCTTTGTGCAATTTCTGCAAGTTATGCATCAAAACGTTCCGCATGTTGAGGAGAATCCTGCTATTACTTTTGGGACTTCTGCGATTTACGGTTTTTCCGCAATCGGACGAAATACCGCACATTTTTCCCATTGACGCATAATGGGGCTCCCGCAAATTCATGCTTTTCCGCATTTTTTTCCGCAATTTCTGCAATTTCTGCAACTTGTGCATGTTCAGCTTCCGCAACTTGTGGGATTTGAGAAAAAATTGGCCTTCTGCAGTTTTCCAGTTTTTTTCTACAGGAATTTGAACTTTTTGCATTGGTGTGTATGTGGTCTCTGCTCCATTAGTGTGTATGGCGAATCCAGCCAATGTATTTTAATAGGATTTCTGGCTCTCCATGTGTTTCAGCCATTTGTGCAGCTTCTGCATCTTCAGCATTTAGGCGATTTCAACAGTTTGACCAGTTTATGGAATTTAAAAAGTTTATGCAATATAAACAATTTATGCAAATTAACCACTTTATGGAATTTAACCAGTTTACGCATTTTAACCAGTTTACGCATTTTAACCAGTTTATGCAACATAACAATTTATGCCATTTAGGATTTATGAAATTTAAACAGTTAATGCAGTTTATATAATTTATGCAAATTAACCAATTAATGCATTTGACCGTTTTTTTTGCAATTTAACCAGTTTATGCAACATAACAGTTTGTGCAATTTAAACTGTTCATGCATTTTACCGGTTTATGCAAATTAGATTATGCAAATTAACCAATTTATGCATTTTACAGTTTTTCTGCAATTTTACCAGTTTATGCAATTTCACCAGTTTATGAACATTAGATTATGCAAATTAACCAATTTATGCAAATTTATGCAATTTCTGCATTCGATTCCCGCAGTTCCGCAGTCAATCGCAATGGCGCAGCCATTGCTGCATTTCTAGTTTATATTAAATCTTTATTGTCATTGCATATGTGCAGCAACATTGAAGCGACTCCACAGAGAAAAACTCACAAAAATCAAACACAACCTAAACTCTAAGAATTGATCTGCTCAGTCATTATCATTAGTGATGTGACTGGTGTATAGGACAACATTCCCCTTCTCATTTTTAGGCCAGTTGGTCTTCATGGGCCTAAAAAATAATAATAATAATAATAATAATAATAATACATTAGCGCCTTTTTTGGACATGGGGAATAAAACAAAAAAGGGCTTTTTTAAATGTAAAAGCCAGTTTGAACGAGTGGGTTTTCAGTAATGATTTGAAGTTTTATAAGTTGTTTTATAAGTTGTTATAAGAAGTTTGTTAAAAAATGCTGGGTTATTTTAACAACCCAACTGCTGGGTTATGGCTGTTGGGTCATTTTGTTGGGTTATTTTCATAGAGTTGGGTAGTTTTTTCTACCCAACTGCTGGATCAACAGGTTGGGTCAATGTTGGGTCATTTCAGTAAACAGTAAATCACAGAGATTTTCCCGCTCTCAGCATTTCTACCCAGCAGGTTGGGTCAAATCCTCATAAACGACCCAGCAGGTTGGGCCAAAACCACTGAGCTCAACTGTCAGCGGCGGCCATTACTGCTCCTCCACCTCCTCTGTCTGAAACTGCTCATAAAGGTATTTATACATGTTTCTAATGTATTACTTTGTCATTAAGACTCAGTATTTATCCAAATGAGACTGATTATTCACAGCTAATGAATTAATTTGTTAGTTACACTAAATAGAGAAAGGGTTAAAGTCACGTATATTTGACGAGCTGTAGCTGTAGCTGTAGGGAAAACTATTCAACACAGATGCATGTAGTTAACTAATCCCGACAGAGGACACTTCACTCTCTGTCCTAGTTTTTATTTCGTGTTGATAGGACAAGTATTGACTGAAATAATAGGGGCTAAAGTTAGTGAAAATTATCGGTTATGATATCCTATTTATGCGCGCGACAACCGTTAGCTAATGCTAACGCTAATGCTAACGCGAACTCTTTCTTAAACACTTGTTAGTGTCTTATCTCTGCTGTTGTTTCTTACATAATGACTTTAGTAGTATATTATGGTTAAAAGGATGAGGAGATGAGCAGCAGCAGAGGAGAGAAGGAGAGGCTCAGATATGGGAGAAACAGAGAAAAGTGTTAACAGTTTTCAGTTAGGATATTTTAATATCTTTGTCCTGTGTGTTTCAGATCAGCTTTACCAGGGTTGCCAGGTCTGGGCAGCTAAACCCGCCCAAAAATATCTGAAAAACCGCGGAAAATCCGTGGACATAATGGCGCGGCTATAATGTTCAATATTGTTTACCAGTAAACAGAGCCCATGTGCTCCCGCGATGAGAAACAGCCCCTTTCTCCCCCTTATTGAAAAGACAGCTCAAAGAGCCTTGGATTTGAGATTTTGTCATTCAAAATAGTGATAGTGATCAAAAAATAAGATAGAAATAGCCAATTTTACATTGAAAACAGCAAGGTGAAAAACCGCGGACAGTTTTTTTCACCCGCGGAATGGGTTAAGAAACCGCCACCCTGAGCTTTACCCTCACCATGTGGGACCTCCAGAGCTGATAAATGCCACTAAAGCTTTACAGGTAAGCAGCAGTTTTATCATTATTTAAATGTTTCATTCTCTGTTTTATTCATTTGAAAAAAATACAAACTTGTGTTAATGTGTGTCCTACAGAAAACAAACTCTCCTGAGCTCTTCCTCTGTCTGTCTGAAGATCATCATCTGCATCACTGGACACCAGTCCCAGTAAGTGCAGTATATTTAGTATAACATGACCCTGTATAGTTTTAGACCAAACACAAATGTAATGTTTCTCTTCCAGTGGGATCTTCAGCTCAGTGGAAGGGTCCGCCTGCCTCTGAGATGAGCTCCACATTCAAGCTTCTGTCACTTCACCAAGGTAAGGTCTTACATTATACTGTCACCGTCTTATGGGAAGGTTGGTGTCCCTGGTGAAGTAATGGTTACCAGGTATTGGATTGTATCTGTAAATGTGACAATGTCTCTTTATTTCCACAGTATTCTCTCCTGCTGCCGACTGCAGTGTCCCCAGCCCTTTCCCTGCTTCAGACCGAACTGTCCACAGCCCTGTCCCCAGCCCTGTCCTCAGCCCTGTCTCCTGCTGCGACTGTCCAGAGCCCTGTCTCTGACTCTGAATGAGGACCACTTCACCAAAATACAGCAAGTACAATATGGACAATGGGGGACTTTCCTTTGGCTTGTTAACAGCTGAAATAGTTATTTGCTGATGATGAAGTTATGTTAAACAATTATGTTGTGCATTTGTAAGAAATAAAGTTTCTAAAACAGCACTGGGGTGGTTATTATGAATTAACCCAAACATTGGGTAAAAATAACCCAAAAAATGGGTAGAATAAACAACCCAACTGTTGGGTAAAAATAACCGATCGTTGGGTTATTTCAACCCAACTGTTGGGTTAAAATAATAACCCAACTCATTGGGTCAAAATAACCCAACGTTGTATTGGTGCAATAGTTACTCAGCAGATGGGTTAAAAACAACCCAACTTGGGTTATTTTTAACCCATCTGTTATCTGTCTGAACAGATAAGCAATACAAGGAAGAGGATTAAACTTTAATCTAAGGGTCATAAAAACTGATTGAAGCAGATCAGATCAAGCAGAGTTTTAGCTTGATTGAAGACCGTAATAAAATAAGGATTTTATGTTTATCAACTATTCTGACTGGTAATACTGCTCCATAACACTTTATCATTGTCCTCATTTATTTTAAGCAATAAAGGCAAGACAAGTTTATTTATACTGCACATTTCACACACACGGCAACTCAGTTACGTTTGAGAGAGGAAGCTCTTTTTCCCCCTTGTTCTCCAGGGGCCACTGATTGTGATCTATTACAAAATAATAATAATAATAATAATAATTTGCCCTAAGAAAGTCACTAACCACCTGTTTATCTGTTCATGTAGCTCCTCCTCTGCGCGACATTGACAGTTGCAAGTTAAAATAGTCAAACAAACATTTAGAGAAAACGAGTGTCTGCCTCTCTGAAATAAACAGTTCAGCTTTGAAACACGTTTATTTAACCTCTTAACCCCCGCCTTAACCAATGGCATTTTCTCCAGATCGGCTTTACACAAATCTAAAAGCTTCTCGACTGGAGTTCACTGCCTATAGGCCAGAGTACACCTCATTTGAAAGTGTTCTGTTGCGTTTTCATCACTTTTTTGTTGCTTTTTTGTTGTGTTTTCATGATCATTTACGTTTCGTTTTTGTTGCTTTTTCCATTTGAGTAAAGTCAAACTGGAGTAAAGGTGCTTGGTAACGGCGGGGGTTAAGAGGTTAATAACCATTTTACAACAGGTTTTGTAAATGCTTTGTTTAATAGGAAGTTGCTCATAATTTGTTAACCCTGTTGAAATAGAAAACTACAAGAAGCGTGTTATATAATATGCTTATAATATAACCTGTTTTTATTCATTTGGAATCGATAAAGAAAGATTGATAAGTGATTTTTTATTTGTATCGATATCAATGGCACTGATATTGATTAAAATAATGTATCAATTCCCATCCCGAGTTATAGTGCTGTTATTTTGACAATAAAAACAGTTAGTTTCACTTCATTTAAACAGCTTTAAGTTTAAGTCTTGAGGGGTCAGTAATAAAGTAAATATATTTAAGAACTGTAGAGTTTTTGAGGATCTGTACTTTACTTGAGTCATATTTGTGTTGAGAAATTATTACTTTTACTACATTTGAAAGGTAAATAAAACACTTTCCACTCCACTGCATTTCTGCAAAGGCTCCAAAGTAGAAAGTAGAAAATTAGCAGCATCAACATAACATTGCTCCTGCAAACAGTTACTCAACCTCTTACCTTAATCGAGCGCCTACAGCCCACAGGCCAGTGTAATGCCTCATTTGAAAGCTAAGACCTACAAAACTATTCTGGACTTTTTGTTGCATTGTCGCCACGTTTATGTCCCTTTTTTAAGTGTATTTGTCGTGTTTTCGTAGTTTTATTTGTCATGTTTTGTTATTTTTTGTGGCTGTTTTTCCACTTTTAGATTTAGGTAAAGCCAAACTAGAGAAATCTGCTCAGTTCAGGTGGGGGTTAAGAGATTAATGGCTCATTTATCAAGACAAATGAGTAGGATGCATATGTAGATATATAAATAACCAAAAGGTTGCGTGGGAATCCCATGACGTCTCTGTGCCCTTGGGCAAGGCACTTCACCCACCTTGCCTCTGTGTGAATATGGTGCATATTCAAACTGTTCCATCAGCCACCACCAACCACCCACAACAGCAGGAAGCCTGGGTGAATGAAGTGAGTGACTGGTGGTGGTCAGAGGGGCCGATGATGCAGATGGGCAGCCTCGCTTCTGTCAGTCTACCCTAGGGCAGCTGTGGCTACAATGTAGTAACTTACCACCACTGAGTATGGAGTGAATTATAAAGCATATAAGACTAATGCATAGTTATTATTGACTGACTTTATAGGCGCATTGAGTTGCCTTGTGTATGAAATGCGTGGTATAAATAAAGTTGCCTTGCCTTTATTACATTTATGAACTCTTGATTATGTTATCGGCTCATTACATTTTGAAAGTGGCCAAATTTATGACGTTATAGGCTGTTACAACGTTAACCACTTAACGCACAGGTAAAAGGGGAAACTGTTTTTGGTCCCAGACAAAATACTCAAGAATAACGTTACTATAGGTTTACTCAAGTACAGGTAGAAAGTTTACTTCAGATTCACTTTTCAGTCGTGACATAAATGATGAAAAACAAATCTTGTCATTATGTGAAAATATATTAAAGGTTGACATGAAGCTTTAACTGTAAAAAGATACTTCATTACAATATTATATATATTTTATACAATATATAAAGGTAGAAGTAAAAAGTAGCCTACTGAATAGTATAACTACTCTAATAAACAATTTATTTAAAAAGTTGCTTAAGTCTTTGAGTAAATGTAACTGAGTACCACGAGCTCTGGTCCCAGACGATGCGCTCGTGTTCCTGCAGTTATACAGACGTCATGACCATAAACCCAACACCAGGGGAGCTCTTTCACTTTGTATGTTGACATCAGTCTGCCCAGGGACTGCAGGTGGAAATTAGCACAAGTGCTACAACCTGGTACAATGCATCTCTCCTTTCTGAGGTTAATGTATATTGTACACTGTCCCTGTTCAAATAAATAAATAAACTAATAACAATGTGAAATGCACTAAGCTTATTAACTATAGTTTCACCTCTAATATGTTTAGATATTGTGATTATTTATTTACAAAGGTGATTTTATACTTTTATGCTCATGAGCCACAACACTGTAAAATGATGGGACAACCCTGAGAAAAGACTTGAATCGCAGATTAGTGGATCTTGTGCAGTAGCCGAGTCTATTTTTTGTCAAATAAACTATTTCAGTGTTGGGCAGAGATGGGTAGAGTAGTTAAAACAGTATTTACTTGAGTAAGAGTAACTTTACTTTGAAATAATTAAAAGGTAGTGACCATAAGATGCTAGTGCTGAGAGTACTGAGTAACTGAGCAAAGAAAGATAAAGTACATGAAACAAACTCCGTCTAATGTGAATGTATTTATGAGCTGTTGAACCACTTTGCTCCTCTCCATGTCTCTAACTTTATTTAGTCAAAAACATATATTCATGGTTGAGGATCAAGTTCTGTTGGAGTAATGGGTGAAAGAACAGTTTGGTTCGAACATGAACATGACAGATGAAAAATATGAAATATATACAAGTATATAATGTCTCTGAAATAAATAGCCTCAACAGATGCGATAATTTTGTGAGTTTTATTATTGATGCACTTTTACAGATATTTCTTCCAAAGCAAATCCAACTTTCTGATTTTTAATATTAATTATTTTTTACAATCCATTATTACCATATTATCAGGTATGAAAAAGTAATAGGCAACGTCTTGCTGTTTTGCAAACGTCTTCCACTGAAAAGCAAAAAAGTAAAAAAATAAATAAACACAGAAAATGACTCTAATCTAGGGCAATAGTGTAATGTCTAAATATACATAACAAATAAATAATCATACTTACACGCTTCCAGAAACTGCGCCCGCTCCTTCACTTCTTTAAGGGACTGAACTCTTCCTTCCCATCCCCTGAAAAGCAAAATATGTCAAAATAAACAAAGGGAATAATGACTAATCTATGTCTGTAGGTGTAATGTCTAAATATACATATTGCAAACATCATAATACTTACATTCTTCCATTATTTGCACTTGCTCCTTCACTTGTTTAAGGGACTGAACTCTTTCTTCCCATCCAGGATTACATTGATTTGCTCGGCCTCAATCATCTGGTCAATGTTTTCTGGAGCTGAGAGAGGCTTTGGCTTCAGGGCGATGCTTTTAAGTTTATTTATTTGCTCAGTAGCCTCCTGTGCCAGCTCTTGGACATGCTTCATGTAGTTGTTATATTCTTGTTTTAGCGCTGAAACTACATTCTCTGCAAATTTCTTCTCTTCTGTACCTTTAAGATACTTTTTCCTTAACTCCTCTGATGTCTTTACCTCTGAAACTTCTCTGTACTCAATTCGGTATTTCTGATTGGAGTGTTTACTCCAGGCACATTTGTTAGGACAGACTGTGCAGTTTCCATTTTGATCCATTGCACTGCACCTTTTTTTGTTGGTGCATGGATAATGACAGGTGTAATGGCACACCTGGCAGTTCGTGGAAAAATTCCCAGTTCCAGAAATATCCTCCTGAAAAGGCTTTATAACTTTGAGAGTGACTTTAAAATTGTTATTTCTCTCAATCTCAGCCTGATGCTTCTTGATCTGCTCTTCTGTTTGCTTTATCTCATTCATCTTTGCCACTCCTTCTTTAACTTTCCTTTGTATCATTTCTACAGATTCCTCGAGCCTTTTTCTTTCTTGGAGGACCTCCTTTCTCAAAGTCTGAATCTTGGGATCAGTCTTATCTGGTTCAGGTGATGTTTTCATGGACTTGACTTCAGTGGCAGGTCCCAGGCCCACATCAGTCACAGCTCTCACTCTGAAGTTGTACTTTGTGTTTGGGCTCAGTCCAGTCACTGTGACTGTTCCAGCTTCTGCTTCAGTCTGCAGCTTCCACTCTCCTCCTGTCTCACAGAACTCCAACCTGTAGTCAGTGACGGCTTCAGCTCCATAAGTCGGGGCACTGAAGCTTAGACTCACACTGTTGTGAGTAACTTCACCAACATTCAGTTTCTCTGGCTTTGATGGGGGTTCGAAGACGTCACTCTCTTCAAATCCATCTTCGTAAAGGTAGATGGTTGAGCCTTTATATTTCTCATCTTTAAAACATGCAGCAAAGAATTTAACATTGTCGTTGTCCTTGTTGGCCTCAGCAAAATCACTAAACAGCTTTGCTTTCTGTCTGACTGCGTCTCGAACCTCTTTGGAACTGTACCACTGCTCTTTCTCCATGTCCTTGACTCGAAAACTGGACTCCTCTGATTGGGCACCTTTTAGATACTGGTCTAAAGCAGCAAGATATGGCTCCTCTCTTTCTAGAGCAGTGAAAACAAAACAAATGGCATTCTTTGTGCTGGATAATGTTTCATCAAGTTCTGTTTGAGAGGAGATGTCTGTGTTCATCAGGTTTGTAAAGGTTTTTATTAAATTGGCCTCTTTACCTTTACAGCTGAGCCACTGGTCCAGACATTCAGTGCTAAAAGGAGAAGCAGCTCGTTTCTTCAGTATTTCTGTAAGTTCTGCTTCATCCTCTCCACCTCCACGGATTGATGGAAGTTTTCTTGCCAAAACCCCTTGGAGTTCCAGCTTAAACTCAGAACTAAATTCCATGAAGGATTTAATTTTCATGGCTATCTGGGGTAACTGCTGTGAGGTTAGAGATTTTAATAGATCCTGGCACCTCATTTCCAGGTCTCCAAAGAACTCCAGAGTTTTCTCAACCTCAGACACTAATCTCACACTGATCTGCCTGACCAGTTTAGCCGCTGAAGAGTCCAGAGATGTGAGCGGCAGCAGCCACACTTTCACTGGAACAGCGTTCTCTCCATCTGGGCCAAGAAGTTTGGGCAGATCCTTATAAACTTTCACTGCATCTTCAAACGTCACTGGGCTCTGGCTCAAATTGAAGTCTCCATGAAATCTACAAGAGAATCTGTTCACTTTCTCTATGTCCTTGTTCTTCATTTTCAGAGCTCCTTCTCCTTCGATGGAGATAGAGGGGATTTTCTTGATCATTACCTGAAGATTTCCCTGAATGTCCTGCAGCTTTTCAGTTTCAGACACTTCACGGTCAAACACAAAGAAAGCTTGAGCACCGTAGAGAATGGCCGTCACCACATGTGTGGCTAATCCTTGATCAAAGATATAAGGATGCTTTATGTTGCCTCTTCCCAGATGATTCATTGTCAGTTCTTTGAATTTGGTTGTAGTTTTATACTGTAGGGTGACTCGGGCCTGGTGTTTGGATGTTTTAGTATCATTGAGGTATTTAGCTGAGCCATCTACTTTCACTAATCCACTAAAGAAACTAGCTTTCAGAGAAGCTTCCACACCCATTGAGGATGATTTGCCAGAGATGGATTCAGATGCAACAATTTCAAATTCACTGTTGGGTTTAGGTGTCACTGTCATGTCTTCTGCCAGTTCCTCACGGTCCCAAAGAGTTACACCTGCAACACAAAAGCTCTTATTTGTATATTTATTTATGCCCACAAATAAACAGTTTAAATTTTTCATCTTGCACCCACTATTCCACCGGAATGAAACATCACTGTTTTTTAGTGGACAAAGACATGGAGAGAACATGCAAACTCCACACAGAAAGGCCCCGGAAGTTGGAACCAGCCTTAGTGCTGCCTTTTGACAGAAGGCAGAGATTATACCAACTGTATCTGTTAAATTGACCTTTATTGTTTTATGATGTTCTTTTAACTGTTTTAACTGTGAAGCACTTTGTGACTTTGTGTCTGTGAAAAGCGCTATATAAATAAAGTTTACTTACTATTTGACCAGGATAGTCCCACTGAGATAAAGAATGCGGGGTACGGGGAGACCATGCAAACCCCAGATGAAAAGGCCACGGAATCGAATCTAGGACCTTTTACTGTGAGAGCACCAAGTGCTGCACCAATTCAAATTAATGTTTGATTTATGCAAAGTATTTACACTTCAAAATACGAGTACCAAAGTGGAGGCTTGGACTTTCTGGAGCAAGGGGTTGGAAGCCTAGAAATCAGAACGTAGAGATGTGACGTTTGTGACTGGCCCTTTTTAACGGCTCATTGAAGGGAACAGTTTTAATCGTACCACAATTGTTTAAAAGAGATGTATTTTTTTCTGTTTTTTATACAATTTTGCAATAATGTAACTGAGCAAACAGTAAATACTTAGGTAGTGCCTTAATTGTGACATTCAGTTCCATTTACATGGCATGCTTGTCAAAGGTACAAATTACTGTTTGTGGATTTGTGTGTGATTTTTAGTTTTAAAGCAAATCACCAACAAGACATTAATAAAAGAAACAGCTCAGAAGCACCTCCCAGTTCATAATTTCTACCAAGCGAGAAGCGTCACAAGCACCAAGCCTGAGTCATGTACAGAGCAGCGCCCTGAAACTGTGCTTTACCTGGGACCAGTGAGTCTGCTCTGCAGTCGTACAGCATCCCCAGATTAAAAGGTCGACCAAGTGCCGGCATCTCAATGGTTTCAGTCCGGGCATCAGGCATCTGAAATAAAGTAGGGAAAAAAGTTCCCACAGATAAATAAATGTTTGTGAATGTGAATGCATGTTTGTAAAAGCTCTCAGTCTCCATTCTAGATTCTTGAGTCATTGTCTGTACTCTACTACTACTGAGGAAGTGTAGGACGTTTCACCTCTTCGTCCAAAAGGCTTCGTCAGCAACAGTAAGACTTTCAGTTCACCTATGGGTAAACAACCTTTGCTATTAGGTTTCAGTCTCAATGACGCAACTCTCAGCCTATTTACTGTATCTGTCTTGAGCTTCTTCTCAGCCCCATTAACATGACACTCTCCTCATCAATCAAATGGTCTGAATGTTCACATGAAAGGTGAAACGTCTGGCGCTTCCGGTGGGATCGATGAAACGCTAAGACGCCACTAGGCCAAAAAAAACCTTTTTAAAAGTTGTTAACCCAGCCAAATCTGTGATCTTCACCTGAATAAGAAACTGGAATTGTTTGTGGAAGAGACAATCGAAAGCTTGGTGTCCTATATCGACATCTACTACGATAAAATGGCAAGTCAACCCGAGAGCAAGCGCGGTAGAAATGAGCTAGGTTTGAGCGGCACAGAGGAGGACCCTTCTCTAACTACAGGCTTAGCCCGTTTCGATGGTAACCGCCATATTGACTTGTCGCGTTGCATTATGGGTCTCGGGGCAAGCTCCGAGTTGCTGTATTCTACTGACTGGACTTAATTTTGGCGAGAGGCATATCTGGCAGATAAGTTGTGGGTGTTTAACATATAATTTCCCTGTGATTCCCGTCGTCTGAGGGCGTTTACGTGACAGCTGACTTTGCAACGCCGACTATAGGAGGCTGCAGCGTGAGCAGTGGCCCCAATGACTGAAAAATACCCATCATGTTCTTATCGAAGCTTATTATTCAGAACAGTGTTTTATCACAGTTCACTTGGAATCTAGGATCCACAAAGGCTCTGCTCTCTGTCCCCAGCTGAGAAGGAGAGAAGCCTGACTCTGCTTCATACAAACTAGAGACCACAGAACTAATGTCATCAAATCAACACGTCCTTGACCATTACAGTGATTGCCACCACTCACTTTGACATAGTCTTTGAAAACAGCTTTATCTCACCAGTTTACCATTCCGGCAAATGGGTGCCATTTGCTTGTTGTAAATTTAAAATTTAAATTTCTACATTCAAAATATTTTTGTCAATTTCAGAATTTCAGATTTTTTTTTTACTATACTTTCAATGCTTTTTCACCCATGTTACCTTTGATATGAGTAACAGGACTGAAAGTAACAGGACTGAGATTTTAGCATAGAATTAGCCACAACATGAAATGTATACATGTACAGTGCCTTGTGAAAGTACCAATGGCCGCTGGCTGCTCTGCTATATGACCGCAACACTGGAGGCCCCCATTGCTCCGCCATTGCTGTAGTACCTCCATATTGCCGCTAGGCCCCCATTGAAAAGCATTGGACTTTAGACACGTTGAAAACAACTTTAACGCCTGGTTTCTATTTTTTTAACACTTTCTATGGCTACATATTCCTCCTGACATAACGCTGGGTTAGTCACAAAAAAAGAAACCAGGCTGGTTTTCGAAAGAAATTTTTTTGAAATCTCGTACTAATAAGGGTTGGACTGTTGGCATTGGAGCTGCGCGAGCTACACGTCACGCAAGGGCGGAGTCTACAGTGAAGATCCCGCCCTTATGCCCTTATTAGGAACATGCTTCGTCAGAGCTGGGGAGGAGGAGTCTGTAAATCTGCCATGATTTCCCCCTCGAACGTGGTCATTGTGGTAAACGGGGAGGAGTGAGGGGGAGTTGTCTATGCTGCTCGAGTCCTGACAAGAACCAGGAAATACGACCACATTAGTCCAGTGCTCCGGTCTCTGCACTGGCTTCCTGTCACTCAGAGAATAGAATTTAAAACAGCTCTGCTTGTGTACAAGTCTTTTCATGGTTTAGCACCAAAGTCCATCTCTGACATGTTAGAGCCGTATGAACCATCTCGGGCCCTGAGAACTTCAGGGAGGGGTCTCCTGGTGGTTCCCAGAGTCAATAATAAACACGGTGAGGCTGCGTTTCAGTTTCATGCAGCTAAAATCTGGAACAGTCTTCATGAGGATGTGAGACAGGCCTCAACTCTGACAATGTTCAAATCCAGGCTGAAAACAGCTCTTTTTACCCGTGCATATGAAAACTGAAAGTATTTTATCTGCACTCTTGCCTTTTACTGTCATTGATTAACTTTATGTTGATGTTTTATTGATTGATTTTATCTGTTTTCTTGTAATTTTTTTCTGCAACTGTGAAGCACTTTGAATTGCCTTTTGTATGAATTGTGCTCTACAAATAAACTTGCCTTGCCTTGTCTATTCTTTTTAACGGTCTATGGAAAGTACTAATACACCTTGTACTTTTGCACATTTTGTCATGTTTATAAACCTAAACGTAAAGATTTTGTTTTGAATTTTTTACTGAAAGTTCACACACAAGTAACAGACAACTGTGAAGTGAAAGCAAAATGATACATGATTCTGTTATTTTTCAAAAAATAGAAACGTGAAAAGTGGGGCGTGCATAAGTATTCATACAGCATTTTCTGAGTGCATTGAATTGCCTTTATAACATTCCTAATGACTGCAGAATGTTCACACCTTGCCCTAACCATTAAATAGAGGCCACCTGTGTGTAATCTACTCTCAGTATAATTCCAGCTGTTCTGTGAGGGCCTCAGAGCTATGGTCAGAGTGTATTGGTCACTAAGCAACGTCATGAAGGCCAAGGAGCTCACCAGAGAGGTCAGGGATAAAGCTGTGGAGAAGTTTAAAGCAGCGTTAAGTTATACAAAGATTTCCCAAGATTTGAACATCTCACGGAGCACTGTTCAATCCATCATTCGGAAATGGAAAGAGTATAGCACCACAGCGAACTTACCAAGACACGGCCGTTCACCTCGGTCCGGATCCGGACCCATGCGCCAGCCATTCCGGACCTGAACCTTGGATCCGAATTTTGGACCCGACCTGAATTCCCTCAGACGAGCAGCTGCGCCTGCGCCTTCTCTCTCTCTCTCTCTCTCTCTCTCTCTCTCTCTCTCTCTCTCTCTCTCTCTCTCTCTCTCTCTCTCTCTCTCTCTCTCTCTCTCTCTCTCTCTCTCTCTCTCTTCTCTCTCTCTCTCTCTCTCTCTCTCTCTCTCTCTCTCTCTCTCTCTCTCTCTCTCTCTCTCTCTCTCTCTCTCTCTCTCTCTCTCTCTCTCTCTCTCTCTCTCTCTCTCTCTCTCTCTCTCTCTCTCTCATAGTGCACTACTGTAAACTACAGCCCATAAGACCAGAAAGAGAAAGTCCTACATCTTAGTTTCATGATACTTTTTACATTTTTAGAAACGGTTTCGGAATGACTGAAATATGGCTTGCTAAAAACAAAAGCGGAAGACGCCCTAATTAAATCGATCGTAATGCGCAAATAGCGCGGATGTTTCCCGATCAGGTCTGAACCAGGACTAAACCTGGACTAAGCCAGGACTAAACCTGGACTAAACAGGGCTCAGTGTGTTGAACTGAGCAAAGAAACACATCACTGTCATATATTATGTGCATAGGCTACAGTAGCCTATGCACTCTGCTATTTAGGAGCCAAAACTTATTTTTAGAGCAAAAAAACAATAACAGGATTCAATTGATTGCATTATTTTCAAATCACAGAAATAGAAATAGATTTAACAAAGGCTTAAAATCCTGATATACCCGTGAATTAACCCCATATGTTCCGGACCTTTGCTTGACCTTTTTTTTCCATTTCGGACCTTGGTGAAATTTAATTTGTGACCCCTGACCTAAACTAACAGACCGAACAAGGAGAGCACTGGTCAGAAATGTAACCAAGTGCACTAAGATAACTCTGGAGGAGCTGCGACGTACTGCCGCTGAGCTGGGGGAATCTGTACATGGGACAACTATAAGTCGTACTCTACACAAATCTGGCCTTCATGGACGAGTGGCAAGAAGAAAGCCATTATTGAAAGGAGGCCATAAGAAATCCCGTTTGAAGTTTGCTAGAAGTCATATGGAGGACACAGCTACCATGTGGAAGAAGGTGCTTTGGTCAGATGAGACAAAAATTGAACTTTTTGGCCCAAATGCAAAACGTTATGTATGGAGCAAACCTAACACTGCTCATCGTCCTGAGTGCACCATCCCCAGTGTCAAATATGGTGGGGGAGCATCATTTACATTTTCAGTAACATTACTTAATTCTGACATTACACAAAGGATGTGCATTTGAGTGCAAACTAAAAATTATTGCACGCCTGATCTCTTTTTAAAATATGCTTTAGTTCATTTTTAAAAGCCCCCAGATCTAAGTCCTGTTTCAGCTCAGGAGACAAGGAGTTCCAGAGTTTAGCTCCTGGACAGTAAAGGTCGACTGTCCGAAGGTCTTTTTTCTAACGGGCACTTTCACATTTCCATTAGCAGCTCCTCGTGTGATGGAGCCGACTGATCCAAGTGGGACTATGAGCCGTCTGAGAACATCAGGGGCTTAATTTGTTTTTTAAATATTGATAATTTTATTTTTTTCTATTACAAGTTTCACACTCTTTACAATTTAAAAGGTCAATGTTTCATTTTGAATATAAAACACTTTTTTTTTAATGTGTAATGAATATTCAGTGTCAAAAAATATTCAAACATGTTAGTTCAGTCAGTGTTTTTATATAATATATACAGTATATACAGAAATATATACAGTACCTTGCGAAAGTACTAATACACCTACTTTTGCACATTTTGTCATGTTTACAACCCTAAACATAAAGATTTCATTTTGAATGTTTTACTGAAAGTTCACACACAAGTAACAGACAACTGTGAAGTGAAAGCAAATTGATACATGATTCTGTTATTTTACAAAAAATAGTGAAAAGTGGGGCGTGCATAAGTATTCATACAGCATTTTCTGAGTGCATTAAATTGCCTACATGATTCTGTTATGTTACCTTTGATATGAGTAACATATTCAGTATCAAAAAATATTCAAACATGTTAGTTCAGTCAGTGAAATCCAAAGCATAAAATTCAGACAATTAAAATTCACATTCTACAGTAATGACAAAAACTTGTCCATAGCGTCCGGTCTGTAAGGTATGATTCTAGATGAGTTTATCATCCGAGAACTACATTTTAACATATTTTGAATAAAGCCTTTGTGTGCAATGAATAACATGAGCAAAATCATAAACAAGCTCACAATGTACATTCATAAATCAAGCTCAAAACAACCGAGCACAATGGTAGAACAAAAGGAAACATGCATTAGATAAAAACAATTCTAGACATACTTACACTGGTGAGGAGGACTGGTGAGGAGGACTGGTGAGGAGGACTGGTGAGGAGGACTGGTGAGGAGGACTGGTGAGGAGGACTGGTGATAATGACGGATGCTGAACGTTGAGTTATACCAGCCCCAAGTACGGCAGTTTCCTTTGTTCCTTTTTCACTTTCACTTTTGCTGCAGCGAGAGTTTCCTGTAAATGCCATGACTTACAAGAAATGCTTTGGCCTTTAGAAAATATATATGTATGTTTTTTATCAATTTAAAAAATGCTGCATTGCACCTTTTAGTTGTAAATGGTCCTATTCTCTTAGAACCCAAATGTGGGTCTCAGGTTTTCGCCAAAGATTTCTGTTGATGAATTGATTTTGATAGTTTTTTATCTATGCTTGATCATCATCATAATCATCATAATATTTATTCATTCATTCATTCAAGCTTTATTAAGGACACAGAATCCTGGTCCATAGTATTAAAAGAAAACAGAAAATGTATGGTTATAAAAGTAAAAAAAGAAAAGAAAAAAGAGTTACATCATACAAATTTACACATAAGCAAGCGCGCCAATGCCTGACCGAGCTTTTTTTGCGGGCAGACCAAAGCTTGTATAATACAGTTAGACTGATTCTGAACTCTACACATAAATGTATAGAATACAATATACAATGCCTTATTCCAGCTGCACAAGATCTTATTCCACAAAACATCACACTCGCACTGCTGTGCCTTGATACTTTCAATAAGCATTCTCAAAGAGTCATTGTATGCCACAGTCAGGGCCTGCATGCTCTTCTTTTTGTAGTTGCGCCAAAGGTGCTGCATAATAACAGTAGGAGCCGTCTGTATAGTATTACTCCGCCCATCAGCTGAGAGCGTGGTATAAAAAGGCACAGTCTACCAGCGTTTGACCCCTTGTTCTTCCGGCTGTCTGCCTGGTTTGGAGGTGGTGTAATATAATTCAATGAGGTGATGTAGCCTCGGGCTCTCGTGAGCAGGTAAATAAAAAACAAAACATATTCAGTGTCACTCCCATCTAAACTGTTAGCCCTAATCCGAGCCCTATGCTTGGTGCAGCTATGGGTCTGGGGTGCGCTTTAGGCGCAGTGCGAGATGGCGGTGCTGTAGGTGGGAGGTGTGGTTCCCCACAGGCCAGTACACGAAGCATGACGTCCCCGCGTGAGTGATGGATCCAAAAAAAACAAATCTGTCAACTCATGAGAGCTCATGCTGAAGTCTGTCTGTGGAAATGGAAGTGTGGAAATCAATCACTGACAAATGGACAAATGGACAAATTGATTGTTTTGTTGATTGTTTTTTTAGTTTAGGGATTTGTGATTAGTTTGGGTGTCGGTACCGGCTTCTACGGTCCCGATTGGCCCGGTACCGCACCTTTTGGTTCCTTTTGGCCGACTCACCAGGTCCACCATTCAGTTTTACTTCGAATTTTTTGCACCGGGCACAGGCGGTTATGGATTCCTTTCGTTGGCTCATATGGCTCATAACAACTACCTTAAATAAACAAGTTATTTTTATCCTTAATCTGTTTCCTGTGTCCTTCATTAATATGTTTCAATCTATGCATAAAGATTAAAATAAAATATTATAAAGACAACAACAATTTGAGATAGAACAACAGTGTGAGTGTATTTACAGATGTGCAGGTGCATTGAGTGTTGAGTGTTCTGTAGCCTGACAAATAAAGCACCTTAACCTAACCGTAACCATGTTTTTAAATAGTGGTGTTTTCTATATGTACTCTAATGCATTCCACATCACAAGCTGGTAATGTCAAGACTAGCTGTGTTTTTTTTATAAAAGACATCTTGAGCAACATATGACTCCTCACGTGACTTGTGACTGTTTACCGTATATCACCTGTACATGATTGGTCTCACTGTGTCTGCCCTGATTAAGACCCAAACGGTCGGAACGCGTTGGTGTCCCTCCACACAATAAACTATTTTAATTTTATAAGTTGGTTGTGCCTCGGACCTCCTTTTTCCTTTTCAGGGTTATTGGGTTTTGTTTTCGTTCATGAGTCTGATGGTGGAGGGGAAAAAACTGTCTTGTAGCAGGAGGTGTGGGTCTGGATGGACCATAGCCTCCTGCCTGAGAGGAGAGGGGTCAATAGTCCATGTCCAGGGTGCAGGGTTGAGGTGAACAGGTGCTGGAGGGAGTTTGTATGGTGGGGACTGGATATGTGGGTGCAGGGGGGCTGGAGGCAGGTGAAGGTAGTCGGGGGACGGGGCAGGGGCAGTGTCCACTAGGCTGGAGATGAGTGAAGAGGTGGGACAGGGAGGGGGGCATTATTATTATTATTATTATTATTATTATTATTAATATTATTACATTTATTCATTTATTTAAAATGCTTGTGTTTTCCATTTGCTGTCCAGTGTGCTGCTCCAGGGACAACAAACTTGAGTGATGGTTGTTCTATTTCAGTTACAAAAAACGTCACTGTATATGTGCTGTTCCCAGTAAACTGAATAGAACCTGTGTTCCGGTTCTCGCCGTGACCATGTCACGATGTGATGTTTACATTTTGCGTGAGCTCGGCACATGGATATTTCATAAAATATCGTAGCTAGCTGTGCGCCACCATGGCCAATTAGCTGTTGTGGACCTGCTGTCTCCCCCTGAAGTCGACAGGAACAGGAAAGGATTGCTACGAAAATTGTGTGTGATGTTCATGATAACTGTACTGACATTGAGATAAAAGGTAATAACGGCTTCCGTCTTACCATATGAGTGCGTTGGCGTCTTTTACACTACACGCAATGAATAATAATTAAAAGAATAATCACTCTCTCAACCAGTCTCGAACTCACTCCACGTGTTTGAAAAAGGTGTGCTTCAGGACACCTGCGCTAACCCCTACACTACAGCACCACACCAAGTGTTGTCTTAATGCTTGTATTTATCAGATATTCTGTACCCATCACAGCAAGCCATGCTATTCCATCGGCCATGTCAAAATGTGACAGTCACCAATTGACGTGATGTTATTAATTGTACGACGAGGCTGCGTCCTTTCCTCATCCTGTTAATGCATATGTGCGCCTGACATCGCAGGTGACACTGTTTGCAGCAGTTGGCTGTCGGTAGAGATTTTACGATCTAAAAGCCACAAAATAGCAAAACTTTAATCAACATGGTGGCCTATGCACCCATCTGACCACGGCGTGTCGCTGTTGTACTACAAACTTTTGCCAATGGAATTTAGCTTATTTGTGCAGATGACTTTTTAACAAGAGGCCCCATACAAGCATCATCTCCTCATCATTAACATCAAACCTATTAAGAGGAATATTGAATAGGCGTAAAGTTCAGCTCTGCATTTATGGAGCAATCTTTTCAGCTCTGCTCCATCGAAATTCGAACAGCGACACGCTGTGGTCAAATGGGTGCATAAGCCACCATGTTGATTAGAGTTTATGCTATTTTGTGGCATTTATTTCGTAAAATCTCTATCGACAGCCATGCAAACAGTGTCACCTGCGATGTCAGGCACACATATGCATTAACAGGATGAGGAAAGGACGCAGCCTCGGTGTACAATTAATAACATCACGTCAATTGGTGACTGTCACATTTTGACATGGCCGATAGAATGGCATGGCTTGCTGTGATGGGTACAGAATATCTGATAAATACAAGCATTGAGACAACACTTGGTGTGGTGCTGTAGTGTAGGGGTTAGCGCAGGTGTCCTGAAGCACACCTTTTTCAAACACGTGGAGTGAGTTCGAGACTGGTTGAGAGTGAATATTCTTTATTTATTATTCATTGCGTGTAGTGTAAAAGACGCCAACGCACACATATGGTAAGACGGAAACCTTTATTACCTTTTATCTCAATGTCAGTACAGTTATCATGAACAACACACACAATTTTCGCAGCAATCCTTTCCTGTTCCCGTCGACTTCAGGGGGAGACAGCAGGTTCACAACAGCTAATTGGCCATGGTGGCGCACAGCTAGCTACGATATTTTATGAAATATCCATGTGCCGAGCTCGCGCAAAATGTAAACATCACATTGTCACATGGTCACGGCGAGAACCGGAACACCTGCATTAGGTCTACTGTATGTTTCCTGAGGTTGGGACTGTGAGCTTGTTGAGAGCTTTTTTAACAAGTCCGAGCGCTCCAATGACAACTGGGATAGTGTGTGTCTTCATTCCCCACATTTTGCTTATTTCAATTTCCAGATCTTTGTATTATTATTATCCAAATACTGTTGGCATAACTCGAGTTTTGGTCTCACATGCGCTTGATTTCAATCTTCAGATATCGATACTTTTTTGATTTTCTCTGCTTCTTTTTTAAAGATGTTTTTGTCATCCTAGATCAGTGGTTCCCAAAGTGGGGGTCAGGACCCCTTGGGTGGGGGCCCCCAGATTATTTCAAGATGAAACAAAAAGAAAAATGCTACTGTTCTTAGTACATTTTCTGTGTGTAAATCAGCCTATAATTAGTGAAATCCATTCAATTATTCAAAAGAAACTGTTTAGATACATACAGTACAGTATTAACTTGATTATAAAATGCTTTTCTTTCCTAAAGTAGCGTAAGAGGCAATAACTTTATACAATGGGGGTCCCGAGTTGTTTATGTGTCAATTTTGGGGTCCCAGCCAAAAATGTTTGGGAACCCCAGTCCTAGATAGCCGCATCAGTCATGGAGCACAATGTCTGGCCAATTTGCCATGATAGTGCAGTCTGTAAGGTCATGTCCCACATCAGCACACAGTCACCACTGTCAACCACTTTTTCAGTTTTGTGCTTGTACCACTTCTCACCTGTCCCTGCACCCATTCTTTGGCATAGTCCCATGAGGTAAGTTCCAACCTTGTTGTGTCTATCCAGTATCCAGATACTCTTTTGGAGCCAACATTTTGCAGCCGGAAACTGATGGTCTGACTGATGGTCTCTTCTTCCTCCCCACACAGTACACGTGACCTCGTGTGCTGTGTATCTCCCATGTCTTGATGTTTCTATATGTGCTTTGCCTAAACTTAACCTGATTGTCATTTCGCATATCTTCTTTTGTAAGGCGCATTGAGTTGCCTTGTGTACGAAATGCGCGGTATAAATAAAGTTGCCTTGCCTTGCCTATTGTTATCATCATCGTCGTCATTAATATTGTTATTAATATTGTTATTGATATTGTTATTAATATGTGTGTGTTAATAAATATTTCCTCATTTATTTTATTTATTGGATGTAATATTTAGCGATCGCGCCGTAAATCATCTCTTCTGTTTTGATGTCGTGGACCACAAAGATATTTGTGGACGCCTCTGATTGGCTGTCGGCTCCATGCCTTAATCCCATTGGCTCACATCTCACACACCCGAGCTCTGATTGGTCGAAAACTCGAAACCCGGAAATGTCAGCGCCGTAGTGAAGCTTAACGTGAAGAGCTAAAGTAGCGACTATTTCATCCGGATCCGACATTTTTTACCTTTTACACAGATTTTTCGCAAGCAACAAGCATCGGAATATATCTCCATTTGCTTCTCCTTTGCAAAGTAGCGCATTTAGCTCTATTTGTTGTTTTTCTCCGCCGTCCGTAAAGATATTTTGTCATTTAGCTTGTTAGCATTTTAGCTTACACCTGCAAACGCAAATAACATACCCACTTCTTACTAAAAAACTCGCATTCTATACGACTCTGGACTCATGCGCTCGACTTTTTTACTCAGTTGGATCGAAGAAGACATGCACTTTTGACAATCCTTGCAATCAGTGACATAGCTTTAATATTGAGCATGCATTTACATAAGTTGTAGTAGTGAAATTGCACGTACCCGAATGTTGGCGTTCAGTAATCATAATAATCGCAGGTACAGGTAGCAGCTCGCTAGCTTCGCAACTATGGGGCACAAAAGTGGACTTAAAACGACAAGGACTTTATTTTATGGGACAATTCTCCTCGTACTTCTCGCCAAAGCAGTAACAGCTGGTAAGTTGTCAGTGTTTATGCAAGACACGAGTGCTTGATCGCTAAATATCCACGTTACTCGTACTTACTTTACAGAGGAAGACAAGGATGGAAAAGATGAGCCCCAGCTAAAGGTATGTCTATATTTATATTGCTGCTTATTTACCATGGAGTTATTATTGTTAGGAGCATGTTATAAACACTCCAGACTATAGTTGCATCGTGTGTCATTTGTGTTATGTCATCCTTTCGCCTTATGCCTTTCACTAATACAGTGTTTCCCATTATTACAGGAGACTATGTGGCCCCAAATTGTCTAAATGTCGTTCCTGTTGTGTAAACAAAAAAGTATTCTAATAAGGCTGCACAATATATCGCAAAAAATATTATTAGGTGATGCAATATCCATATCGCAAGAAGCCACAATAGCGCATTTTCTCCAGTTCGGCTTTACCCAAATCTAAAAGCTTCTGGACTGGAGTTAACAGCCTACAGGCCATCTATCTATCTATCTATCTATCTGAAAGCTAAGAACAAATCATTGTTGCTTTTTTTCATCGTTTTTCGTCAGTTTTGTTGCTTTTTCATTGTTTATGTCGCTATTTTGATGTTGTTGTGATTTGGGTAAAGCCAAACTGGAGAAAATGTGCTCTGTTAAAGGAATAGGCCACAATTTTTACATACTGAGATATGTTCTTACCTTAGCTTTGACGAGGTCATTTGTACCTGTCTGGTCTTCACTTGTGCCTTCCGTAACGTAAACACAGCACAGAAGGCGTTAGCATTTAGCCTCTCTCTTCTCCTCTATAGCTCCAAACGAGGTGAAGACAAAAGCTACCAAACTCTTCCATGTTTTCCCTATTTAAATATGGTTACGTGAAGTGTTACACTATAAAGTATAATTACACAAAATTAAACAATGTGGATTTTCTAAGCGGATAAAAAGGGGAACTATATTGTAAGGCATAATAATACCAGGAGTAATTCGACAGCCGCGCAGTGATATCTTCACTTTACTGTGCGGAGGCCGAATTACTCCTGGTATTATTACGCCTTACAATATAGTTCCCCTTTTTATCCATAGAAAATCCACATTGTTTAATTTTGTGTAATTATACTTTGTAGTGTTACACTTCATGTAAACATATTTAAATAAGGAAAACGTGGAAGAGTTTGGTAGCTTCTATCTTCACCTCGTTTGGAGCTATAGAGGAGAAGAGAGAGGCTAAATGCTAACGCCGTCTGTGCTGTGTTTACGTTACAGAAGGCAAACGTGGAGACCAGACAGGTACAAATGAACTCGTCTAAGCTAAGGTAAGAACATCTCAGTATGTAAAAACGGTGGCCTGTTCCTTTTTAAGGTGGGGGTTAAGAGGTTAATGCTCAGCCTTAGATGTAATGTCATAGACCATGATTTGAGCTCTTAAGTTTATGTAACATTTTTCATATTATACTAATAAAACAGAAGTTAATAATAACAGTGTCGCACAGTTTAGCCTGAAACATGAATGTGGTTTTCTGTCCTGTCATTTATAAATAATGTTTATGTTTCTCTGTCCCTGAAATAGTCTTATACGGAGGCCAATTCCGAAGAGGAGGATGTTCGCCCAATAGTAACTTTTGAAGAGGCCACAGAGGAAGAAAAGCCCCAGGAAGAAGACGGCCTCCCGGGGGAAGAGAAGGAAGATCTGCCCCTGCAGCCTCCACCTGTGGAAGAGAAACCTAAAGAAAGTAAGATTTCAGTTTGTAGCCAAAAGAAGTGCATGGTCGTTGGTGAAAGCATTATTTGAATGAGGACCTAAAAGCTGTGTTGAGGTTTTGCCAGGTTTATTATTATAAATGGGTTAAACTACAGTAAATTGTGCACATTTTGTATTTATAAAGGTGGAATCAAAATCACAGAAAGGCTCAATTTATTCAAAAATGGCAGTGAATGCAGCTTATTTGTGTCTCCCTCTGACCTTCAAACAGTTTCCTGCTTGATTCAGAGCCAAAGCTTTGTGTAACATGTGTTCTCAGTGCCACTGTAACCGTCCTCTCCCTGGGAACAGCCGCTCCCTGCACCTGCTGCACACTCCGTTAGATCACAGCAGAGGGAGAGTTTTCCATTAGAAATGTAAAACATGAAATAAAGAGCTTTGAACTACAATAATTGAATCAGTAATCTGTAATCATTAGAGGTGGGTTATTTGATAGAGACTTCGAAATGTAAAAATGTGCAACAGTGCAGTTTTAGTGATGATTTTCCTAATTTTCTTGCATTTTAGCCTCGTTTTGGTTCAGATTTAGTCTATTTCTAGTCTTTTCGTGACACAATCTGAAAATGTTGAATTAAATGAAACGCACTGTGTTGATGTGAATTGGTTTGGTGAAATACAAAGTGTCCTTTACCTGGATGTAAGTAACTGTTCTGATCTGGCGTCGCTGCAGTTTTTCAGGTCTAGAATCAGCAAAAACTATGAGCTCCAAGAATGACCTTCTAGCTGTGAAGCAGGAGCGCTAACCACTGTATCATCCTGCCGCCCGCTTATTCCATCACTGGAAAGCCAGGATTCATCGGGCTCTTCATCATAAGAGAGGTTAAGGGAGCATTCAATTTCAGATTCAGTTCATTATTACCCGAAAGTGCAATGTCAAGACTAGGGATGTCGAGATTAACCGGTTTTACGATTACCACGATTATTAAAGGACGCGGTAGGTTATCCGTAAGAATTTCAGAAGCCACGGTTTACCGCGGAAATTTTCCACGCTGATGCACGAGCCGCTGCTGCGCCATAAACAGCGTAAACTCACCAGTAGTTGAGCGAGGCAGAAGGACGCTCTCCTCCAGTGTTGTATCCACCCAAAAACGATTGAAGTCAGCAGAGTGGGACGTCTTTAGGATCCAAAACATGACCAAGGCGTTGTTGTTGTTGATGGAACATCTGTTATGCAAACCCTGACGTCAGAAAGTTGCAGCAAAAGGCGCTGATATCGGCTACGTCGAATATAAACAACATCTTGGAGATAATCCTTCGCTGTAAATGTCCAGGTCAAGGTAATGAACTGCATAATTCCATAATGGGAAATAGACGCCACAACTGGCTCAGGATGTAAACAAACCGCGCACATGTGAAAATCAGCTGTTCAAAAGAGTCTCCTTAGTCATTTTGTAAACACGTTTCATTCTCTGTTCATCAAAACATCTGACGAATAATTAAGCAGCAGCAGAACTTTAGAGAACAGGAAACCTAGCCTAGACTGTGGCCTAATAATATATAGTAAAATAATGATGATAATTGTGGTCATTATAAAGTAGTAAAGTTGACATTGTTTTGTATTATTCACTGCAGGCCTATTTATTTTAATGCAAAACAATCTTAAAGCATTTTTCATTTTTAGAAACAGTGAATGTTTACAAGTCCAAGTATTAAAAAGCTTTTTAAAGACAAAAACTAAAAATATCAGTTCCTTTCATTCGGTCGATAATCGTGAATAATCGCAATATTTTCTCTCACAATAATCGTGACTCAAAAAATTGAAATTGTGACGCCCCCTAGTGAACACATAAAACGACATTACACAACATAAAAACAAACAAATGTCATATAAAAAACATAACAGTCAAATACTGTACAATAAAAAGTCCATACAAAAATTAAAGTGCCTTGTTTAAAATGCATCGGCCGCCACAGAGTCCAGATCTTAACCCCATTTGGGATGTGCTGGACAAGGCTTTGCGCACTGATCACACTCTCACATCATCAACACGAAATCTTGGAATAAATTTATGTAACATTGGATCTTTTGAGAAGACGTTTATTGAAACAACGCCCCAGTAAATGGGAGCTGTAATCAAAGCTAGAGGTGCTACAACCAAATATTAAAGTGTGTGACCTGACAGTGTATACTAGTAATATCGCAAAATTAGTTATTCATATTCACTGTGTTTTTTTCTCATATCTTGCTGCTATAATCCCTAACCAGTGCCTTAAAAGACAATAGTTATGTTCATTATTTCCATAAAAGACTATTTTGAGGTGAGTGTGGGTTTAAGTCTTTTAATCACGATCTTAAAAGGTCTTTAAAAAGTCTTAAATTTCACATTTGAAAGTGTGTAGGAGCCTTGTAAAAGCACGTAATGAGCTGTAATTTCAAGTTTGCTGTGTCTCCAGTCTTTCCAGTGTGAGAAGCTTCATGGTGAGTATGAGAAGACCTTACACTTTTGCCTCTAACTCCCTGCATGTTTGCCCTTTTCTCTGTGTGTGCTTCAGTCCCGGTGGTGAACGGCGGCACTTCTCACGGAGAGCCCTGTGTTTTCCCCTTTTACTTCGAGGGCACGGAGTTCTCGGACTGCACCCTCGAGGGGCGCAGCGACGGCAGGCTGTGGTGCGCCACCACCTACAACTACGACCAGGACAAGAAGTGGGGCTTCTGTGAGAGTAAGACGTTACATTTTTTCATTTCTCTAACAACTGTAAAGCAGATGCTATTCAGGACAAATGTCTAATTGTTATTTCAGGCTTTTCTGAAGAGAGATTTGATTAGGTTTTTGTACATATCTGTATTGTTTGTTTTTTATTTTCAGCGGAGGAGCAGGCGCAGCAGAGACTGGAGGCGGAGGAGGCAGAGGAGCAGTACCAGACGGTTCTACAGCTGCTCAACATCACCACCAGGAAGGCCCAGAGGAGAGAGTGAGCTTAACCCTTTCAACAGTCAGTGCGGTTACATGACAAAGAGAAACTCAAGTCTCTCGCCTATTCAGACTAGAACAGGATTGCCAGAACCCATGTAAACCCGGGAAATTCAATTGGGACGGGTTCGATCTGCCTGGGCCGATTGGAGCAGAATGCTTTGTGCATCGGATTAGCACAACGTAACTGCTGTCCCTGCCCCAGAAACTGTCAGGCTGCCGAACGCAAAAACAACACATTGTCAAATAGCATTATGTTAGCTACTTCTAATGGATTACTGCCGTTGTTCAGCAAAACTGTGAACTTCTGCTCCAGCACGGAGGACAGGATCATTTTAGTGGCTGGATCAGCTAATGTTAGCGCTGATCGATCATATGAAAACAGGAAATAAGCACAAATAAAGTCACTAAAACATCAGCTAAAGCGTTTTTTGAATTTAAAGGATCTGTATCATGCTATTTTAGCCATTCCAAAGTAAAGTATAGGCATTTATATGATATATTGTACCTCTATCACTATGGAGTACTCATTTTTGTGATAAATATAAAAAGTATATATATATATATATATAATATAATATAATATAATATATAAAAGTATTTTCTGGGGGTATTTTTCCAACCTGGAAGACAAAACACTTGGATTCAGTTAACTCCGCCCCCTCTCTCCGCTCATACAACTTTAGCTGTAGTAGAAATATATATATACTGTATCACAGCAAAAAGTGAAGTTTGATTCTGGCCAAGGTTCACCAAGCATCCATCAGTGACGGTCACAAACACTATTTTGGCTGATAGTCGCTGAATCCCGGAGAGAAATTCCAACTTCTGGCGAGTGTCCTCTTCTTTAGGAAGTAAAGACGTGACATTATTGTTAGGTAAGAAAAAAGAACAGGTGTCCAGACTCCAGAGTAGGTTAGAAAGAGCTCTTTCTTCACAACTTTAGGTGTAAACATGACATCTGTTCAGATGCTCAGGGGGAGTGCGCGGGTCAGGCACTTCCTCTTTTTTTTTCTTACGACCGTAATAATGACAAAGCTGTTTTATAAATTAAAACCAGGCCATAAGGCATTACATTACAGACGTCGAGCACTTCCGTTCCTTTGTGACGACACAACTGAACAGCTCAGTGGTTTACCAGGAGAGGGCGGAGCAGCTGCTCAGAGAGCAGGATTCAGGAGGATTACTTAGAACTGCGTGAATGAAGCCAAAAACTGCTCTGGGGTGTTTTTGAGAAGGAAATAGCATAACAATTTTTGCATGATATAGGACCTTTAATGTATAGTTAAACACTCTCATCAACAGAGAGCCGTGGCACATTGTAGCATATTACGATAGCCTATAGCTATCCGCTAACTGCTAACCACGGGTGCTAATCAACATCTGTTTTAAGAGTTTTAAGTGGATTTGAGTCTAATCACTGGGGTGAACCTTGGCGTAAACTAGGACATTGCAGTTAACCCCAGAACAGCAGTTCGGTCTGAAAGCACCTTGGGCTAATCGGGGCTAACTGTTTGCTAACAACAGCATAGCAGCCAAAGGTTATTGAGCTGTATCCAAAGGACATTCGGATCAATGGTTCTCATGTAGACTCGGACAAGACTGGTTTGATCAAAGTCAAATCTTTAGCCGAGTCGGATTAGGCTTCACATGTAAACATACTTTATTTATTATTTATTGTAGAGACCATGAAGCAAGTTGTGGAGCTTTCCCTGGCGTACACAGACTGTTATATGGAATGGATTAGGACTTAGGTTTTCTAATATCTCATTGAAATTTAGGGGCCTTACAAAGACATTAAATTTGACTCGCTGCTACCTGTATTAACCCGGTCATCCATCTTTACCCAGACTGTACCAGACGCTGCTGAAGGTGTCTGAGAAGGGGCATCTGAAGGCCATGGAGAAAGTGGCCTACTCCATGTTGTTCGGAGACTACATGACCCAGAACGTGACCCGGGCCAGACAGATGTTCGAGAAACTGTCCGTGGAGGGGTCGCCCAAAGCCCAGACGGTAAACTGACCTTTCATGTAAACCTCATTACGATTATTAAAGTTCTGAGATTCTGTTTTATGTCTTTGTCCCTGGCAGGCGCTGGGCTTCCTTTACGCCGCAGGACTCGGGGTGAACTCGAGTCAAGCCAAAGCGCTGGTTTACTACACATTTGGAGCGTTGGGGGGAAACATGGTGGCTCATATGATTCTGGTGAGTCAAAACATCAGCCACATACCAAACTTATACCCGACATGCGCACTTCCCTTGTGTCACGTGATGATCATTTCTCTCCCTCATGGTTAAATACAGCGACCTCATGCGCGAGACCGAGGAGTAGGGCTGGTTACCGTTACAGTTTTTCGATATTGGTACATAAACGATACTTGGTTTACAATACCGATACCTGAACGATGCTTTTTTCGATATCTGTACTAAAATATTGTAGCTATTGTTCCTATAGACAGACCTTAATGTTAGTTTTTCGTACCTGACGTCTTTTGGACGAAAATGCTTAGTTTTAGTCATTTCTAAATGTGATAGTTTTAGGCACGTTTTAGTCAGACGAAAATGTTTTAGTCAAGTTTTCGTCAGTTTCATTATAAAAGTTATAATTAATTTCGATGAGTATTGAAAATTGGGATAAATAACAGTTATCTATTGGCTTTATAGCTTTTGACAAACAGATTACACCACTGTCATTGTGAACAGGAGTTTCCCCAAAAGCGCCCGCTCTCCTCGTCCTCTGATCACGGCTTCCAGAGCTGCGGCGCCGCTCTGTGTCACGTTTACCGGTGTGTTCTCCCGCTCCGCCTACAAACTCTGTTTGTGAACGATCTAACGAACCACTTTCTCCCATTTTAGTCTCGTCTCGTCTCGTTGACGTAAACTCATAAACGTCTCATCAGGTTTTAGTCCCCAAAGAGCTATTTTTAGCTCGTCATCGTTACGTTATCATTTTAAACAAAGGGGCGTCAACGAAATATTGTTATCGTCTTCGTTGACGAAAACAACACTGATCTAGAACCAGAAAACATAACGATAATGTGTGGAAGATCTGCACATTTACAATATCAGGGTCATTTCCAAGAAATGTCTGAACAATGGGGAATAATTTGTAGAAATTGTGGCGAAAAAAATTGGGAAGTGCGGCAAAGAAAGGGGGGACGGGAGAAAATAGGGCAAATATTAGTAATAAACAATTGACAAATATTCAGAAATTTTTTTTTATTTTGACTGAAAGTCACTTTCTTTAATGCTGTCCTTGACCAAAAGTAATAAAACTGTAATTTTTTTTCCGATATCGGCTTTTGATGCTTTTATTTTTTCAATTTTTTCAATGATGTGAGTGAAGTAATGCTTCCATGTATTATTCTGTATATATTTTATGAACGTTTGTAAGTATAACATCAACCTGTCCAGGGACTGCGGATGGAAATTTGCATTTTTGCCATAACCTGGCACATGACTCTTCTTTTTTTAGACTAATGTTTTTTGTGCATTGTCTCTGATCAAATCAAATAAAATTCTAATTCAATACCGGTAGTACCTAAACCTTTTTTTGGGTACCACACTGGTATCGTGTAACGGTACCCAGACCGACTTGAATCAGCACATGAAGAGGATCTGCAGGTTTATTATAATATGAGTCTGCGTCGTCAAGAGGCATTGTTAATGAAGGAGACACACGGTTTCTATGGATCGCTCAGAGTCTGTTCTCAGTTCTCATCCCGAGCAGAGAGAGGGGCAGAGGAGAGACATACCTTGATGATATAACATTGATTCATAATATACCAATGTTCCAGTCCTGCACCGTGTGTTCAGTCAAAATAAGTCCTTTCTTTGCTCAAAAAAGAGGAGTGAAAGTGAAACTGGCTCAAGGTCGGCTGCTTTCACACCACATCCTGCCCCAGAGGCGAGAGGAGCCGCTCCGAGAGAGACACCTGTTTCAACCAGTCTAACCACAGCTCAATGTGCCAGATAAAGTCAGTATTTATGGACTGTTTTGTTTTATCTGTGTTGCCTTTCACACAAAATAATCATCTTGAGAAACAGAAACAATTCAAATGCACTGGGGGAAAAGCTTTATCGGTGTCTAATTATGGCCATGACTCGTGTACAAAAGAGAATGTGAAATCTGAGCATTGCTGGATAAATCTGATGTGTTTGTTTTCTCTCCGTCAGGGGTACAGATACTGGGGCGGCGTGGGCGTCCCGCAGAGCTGTGAGTCTGCGCTGACTCACTACAGACTGGTGGCCAATCAGGGTAAGTGTCTACGACTTTATGTACTCATGTATGCACATTTCATTCAACGTATTTGCTCATCTGGTAATCAAGGCGAGATGCTGCAGGTGAAAATATCAATCGTTCAATGCTGAGATTGTCTAGTTTTCTCCCTTAAAGGGGGGTATTATGCTTTTTTCAATCACATAGCACCAGTCTATAGCATACTACAATGATGACGTAACCTTCTGTTGGTCTGTATATGCAGTAAATTAAAATAACTGCCTTGAATAAAATTGCTCTCTCAAAATGGCTGTACTGAACGTCTTGAAATAGGCCTCTGTCTCTTTAAGAAGCTTTCCGACACGCCCCTTCAGCACACTGCTGTGGCATCTAAACAACACTACTGTGCGGGGAGGGGGCTCTGCTGAGCTGAGGAGCAGTGGTTGGTGGCTTGGCTGGTGACGAAAGGTCCAGAGGCGTCTCCAGGAGGTGGGGGCGTTCCTAGGAGGACTGAGGCATAGCTACACCTAAAATGGCTGCCGTCCAAGTTTTTACTGATTACTCAAAAATATGTGAATGAGCCAAGGCAACACTCCAGGCATGTGTTTAATGAGGGAATGACATAATAACATGATATAAAGCTTGAAAAAGTCCATTTTACATAATACCCCCCTTTAACTTCTTAGTTTTAATGTCCGACTAGAAAAGAGACAGAACTCTCTCTTCATGTTTATTTTATGAGGTTTTGTTAACTTCCAATGTTGTCTGAAATCACACTAACCGTGCTCTGTCGTGTAATACTGGCCTATTTGTTATTCACGCGACACAATTATTGAGCTTTGGACTGTGAAAAACATGGCAAAAACAGTATTTTTACAGATTATTTTTCATTATTATACGGCTCTTTACAATGCAATTGACTTGAATGTGATTTTCCAAAGTTCTACCGGTCATTATTTTCTGATAGAGGACCTCTGAAAAAATAATGACCGCTGCCAATGGCAACAGAGTTCGTGCTTGTAATACAGGTCTTTCATATCAGTAGAAGTAGAGACACTGTCTCTGTCCCCGTCCATAAGAGGACTTGGGGGAATCGCTTGTGAAGTTAACGGAAGTCTGACTTTCAACTTACCCAGAGATTCACCACCATTCCTCCTCTCCAACTGCACCTTCAACTAAGTAGCTAGGCTAGCAATAAGTAGCTAGCTGTGCTGCTACTAGCCTAGCCACACTGCCTGGAATCACAACAAACGTTGCCAAGCAACGCGTAAACTTTTGGGAACTATTTGCCGCGGAAATCCTTAAATAAACCTCTCGGCCTTCATAAAAGTGTATGAAGTTTATTTTGTGTGTACAGTTGGCAAACAGCCGTATAATAAGCGGGAAAATAAGCACTTTCAGGGCGAAACAAGACCATTCCGCTTCGTGTCGGGGTCCAGTTCTGTACATTATCCCTTAGCTAATAACTGCTTTATACAAAAACTAAACCAATATCCCAGCTAAACATAAAAAACGTTGAACTAACGTGTCACAAAATAAAACTAGAAATTGAAACCCGGCTCAGATTAAGTCGCTGAAGATATCAAATAGCAAGTTTTATTCATTAAATGGCTTATTTTTATATGAAATCATAAAATGACAGAAAAGTTGCAATACATTTTATTATTTATGTCAGTGATGTTTAGACGTTTCAAATCAATATTTCTAAATGTATTATTTCTCCCTATTCACCTGCAGCGTCTCGCCTTAACACATGTTGTAACGAAAGCTTCCCCTGGTAAAACCTCTGTATTGTCATTTCCTCCCGGCTCCGTGGCGCCCTCCAGTGGCCAGTGACGTGTCCCTCACCGGGGGCTCGGCGGTGCAGAGGGTGCGGCTGCTGGACGAGGTGGAGAGTCCGGGCTCGTCCAGCGGGATGTTGGAGGAGGATCTGATCCAGTACTACCAGTTCCTCGCGGAGAAGGGAGACGTCCAGGCGCAGGTCGGACTCCGCTCTGCTCTCTTTTAGATCTTTGGACCTTTGAAACGTGTCAGAGTGGATCATTCTGTCGTCTGAACTCACTAGGAGACACAAACACCCGCCTTAAAATGTATTTAGTAATGTAATCTGTTACTTTGTCCAATCTGAGTACTGTATTCTGAATACTTTCATGTAAATTTGCATAATATTAATGCATAAAAGTGGCATATGATTGAGGCTAACTTTACCTGAATACAGTTACCCACAATGAATATTCTAAATACATGTATTCAGGTACTACCCAGCAGCTGAAGGTATTTTCTTTCTTACAGGTTGGTCTTGGTCAGCTACATTTGCACGGAGGACGAGGGGTGGAGCAGAACCATCAGGTGAGCCCAGAGTATAGGGCTGGAAAGTCTCGTACCAGAAGCACTTCCGGTTCTTCGCTCGGATACAAACAAACAACCAGTTGTTCGAGGAGGCGGCTGAATTGAATAGTGCTAAATGCTTTCATGACATAGCGAGTGATTAGCCTTAGCAGTTCAACACAAAATGCCAATCAACGCCAGCTGGAGACGGCCAACAGCAGCACATTAAGGCACGTAGGTCCGTTGTTGATAAAATAGTTTACAGAGGCAATTTATACCAAAGAGTTTATTTTACTTTTTCTTTTAGTTAAAACCTCTTAACCCCCACCTTAACCGAGCACATTTTCACCAGTTCAGCAACAAGCATAACGCACAACAAAAAAGCGACAAAAACGTTATAAAACATGACAAAAAATCAACAAAAGCCAAAGTGATGAAAATGTACTTGGTTAAAGTGGGGGTTAAGAGGTTATGACCATATTTAGTTCGTGGTTTGTTTCACAGTAGAGGTGTTGCCCTCACACACGGAGCTCCACATGTCCAGTGACAGGGGAATAAAAAAAAAAAAGCGGATCAAAGGCAGAGGAAAAGGCAGGCGGGCGTGTCGACCCTCCTTGACCAAGGCGTCTACAGATATAAAAAGGCGCATGTCACTACGAGTATAACTTACTCGAATATTATCACTAAATGGGACCGTGCCACAAACCTCAGCGACTAGCATGGCCGTATACGTTAGTATAGTTTTAGTATAGTAGTATAGTATAGTAGTATAGTAGTATAGTATAGTATAGTTAGTATAGCTAGTATAGTTACAGTGACTGTAAGAGAATTCTACAAACGATGATCGGAAGTTTGGTTATGGTGCCCCCTCTTATACGCCCTTAGCACTTGATGCATGTGTTTTTATTGGTGGCAGTATTTACCCCGATTGGGTGATTAAGTGAATCTAATGACGCACATGCCTCAGTATTTTGGGGTCACTGAGAGGGGGGTCATTTTATTCCATCACAATGACCCGTGTACTGTTGTACTGTAAATGAAGTGTTGAATATTGTTATGAAATGTAGATTCTGTGTGTGCTTCCGCATAAGACATAGTTAAACCTTTTGAGTTTCGATATTATTTTGAAATCTTCGTTGTGGGCTAAGTTTATGCTTAGGTAATTGATTTGGGTTTACCTTTATGATGGCGTTTAATTTTATTCTTTTTCACTCGGTCAAAGCCACTAGATAGCCGTGACTTTGCTAGGGGGGGTTGTAAGAGATAATATTAAATCGCTAGTTATCATACTGGGTTAAGCTATAATGTCGTACTGCCCGTAGGTCAAGCTGTGCGGTCGTACTATCTCTTTATAGCCTTGACTGGGTGTTCAGGCGCCGACTATCAAGCCACTGAATGCTCGCGTGCGTGTTAGTGTGACGCGCTTAGAGGGTATTTACGTGTCCTCTGGGGAAGCACAGACAGACTTGAATGTTAGGACTGGCACAATGTCTTGAGTTCATGTCTCGGGGTCCCGCAAAGATGGCAAATAAACTTCTCCTGCATAAGACATCCTGACTGCTGCCTATTCTTCACCAACCTTTCGATCATCGTTTTGTAGAATTCTCTTACAGTGACGAAATGTGTCCAAAATAACACTGAAAAAGCCATCAGAGCGAATGAAGTCCGCGATATCAGTGCAGGACAACCAGCGTGTGTTTGTTTGTATCCGTGGACGGAAATCTCGCAAATTCTCGCACTTCCGTTTTCCAGCCCTATTGTCCAGGTCATAAAAATACGACTACGAAATGAGTTTACCTCCAGCTGCTGACCAAAGCTTTTTGAAATCTTTGAACAATTTCTTCTTTAACAGAGGGCGTTTGACTACTTCAATCAAGCTGCTAATGCGGGAAACACGCACGCCATGGCTTTCCTCGGGAAGGTGAGCGCATTATCCACGAGTATAGAAACATAAAATCCATTAGAAGGTTTAACTGTAATGGTGTGGACAGATGTACTCCGAGGGCAGCGAGTTCCTCCCTCAGGACAACGAGACGGCGCTGCAGTATTTCAAGAAGGCGTCAGACCTGGTGAATATCGATAAAGTGTTTATTACGTCTCTTATGCTGTAATGACACTGTCGTCTTCTCTCAGGGAAACCCGGTGGGACAGAGCGGGCTGGGAATGGCCTATCTGTACGGGCGAGGGGTCCCAGTGGTGAGACTCACTGTTTGTTACACATTAATCTCCAGGTTTGTTCTAACTGGAGGTTTGTGTGGCAGAACTACGAGCTGGCGCTGAAGTATTTCCAGAAGGCGGCGGAGCAGGGCTGGGTGGACGGGCAGCTGCAGCTCGGCACCATGTACTACAGTGAGTGAAACGACAGCGCCGGCGAAATACTGTAGTATCTGTGTCCTAACTGTGGCGCTGTTCCTCCTCCGCCTGCAGATGGCATCGGAGTGAAGCGTGACTACAAACAGGCTCTGAAGTTCTTTAACCTGGCGTCTCAGGCCGGGCACATCCTGGCCTTTTACAACCTGGCCCAGATGCACGCCACGGGCACCGGCGTGATGCGCTCCTGCCACACGGCGGTGGAGGTAACGCCAAACCCTCTCCTTCCTGTGGCCCACACTAACATGTCCTCTCTCCTTCCTGTGGCCCACACTAACATGTCCTCTCTCCTTCCTGTGGCCACACTAACATGTCCTCTCTCTCTCTCTATGGCCACACTAACATGTCCTCTCTCTCTCACTATGGCCCACACTAACATGTCCTCTCTCCTCTCTGTGGCCCACACTAACATGTCCCCTCTCCTTCCTGTGGCCCACACTAACATGTCCTCTCTCTCTCTCTCTATGGCCCACACTAACATGTCCTCTCCTCTCTATGGCCCACACTAACATGTCCTCTCTCCTCTCTATGGCCCACACTAACATGTCCTCTCTCTCTCACTATGGCCCACACTAACATGTCCTCTCTCTCTCTCTCTATGGCCCACACTAACATGTCCTCACTCCTCTCTGTGGCCCACACTAACATGTCCTCTCTCCTCTCTATGGCCCACACTAACATGTCCTCTCTCCTCTCTGTGGCCCACACTAACATGTCCTCTCTCCTTCCTGTGGCCCACACTAACATGTCCTCTCTCCTTCCTGTGGCCCACACTAACATGTCCTCTCTCTCTCTCTATGGCCCACACTAACATGTCCTCTCTCTCTCACTATGGCCCACACTAACATGTCCTCTCTCCTCTCTGTGGCCCACACTAACATGTCCCCTCTCCTTCCTGTGGCCCACACTAACATGTCCTCTCTCTCTCTCTCTATGGCCCACACTAACATGTCCTCTCCTCTCTATGGCCCACACTAACATGTCCTCTCTCCTCTCTATGGCCCACACTAACATGTCCTCTCTCTCTCACTATGGCCCACACTAACATGTCCTCTCTCTCTCTCTCTATGGCCCACACTAACATGTCCTCACTCCTCTCTGTGGCCCACACTAACATGTCCTCTCTCCTCTCTATGGCCCACACTAACATGTCCTCTCTCCTCTCTATGGCCCACACTAACATGTCCTCTCTCCTTCCTGTGGCCCACACTAACATGTCCTCTCTCTCCTCTCTCTATGGCCCACACTAACATGTCCTCTCCTCTCTATGGCCCACACTAACATGTCCTCTCTCCTCTCTGTGGCCCACACTAACATGTCCCCTCTCCTTCCTGTGGCCCACACTAACATGTCCTCTCTCTCTTCTCTATGGCCCACACTAACATGTCCTCTCCTCTCTATGGCCCACACTAACATGTCCTCTCTCCTCTCTATGGCCCACACTAACATGTCCTCTCTCCTCTCTATGGCCCACACTAACATGTCCTCTCTCCTCTCTATGGCCCACACTAACATGTCCTCTCTCCTCTCCTATGGCCCACACTAACATGTCCTCTCTCTCTCTCTCTATGGCCCACACTAACATGTCCTCTCCTCTCTATGGCCCACACTAACATGTCCTCTCTCCTCTCTGTGGCCCACACTAACATGTCCCCTCTCTCTATGGCCCACACTAACATGTCCTCTCTCTCTCACTATGGCCCACACTAACATGTCCTCTCTCTCTCTCACTATGGCCCACACTAACATGTCCTCTCCTCTCTATGGCCCACACTAACATGTCCTCTCTCCTCTCTATGGCCCACACTAACATGTCCTCTCTCCTCTCTATGGCCCACACTAACATGTCCTCTCCTCTCTATGGCCCACACTAACATGTCCTCTCCTCTCTATGGCCCACACTAACATGTCCTCTCTCCTCTCTATGGCCCACACTAACATGTCCTCTCTCCTCTCTATGGCCCACACTAACATGTCCTCTCTCCTCTCTATGGCCCACACTAACATGTCCTCTCTCTCTCACTATGGCCCACACTAACATGTCCTCTCTCTCTCTCTATGGCCCACACTAACATGTCCTCTCTCCTCTCTATGGCCCACACTAACATGTCCTCTCTCCTCTCTATGGCCCACACTAAAATGTCCTCTCCTCTTGGCCACACTAACATGTCCTCTCCTCTCTATGGCCCACACTAACATGTCCTCTCCTCTCTATGGCCCACACTAACATGTCCCTCTCTCTCTCTATGGCCCACACTAACATGTCCTCCTCCTCTCCCCACTAACATGTCCTCTCCTCTATGGCCCACACTAACATGTCCTCTCTCCTCTCTATGGCCCACACTAACATGTCCTCTCTCTCTCCTATGGCCCACACTAACATGTCCTCTCTCTCTCTCTCTATGGCCCACACTAACATGTCCTCTCTCCTCTCTATGGCCCACACTAACATGTCCTCACTCCTCTCTGTGGCCCACACTAACATGTCCTCTCTCCTCTCTATGGCCCACACTAACATGTCCTCTCTCCTCTCTGTGGCCCACACTAACATGTCCCTCTCCTCACTACATGCCTCTCCTGTGGCCCACACTAACATGTCCTCACTCCTCTCTGTGGCCCACACTAACATGTCCTCTCTCCTCTCTATGGCCCACACTAACATGTCCTCTCCTCTCTATGGCCACACTAACATGTCCTCTCTCTTCTATGGCCCACACTAACATGTCCCTCTCCTCCTTGGCCCACACTAACATGTCCCCTCTCCTTCCTGTGGCCCACACTAACATGTCCTCTCTCTCTCTCTATGGCCCACACTAACATGTCCCTCTCCTTCCTGTGGCCCACACTAACATGTCCCTCTCCTCCTGTGGCCCACACTAACATGTCCCCTCTCCTTCCTGTGGCCCACACTAACATGTCCCTCTCCTTCCTGTGGCCCACACTACATGTCCTCTCTCCTTCCTGTGGCCCACACTAACATGTCCTCTCTCCTCTCTATGGCCCACACTAACATGTCCCCTCTCCTTCCTGTGGCCCACACTAACATGTCCTTCCTCTCTATGGCCCCTAACATTCCCTCTCCTTCCTGTGGCCCACTAACTGTCCCCTCCCTCCTGTGGCCCACATTAACATGTCCTCTCTCCTCTCTATGGCCCACATTAACATGCTTTCTCTCCTGCAGCTGTTTAAGAACGTGTGCGAGCGCGGCCGCTGGTCCGAGCGGCTGATGGCGGCGTACAGCAGCTTCAAAGAGGGAGAGGCGGACGCGGCGTTGGTTCAGTATCTGCTGCTCGCTGAACAGGGCTACGAGGTCGCTCAGAGCAACGTGGCCTTCATCCTCGACCAGAGTCAGTACAGCTCATCCACGCACTGTTAATTATATCGACTAAAATGATACACTAAAATAAAAACTAAATTCAATTAGTTCATAAGACACATTATTTAATTTACTAAAATATTAATTCAACTTCCGTTACAGTTTGAAAGCGCCTCATATCATTGAAATGGACTGCATAACTTCAAATCATAACAGTGACTTCCTGTTTCGATCAAGCACACCAAAATAAAAGCACCATCTTATTCATTAGTTAAACTTTCTTTCTGCCTAACTATTAAGACTTACACTTAAAATGTGTGTATTTAATTATATTCTTGTAATGTTGCAAGCACCTGCTGAACTAATCAATGAGACGAGCTGTGTGCTTTTATTTTGGCGTGCTGGATCGAAACAGGAAGTCACTTCTTTGGCGGTGTTGTTATGATTTGAGTTATGCACAGTCAATTACACCTGCAATTCACCTTAATCTGGAAGTTTGTGTGGGCCCCGCCATGAATTGTGCCCGCCCCTTCTCTCATATTAGTTTACATAGGACTGGAGAAGTCAAGATAAAATCAGTTACTTCACAGACACAAAGCCGCTTGTAGGCCTCACAGAGAAACGGTGCAGTGTTGACATGTTGGTGCAAATGAACATTTTACACAAATCCTTTTACTAAGCATCAGATTTTTGCGGCGAACGTTATCCCTCGCAGCAGAGGACAGAATATTTCCCTTGTTTTCAAATCCAAAGCTCGGTATGGTCCATGTGGGAGAAGAAACATGAAGCAGAGAATATTATTAAAGATGTTTCAGAAAATGGAAAAATACATTTCTGTTGACTATAAATAGTGTAAAGCATTTATTTTGACAACGGGAACGAATAATTTTTGATATTGTGTCCTTCATATTGTATGCTCTATTTGCACACCTCACCAGAGATGGTCCTTTTTATTTCAAGTTTAATCATTCTATACAATTCAACAACTAACATTTTATTGTGAGACAAATTATTATCATTGTGGGGCATAAATTGAACCTCTGTTAAATACTGTAGACCTAGCCAAAGGTTTTCACGGCGCTGACCATACTCTTATTTGACGGCTTTACAAACAGAAGTAGCCAATTTAAAGACACTGCACTTAAAAGATTTCAACTTTATCGTCACTGATCCAAACATGACAAGCTTATTAACTAATGTTTCATCAAACAACACATTTTAACTTCTTTTAGTCTTAGTCTTTTGATGAGAATGTACTTCACTGTAGTTTTGGTCAAGATTTTTGTTCTTTGGCAGTGAATTTAAATGATATGAGGCTCTTTCACTAACTATTATTAGTCCATTCTTTTACTTTTTATTTGTTGACGAAAATATCTGGAGATTTGAGTCATAGTTTAAGACTCGTAACTTCTGTATGACTTTGACTAAAAACTGTGACAAAATGTTCTGGCTAAATGTCTAAAGTCCTGTGTCTGTCGTGAACAGAGGGGGCACAGATCTTCAGTGAGAACGAGACGTACCCTCGCGCCTTAATGCACTGGACCCGAGCGGCGGCACAAGGTCAGAACGGCGCCCCCTGCCTTTTTAAACGTTAAGGTTAATCGCTCACGGTTCTGCTGCGCCGCAGGTTACACCGTGGCGCGGATCAAGCTGGGGGATTATCACTTCTACGGCTACGGCACGGACGTGGACTACGAGACGGCGCTGATCCACTACAGGCTGGCCTCGGAGCAGCAGCACAGCGCACAGGCCATGTTCAACCTGGGATACATGCACGAGAAGGGGCTGGGCATCAAACAGGTGACTCCAACGTCCCACCAAACTCTTTTTTTTTGCACAAGGCCCGTTTTCTCAAAATTCCACTCTCTAACAACATCTCCACTTTAGTCGCTCCTACAGACTCCACACTTTACAGGCTTGGACTCAATCAGGTTTTGAAGCAGTTTATACAGGGATTTTTTAATATCTAATTTCTGCTTCTTTTATATATATTTTTTTAACTACAAATTTCTTTCTGATCTTGTCAACTTGGCTCTTTTGTGCTCTCCGTTTGGAATGCATACGGAGACGCATGGCGGTTTCTGTCTCCTGCGTGACTCTGTCTGTGCTCCGTCAGTGGCTTTGTTTATCCATGGTCATAGCAACAGAGCAGTAGATGAGATAACCACTGGGGGGCGCTACTGCACACAGCTCAACAGGTGAAGCAGAACAAACGGCTAAACAAGGGATTTGAACCATAGAAATGGCTTCGTTCCATTGTCGCAATACGGACGCCACGCCGCCATCTTGGTCCGGCATATGTTATTATGCAGCCAATGTAATGTAATGGAACTGTTGGCATTTTTCTGATAAAACCCATCATAACAACAAATGCAAGTGTGATCATAAGGATTAAGGATTGCTACTATTCTTGCCACATTTAAAAATTATATAGTATTTTATGAACTTTTGATCGAACAGCCCATAATTGACCTGTAATTGACCGATACAAACAGTAGATGGCAGCCTTGACATCAACATGATGATGGATCATTATATTATATTTTTATACCATGGTCTGGGTGAATACTCGATTCTGATTGGCTGGAAGGTGTCCATTAAAAAGTGATAATGTACACCAGTTAAAAAAACTGTTAAATAACAGTTAAATCACGTTCAATATCACTCCACTGCAGCTGTTTCCATAGTAACGGTAAACAATTGAGATGGAACTAGTTTCAGGTAAAACTGATTAAAAAGGGAAATAACTCCTGCCCAGGACTTAAAAAAATAAGTAAACAGGTCCCAGTGAACAGTTTCAGTTTGCCGGACCGTGGTATAAGCGGGATAATGCACTCCGAGGTGTCCATTATCAGAATAACTGGACTCGGTTACGCCTCCGCGTCGTCCAGTTACTGTATTTCTGATAATGGACACCTCGTCGTGCATTATCCCTTACATATTTTAACTTAACTGATGTTTTCTGTTAATAATTATTCCTATTTCCTAATGGGCTAATTTTGATGATCAGTAAACAAACCAGCGACACAAACTGCCATTAACGTTTTGTCAAACTGATTGTAACAACCAAATAAAGTGACCAAAATAACAATATAAACTTGAAATTATAATTCATACCTGAGTAAGTCAATTCTCTGCAGTTTCGTAGTGACTTTCCTTTGATTAAAACAGTCCCAAACTGCACAGGAACGTTTGATCCGTGAGCCGTAAACCTCCTGCTTCAAACCCCATGGTAACGATGTAACTACATGAAAAGTGAAGGCAGCTACAGTAAAGTGAAGTACGACATATTTCACAGTATTTATATACTTTTCTGTAGTTTCCTTTATCAGGTACATGTCATAAGATGATATTTAATGTCCATTAGATGTGTATTTGTGAATCAGACCCATGAAAAGCCGAAACTTGAACGTCATTTAGCATTTAGCTTGTAACTCAGAGGACACTTTTAAACACTAATTTCTATCTAAAATAAATTATCCAAAGATCTGTACATTTATTAACGATTTCTAACAAGGCTTTGGCCTCCCCTAAAATGTGGTCGATGTGTCGACAACAGCTGAAAACATATGATTTGTTCATAATTTGAGATGTTTGGTGGCTAATGCTAACGGCTATAGGGAAAATACATTGAGGGGCCTAATGGAATGTGAAAAGTATACCGGAGTAGCTTCTTTGCTAACTGTCCGCATGCGTAAGGATTGAATGACGCTTCTCCTTTTTATTTCTATGATTTGAACCATTTGCAAATAAACCATCTCTGCTCTTCTTCAGTTAATGTGGAGTCTATCATCCCGCTGTATTGTCTACATTCCTTCTCCATTTTCTGACGCACTTCCAACGCCCTCTGGTGGCAAGTTTCAATAACACAGGCTGGCCATTATAAACGTGTGGAAGCATAAATGCAGTGACAGTAAATACGCTTGGATCACACAGATCTATTTACATACTAAATGGGAGCATAAATGAGCCTTAATACCTTGCCCAGGGGTAGAAACCACGACCTCAAGAGCCACATGCCGCTCTTTTGAGCATCGCTTATAAAGGTAAACCAATTATGTATAATAGTGACAATCTGCTACAATAGTATGAGGCAAATCTACGCCAGAACGAAGACTGTGACAGATGATTTGTTGGATCATCCAGATTTACTTATATATCCTACAATCAGTACAGAGACTTTTCATCATTTTTACTCTTGATTTATTCTTCATGAAATTAAAAATGTGTGGATAAAAACACTACTGCGGCGCTCTTGAGCTTTTGAAGTTTGCAGAAACCTGACCTCTGATCAAATCTGTGTAATATTTCAACTAAATAAAACCATACATTTAAACTTTGCTCTATCCATTATTTAGATTTTTTCACTTAAGATATCACCATATTTTTTTCACGCAAACATGCCTTAGTTTATCTGAAAACCATAAAATGAGAGAAAACCTTTACACGTTCATGTCGGTAATCTACAGCAAAGGTTTAAAATTAATGTCCCGAGAATCTTTTTTCTCTAGTCCGCCTTAATACGCAGCTATTGTTTCTTTAGTGATTTAAAGAGGGGGTATTATGCTGTTTTCAATCACATAGCACCAGTCTATATCATACTACAATGATGACGTAACCTTCTGTTGTATATGCAGTAAATTAAAATAACTGCCTTGAATAAAATTGCTCTCTCAAAATGGCTGTACTGAAGGTCTTGAAATAGGCCTCTGTCTCTTTAAGAAGCTTTCCAACACGCCCCCTTCAGCACACTTCTGTGGCATCTAAACAACACTACTGTGCGGGGAGGGGGCTCTGCTGAGCTGAGGAGCAGTGGTTGGTGGCTTGGCTGGTGACGAAAGGTCCAGAGGTGTCTCCAGGAGGTGGGGGCGTTCCTAGGAGGACTGAGGCATAGCTACACCTAAAATGGCTGCCGTCTAAGTTTTTACTGATTACTCAAAAATATGTGACTGAGCCAAGGCAACACTCCAGGCATGTGTTTAATGAGGGAATGACATAATAACATGATATAAAGCTTGAAAAAGTCGATTTTACATAATACCCCCCTTTAATAATTTCCTCAAAGCCGTGCAGTAGACTTGTCAGTATAAATGTCACGTTTGTCTGTGTTGTTGTCCAGGACATCCACCTGGCGAAGCGCTTCTACGACATGGCGGCGGAGGCCAGTCCAGACGCTCAGGTGCCCGTGTTCCTGGCTCTGTGTAAACTGGGCCTGGTCTACACCCTTCAGTATCTACATGACCTGAATGTGAGTCACGTGTTACAGCAGGGAGCCTTTTCTTTTGAATTTGAGCTTCACATGTGCGTTCCTCTTCCTCCCCGTTAACTCCCGCCTGCTCCGGCTCGTCAGCTGAACGAGCTGGTCTCTCAGGTGGACCTGGACCAGCTGCTGGGGCCCGAGTGGGACCTGTACCTCATGACGGTTATCGCGCTGCTCCTGGGCACCGTCATCGCCTACCGCCAACGCCAGCACCAGATCATCCTGCCCCCAGCGCCCGCCCCCGCGCCCCCGCAGGCCCAGAGAGGAGCCGCCCCGGACCAGAGGGAGGCGGAGGGGCGGGACGACGCCCCCGCGGCTCCGCCTCAACAACCCGAGCAGCAGTGAGAGCCCAGGACAACAAGCAGAAAAGTGAGTAGAGGTGATGATATCTAAATGTCTGTTTGGAAGATACGCAAATTTACAATGTTAAGAAATGGGGAAGAAATGTGGAAAGATTGGGGAAAAATTTGTTTTACTATTTGTAGAAATTCTCTGTATTTACTTCCTTAATTTGATAATCGTGAATAATCGTAAAATCGTAATATTTTTCCTCAAAATAATTGTGACTCAAAATAATTGAATCGTGACATCTCTAATGGCTAGTATCAAAAAACAACACTGCAAAAGTTTAAAACCTAAAATACTATACATTTATATTTTGAGCGGCTCATTCAAAATCTAGTTTTTGAATGAGCAAAGGTCCGGAACATACAGGTTTAATTCATTCTATTTTTAAGCCCTTATTAAATCCAATAATAATGACTGTGCTTTGAAAATAACGCAGTTCATTGAATCCTGTTATTATTATTTTACTCTAAAAATACATTTTGGCTCTTAAATATCAGAATGCATGTAGCCTGTAATAAAGGCTATTGTGTACATGACACAACACACTGAGCCCTGCTTAGACCTGGGTTAGTCCAGGTTCAGACCTTCTCGCTGCTTTTTTTTTTTTTTTTTTTTAAACAATCAGGAAACAGCCGCACTATTTGCGCATTATGATCGCGCATGTATATTTAATCAGTAGGTAAGTTTATGTGTAGAGCACAATTCACACACAAGGCAATTCAAAGGCGCGGCGGCACGGTAGCACAGCGGTTAGCGCCTCTGGTTCACAGCTAGAAGGTCCCGGGTTCGATTCCCACCTGGACGGGGCCTTTCTGTGTGGAGTTTGCATGTTCTCCCCGTGTCTGCGTAGGTTTCCTCCGGGTACTCTGGTTTGCCCTACCACTAAAAACATGTGCAATAGGTGACTCCTCCAGCCAGGTGATTCTGACCATCAGCCTGGCTCCACATCTGGAGATGGGTCCCCGGGCGCGGCATTGCCCACTGCTCCTTACGGGTTGCCTCAGTGGTATCGAAGGATGTGTTAAATGCAGAGGACACATTTCCCTACGGGGACAATAAAGTAAACAAAGTGCTTCACAGTTGCATAAAATTATAAGAAAGCAGGGATGTCTAAACTTGTTTCACCGAGGGCCACATATTGACATGTATACAGACCCATGGTCAGTGAATTCAAACAACTGTGTGTATTTAAAGCAGTACTAAGTAACTTGTTTACCTTAATAAATCCTTTCCGTAGTCCCTCTGGGGGTAACACAAGTAATGGGATGATTGGAGGGTCTTTCATCTTCCCCTGGTGTCTCTGGACAGAAAACCACACTTCCAACTTCGCTGCCTCCGGGTCGGAGCCACCAATACACACTAACGGAATCACGAAGAAGCTAACAGGCTAACGGGCAAAGCTAACTGTGGGCTAGCGCCACTTAAACAGTATTTACAGCCAAGTTTCAGTTACAAAAAAAAAGATCTCCATTGTGTAACTGGATGAACAATATCCCTCTCTCCCTTTGTCTTTTCTGTCAGCGTAGTATTTACTCTCACGGACAATTAATGAGTACAAAAACATGCTACGACACCTGGAGTGGCGCCTATGGCCTCTAGGGGCATGAGTTACTTAGTACTGCTTTAAGAGAGGTTGATTATATATTCATATTAATTCTGTAAATGTGTGTTTTCTTCAGTGACCGGACAGACGGGACAGTCTCTCGGAGCAGCCGGCGCTCGCTCCACAGACGACACTTTCCTCCTGAAGACGATCTCCGTAGTTTATCTCGTTCACTCACTGCCCTGGGCTCGGTTTCCTCAACGCAGCGCCCCCTACATTTCAGACTAAACGCCTACAGGAGCGACGGACTGCTGCGCTCCTTTTGTCTTTCACTTTTCCAAATAGGAAACATCCAAGTTTTTGTTTTGTTTTCTTCTGCCATTTGACTGCTTCGACTTCTTCTCAGACGGTTTACACAAAGACTCTCCGGATGAGTTGGAGAGGCTGATGCTCCTGCTGCTGCGGTGGAGACGCTCAGCAACTCTTTTTTTTTTTTTTTTAATGACGAACTTCCAAAAGTCCAAATCTTCGCGGTTCTGAAGTCGGAAAAAACAAAAGTAGCCACATGAAAAGACGAACACAGAGACTTCCAGATGCGATTTTTCTATATCAGTTTTTGAAAAATGGCTTCAATCCTAATCTGTTCCGGAGATTTCTGCATGTTTTGAATCATCCTACAGACTTTCAAATTAGCCGCAGAACCGATTACAACTTTTTGAAATGTTCTTTTCTCCGACAACCGGAGAAACTAGTCTAAATTTGAAATGGAAAACTTTAGCGTTGTTTTCTCGAAATGCTGGAACTGATGCTAATGTGTAATAAATAATTTAATTTATGAAAACACGAGATTCTTTCAAAGTCTGTGGCGTGTTTTGTCAACTTTAAACGTCTTACAAGGTGCACTTTATGTTCAAGATTTCCGCATTAATACGTTATTGGCTGGTTATTACATTATTGGCCGGACAAGATGTAAGTCGTTCACAAATCTAATCAATTCAGCAGTTTGAATTTATTTAAAAAACAAACACATTAACCTCTTAACCCCCACTTTAAGCGCATTTTCTCCAGCTCAAATCTAAAAGCTTCTCGACCTGAGAGCTTACAGACTATAGGCCAGAGTATGGCTGGACGATATGGCCAAAAATGAAAATGTTGTTACTCAGTTTGGACGATTACGATTTTAATAGATTTTATTGGATTTTTTTTTTTTTTTTTTTTCAAGTCTCCTGATCTTTCATAATAAGAAAACTGTTCAGAGTCCAGATCATTAATATTTAGATTCATAATATAGCCTATACAGTTAAGCCCATTAGAAAATGTTATTTCTCTTTTAAATATTCCTTGTCTGCTCTCAAAAGTAAAACTTAAGCCATGGAGTTTTCAAAAGCATTTTAGTTTTCTCATCCTCATGCCTCTGCTGTGATTGACAACCGTCTCCATGGAAACTCAAGGGGAAAGGGGCGGAGTTAAGCTGCTGCTGTGCCTCCGCTCAGAGCATCAGGGTGAGAGAAGGAAGAGGATCAGACTGGGGAAAACTCAGTTTTAGTGGAAGAAAACTCTATTGCGCACTCAGAAAACACAACACGTGGTCTTTGTAAAGCAGCAGAGATCGTCAGAATGTCTCTGGGTTTTCTTCGGGTGATATTTCAGAAAACAGTCGCTGCAGAGCGGTTGAACACGCTGCTAAATTAGCAACACGGCGCACGTGAGGTGGACATGGAGCGGCGGACACAATTTAGCCATTTTCCACATCGTCTGTTTTTAAAAGCATGAATTAATTGAATTAATTTGATTTATCGCCCAGCCCTAGGCCAGAGTAACGCCTCATTTGAAAGCTAAGACCAACAAAACTAATTCAGCTTCTTCCTCGTTATCATTGTCACGTTTTTGTTGCTTTTTTTTTACATGTTTAGGTCACAGTTACATTACACTAAAAAAAACAAGATGGCACCAAAACGCTGCAAATAAAACGTGACAAAAATGTGATAACAAAACTAAGGAAGAAGCTTGGTATTGAAGGCTTTCAAATCAGCTGTTAGACTGTTAGACTGGCTGTAAGATCTCAGGTCACGAAGCTTTTAGATTTGGGTAAAACTGGAAAAAATGTGCTCGGTTCAGGTGGGGGTTAAGAGGTTAAACATGGGCTCCTCAGCTTTTGTAATTCACTGCTTTTTGTTTGTTTTTATCACAATCTTCTTTCACTTGCAGCTCATTTGCATCAGACATACGCGGTTCGCCTTTTCACAAAAGTATAATTTGCTATAGAGTTTAAATAAGTTTTAGGGAAAATAACTTCAAAAACAAGAAAACTGTGCCTGAATCATAGACCGTACAAAGAATAGACATCTCCTCCTCACTCCTCCCCGTTTACCACAATGACTATGTTCGAGGGGGAAATCATGGCGGATTTACAGACTCCTCCTCCCGGCTCTGACGAAGCATGTTCCTAATAAGGGCGGGATCTTCACTGTAGACTCCGCCCTTGCGTGACGTGTAGCTCGCGCAGCTCCAATGCTAACAGTCCGACCCTCATTAAGTAGGAGATTTCTAAAATGTATCCTACTATAACCAGCCCGGTGCCTCTGATTGTGTCTAACCCAGCGTAATCACAGGAGGAATATCTAGCTGTAGACAGTTCCAAACAATTAGGCACCGGGCATTAAAGTAGTTTTTAAGGTGTCTAAAGTGCAATGGATTCCAATGGGGGCCTAGCGGCTATATGGCGGTACTACAGCAATGGCGGCCTCCAGTGTCGTCATAAAGCAGAGCAGCCAGCGGCCATTGGAATTCCAACGGGGACAAACCCTCATCCTTGTTGTGAGTCGGTTACATTGATGGTACATCTGCACAGCGCCACCATCTGGTCTGGAGTGTGCATTATTAGGCTTTAAAAATGAACAATACACGGACAAACTGGCTGATTATGGAGCCTTTATAGAAATGTAGTGGAGCAAAAGTAGAAAGTTCTAAATAAAAATACTACTCAAGTAAAGTACAGATCCTCAAAAACTCAAGGGCAGTAGATTTACTTTTGTTACTGACCACCTCGGTTTATGATAGACAGGAAATATCCCTGAATAATTAAAACTGTATATGAATATGTGCTCGAGCAGATTAACTGGACTCCCAGTGTGGACGTGTCAGATGGAGCGGGTTTAAACTTGGCTGCTCCGAGGCTCAGATGGAGACTGAGGAGGCGACGTTCTCACAACAGACGGGACGCTTCCATCAGTGTTTCACAGAATTCAACACTCCATTCACGCGCAGTTTTGCAAATTAAATCTAAAACGAGGACATTTTAAGACACTGCAGGTGAATAGGGGAAAAAGTAAATTCATAGGGCCTCATTTCCTAGTTATCCAGAGTGTTGTTGATGTCTGGAGATTTATTTATTTTTAATTCATGCAGTCTTTATATTTGAGGAGTTTCGTGGTGCTAGGCTAGTGCAAGTCTATGGTAACTAGTAGCCTGCATTAAAAACAGTCTGACCCAAGCACAGTCTGAGGCAAATCACTTATAAACACCAGACTAACCATATAAATGTCTGTGTTAATAGAGTAATTTTAACCATTTTGCATTTAAATAACGTATATTTGAGCAGCATCAGCTTCGTGGCTGTAAGCTAACGCAGCGGCGGAGTGATCTGCGAGAAAATAGTCCCTCAAAATGCGGTAATTCATGTGATACAAGGTCAGTTATATTTCAAACATTATTCTATCGACACAGACATTTATATGGTTAGTCTGGTGTTATAAGTGATTTACCTCAGGTGCACTGTGGAGTGGGTCAGACTGTTTTTAATGCAGGCTAACTGATACCATAGACATGCACTAGCCTAGCCTAGCACCACTAGACTCTTCAAATATAAGGACTGCATGAACTAAAAAAATATATATCTCCAGAAGTCAAAAACACTCTGGATAACTAGGAAATGAGGCCCTATATCAAAAATCCTGAAATATCCCTTTAAGCTGCAGATTACTGACATAAATAGGAGGGGAAATTGTGTTGCAAGTTTTGTGTCATTTCACGTTCTATAAAAATTAGGCACTTTATGGGTAAAAATGGCCAAAATTGGTGATATTTTCAGCGAGGGGATCTAAAAATGGATGTCCTTGGGCAAGGCGCTTCACTCACATTCCATATGAATGTGGGGCATGTGCGAGTGAGAGCTTGGTGGTGGTCGGAGAGGCCAATGGCACAGTTTGGCAGCTGTGGCTACAACAATAGGCAACAATATAGCAGAGGGAGGAAAGATAAGAGAACAAGCATCATCATATATACTTTTAATCCTTTTTTTCTTTCTGAATTTACGGGTACAAACCTTCTTCTTTGTTGTGGCATTGACTGTACATCTGCACAGCGCCACCTACTGTTCTGGAGTGTGCATTACGCTCTTGACCCCCACCTGAACTGAGCACATTATCTCCAGTTTGGCTTTACCCGAATCGAAAAGCTTCTTGGGGAATAAAAGCGTCAATATAGCAACAAAAAAGATAAAAAAGCAACGAAAAAATGCCACAGAAAAAAAGCGATAAAGAAGCAATACAAGAGTGACAAAAACGTGCCAGAAAAGCAACAATAATACAACAAAAATGTGGCATGACGTGACAAAAAAGCAATGGAAAAAACGATGACAATGCAACAAAAACACAACAAATAAACTACGAAAACATGACCAAAAAACCGAACAAAAGCTAAGCAAAAAAGTGACAAAAGAGCATCAAAAATGCAGCGACAACGCAACAAAAAATTAGGATCGTGTTTGTAGGGCTTGGCTTTCAAATGACACATTACACTGTTGCTCTCCAGTCGAGAAGCTTTAAAGAGGGGGTATTATGCTTTTTTCAATCACATAGCACCAGTCTATAGCATACTACAATGATGACGTAACCTTCTGTTGGTCTGTATATGCAGTAAATTAAAATAACTGCCTTGAATAAAATTGCTCTCTCAAAATGGCTGTACTGAACGTCTTGAAATAGGCCTCTGCCTCTTTAAGAAGCTTTCCGACACGCCCCCTTCAGCACACTGCTGTGGCATCTAAACAACACTACTGTGCGGGGAGGGGGCTCTGCTGAGCTGAGGAGCAGTGGTTGGTGGCTTGGCTGGTGACGAAAGGTCCAGAGGCGTCTCCAGGAGGTGGGGGCGTTCCTAGGAGGACTGAGGCATAGCTACACCTAAAATGGCTGCCGTCTAAGTTTTTACTGATTACTCAAAAATATGTGAATGAGCCAAGGCAACACTCCAGGCATGTGTTTAATGAGGGAATGACATAATAACATGATATAAAGCTTGAAAAAGTCAATTTTACATAATACCCCCCCTTTTAGATTTGGGTAAAGCCGAACTGGAGAAAATGCACTCGGTTATATTGATTTTAACGTGAACAAAACACAAGGACAGGTTTTACTTTGTAGCTGAATAAAAAGTGTTATATTTATCTTTCAAATGCAGTGGAGTAAAAGTACTTTAGGACCGGCTCAACTCAACGATTTCCCCTTTTTTTCCAGTGTATTCAAACAAACCTGGTTTTGTCCCGTACAAAGCCTCCCCCCTCTCCCCCGTGACGCCTCCGCCTCCTGTGTGTTTGTGAGGGGAGGGTCGCTGGGACAAAGCGTCGGGGCCTTTTGAGCCGAGCGGGTCTTTTGTTTTAGCGGCAGGTGACCCCCCCGGCCGCCCCGCGCTCCGCACTACGGACCGGCCGCAGCAGCATGGAGCGTTTATGGTTCACCGTGGCGACGTGTGTGCTGGTGTCCCGCTCCACACGAGGTAAGAGAAACTCCATTAAAATGTCCAGTTTGCGGGAGAGAAAGGGACGGGGACTAAATCTACCTTTGTTTGGAAAATAATGACATTTTTCAGCAATAAGCTTCTCAAAAGTACTAAGGATATGGTTCAAAACGCTTTCAACTCATGTTTTGGCTGGAATTATACATGTTTTCTTTTTACTCCAAAGTTTCCCGCTGTGTCTAAATTCTTTATCAATATTGGACTTCACTCTCATTCCCCTTTGATGGAATGTTTGCAAATGTTAAGAGCTGAAATATTCACAGATATTTTCCTTTTGTGCCTCTGAAAGCATAGTATTAGGGCTTGTTGTTACCTCACTGGAAAAGATTCATCATTTTAAGGAAGAAATTACATAAAGTACTTGAATTAAGAGATGAAATCTAACGTTTGAGTAGATTTGGTCTGGTCTTGGATCAGGTAAAACCTCTTATCGCCAAAATTCTGATTATTTTGTATCATTTCAAGTGAAAAGTAAATTTAAAAGTGATTTCCAGTGTTGTTCCGTTGGCCTAAGCGTTTTTATCTGATCTTATATTAGTTCAAACCGACTCAAATTCAACATAAAGTCATTTATTTCATTTAAGGGGGTCATTTAAACCTTTTATTTTTACTACACCGGGCAAAGTAATCTAGAAATGAGTGAATTTGTCCTTGATTTAAGTTACTAATTTCATCTGCCAAGTTTTTCTTACATTAGGTAAAAAGATCTCATCAAACTAGATATTAGATTTAAAAAAAAATCTTAATTCAAGCGTTTTAAAACTTGCCCCATGGCCAGATTTCTTGATATTAGTTACTCAAATCAGTGGAAAATGTCACATCATTTTCTAGATTATTCTTTGTAGTGTGATGTGACGATTTTCGAACGTTTTGATCCAGTCTGTCTCTGGAAAACGAAGAAAAAAAGTCCCATCTATAATCCTGTGTAAATGGTCACATTTATATAGCGCTTTTCTTCCTGCTTTAGCGTTTTACATCAAAGAGCCGATCACACGCTCATTCATACACCAGTGTGCACAGACACTGGAGGGAAGGAGGGTGACCTGTCTTGTGTCTTTGACCCTCCGATCACAAGATGACCCGCTCTACTCTGTCGCAGAGATGTCTCGGGGACTGCAGATGCTTAAAGGGGATATGTCAGGATTTTTAACATTGGGCCTCATTTCCTAGTTATCCAGAGTGTTGTTGATGTCTGGAGATATTTTTTTCTTAAATTCATGCAGTTCTTATATTTGAAGAGTCTAGTGGCGCTAGGCTAGGGCAAGGCTAAAGCATTTCTATGGTATCAGTTAGCCTGCATTAAAAACAGTCTGACCCACTCCACAGTGCACCTGAGGTAAATCACTTATAACACCAGACTAACCATATAAATGTCTGTGTTAATAGAATAATGTTTGAAATATAACTGACCTTGTATCACATGAATTACCGCATTTTGAGGGACTATTTTCTCGCAGATCACTCCGCCGCTGCGTTAGCTTACAGCCACGAAGCTGATGCTGCTCAAATATAAGTTATTTTAAATGATTCTATTAACACAGACATTTATATGGTTAGTCTGGTGTTATAAGTGATTTACCTCAGGTGCACTGTGGAGTGGGTCAGACTGTTTTTAATGCAGGCTAACTGATACCATAGAAATGCTTTAGCCTTGGCCTAGCCTAGCGCCACTAGACTCTTCAAATATAAGAACTGCATGAATTTAATCAACAACACTCTGGATAACTATAGGAAATGAGGCCCAATGTCAAAAATCCTGAAATATTCCTTTAAGTCTGGTACAAAGCATCTTTCCATATGCTGATTAATGCTCCTGTACATCACCCTGTCAAATAAAATCAACTGATTCTTATTAGTATTTATTATTTATCTTATCATTTGAGCAAATGATAAGGTTAACATTTTTCAAATGTGATGAGGAAAGGACAACAGGAGCATTAAACACTCCCATTTCAGTTTATTTGTTTGAAATAAATACTTATTTTCATGTTTTGATACGTTTGTGGGGTCCATGGTTTTGCACGTGAAAAAATGGTTGAAAGCCACAGGTCTGAAGTGTTGAACCGTGACAGCAGGGGGCGCTTGATTAGAGGCATGGGGCTGATTTATTCAGGACATTCATCTTTAAGAGGGAGCTTGTTTGAAAGACAGAAATGAGCAGATTCAACAAAAAACCTTAAGTCTGCATCTCTTATGGTTACAAAGTTAAACGCATAAAATGTATAAAATACAATCCGGGTGCACAAACTTGTGACCGATTTTCACTGTGACGTTTCTCAGTTCCCCTGAGGTCCAGGAAGTTGTGAACTAACTTAAAGCTTCTGTCTAAGCTCTTTCAAATACAAAAACGGGAAGTCTCTGTCACTTTCAGTTCAAGAGATATCGGCCTTTTGACAGCATGCTGATAAAAGGCCGATATTGTAAAGTACCCAAATATCGGCCTCTTATTAGTTCTGTTTCCTCTCGTGCTTTCTTCCTTTCAGATCAGATGTTTTCTTTGGAGAGAACGTTTGTGTCTTGTCCATTGTAGAGAGTTTTAATGATGTGAATGATTTCCAGGCAGTGAGTGGTGGTGGGAATATGAAGAAGGAATCCGTCATTACAGCAAAGAGGCGCTAAACCAGGTACAACACCATTTGAATTTCCAAAAAAGCCTCTTATCCGGCTAAATGTTTTCAGCTAAGATTCACCCATGTTTTAATGTTGTTCCTTCATCCTTCAAACGCAGCTTCAGCTTCACTGGACTGGTTCTTATCATTTCAGTGCTTACCTGCCATCCACCACTTACTCACACAGATCTGACCATAGACCGTTAAAAAGAATAGACAGCTCCTCCTCACTCCTCCCCGTTTACCATAATGACCACGTTCGAGGGGGAAATCATGGCGGATTTACAGACTCCTCCTCCCCAGCTCTGACGAAGCATGTTCCTAATAAGGGCATAAGGGCGGGATCTTCACTGTAGACTCGGCCCTTGTGTGACGTGTAGCTCGCGCAGCTCCAATGCTAACAGTCCGACCCTCATTAGTACGAGATTTCTAAAAATGTTCTTTCGAAAACCAGCCTGGTTTCTTTAATTGTGACTAACCCAGCGTTATCTCAGTAGGAATATGTAGCCATATGTAGCTTTTCGATGGGAGACTAGCGGCTATATGGAGGTACTACAGCAATGGCGGAGCAATTTGCAATGCCCTTCTAGGGACGGACATTGCAAATTAGCCTTGGCTATAAATGTTGTAGTGTGGTACATGTTTATTGTTCACATGTGTCCCTATCAAATAAATGAATAAATAAAAAAAATGGTGGCCTCCAGTGTTGCGGTCATAAAGCAGAGCAGCCAGCGGCCATTGGATCTGACACATATTCTCAGAAACTACAAGGTCTTAGCTTTCAAATGAGGCATCGCACTGGCATGAAAAACAAGTAACGACAAAGCTACAAAAACACGACAAATGTGACCAAAACATGCACAAAAAGCAACAATATATAACACAATTAAAAGCAGCAAGAACACAGCAAAATAGCGGCAAACATTTGTCTAAAACACGACAAAAAAGCGCAGAGAGCGCCACAAAAATGTGACATAAACGTGCGAGAAAAGTAACAATGTATAACACAATAATAAAGCGACAAAACCACAACAAAAGAGCAGCAAAAATAACTAGAAAGCTACGTAGAAAACACAACCACAAAAAAGACACAAATGTGGCAAAAGCAAGAAAATCAACAATATAACAGAATATAAAAGCAACAAAAACACAATAAAACACAACAAAAATGTGACGTACAGTAAATCTGCCGGAAAAGCAACAATAATAGCACGTAGGGCTGGGCAATATGGCCAAAAAATAAAATATCGATTTTTTTTATTTATTTTTATTTTTATGGGTTGGACGATTATGATTTTAATTTATTTTATTGGAAATAAACTTAAAAAGGTCTCCCTATCTTTCATATGAAGGGTTCTGCTCATTAATATTTAGATTCATAATATTTCCTACAATTAAGCCAATTGAAATTTTTTATTTCGGTTTTAAATATTCTTTGTCTGCTCTCAAAAGTAAAACTTCATAATAATGGTGCGTTCATGTGGTCCTCGGGAACTCGGGTGAACGACTTCCCCAGTCGGGGAATTCACGTGAACACTCGCTCAACTGGGGAAAACGACTGGGAAACTCGGATCAAAACGAGCTTCCCGACTTCCGCACCTGACTGCGGAAATCAGCTGATTTGTTCTTTTATCGTCTGTGAGCTTTTTAGTTAAACATTGCAACTTTTTTAAACTTAGTGTTAGCTGTCGTCGTCCTCGTAGTAACAAAATTGCGAGTGAAATGCCTGACATCAACGTATTAGTTTACATTAGCAAAAAGTAAATTTACGTGATATTTTTTTAAAACTAACAAACTAACGTTTAGCTTTTGAGACACTAACACATTTAAATGATTAGCTAAGCTAAGCGCTAATCAATGATAAAATACCATTTTTATTAGCGGACATCAAAATCCCTACTTTCCCACATTAAAACCACATGAACACAAACCAGCTGGGGGACAATGGCGTCACATCTCGGGAAAACGAGCTCCCAAGTCCACATGAACGCACCATAAGCCTTTAGTTTAATCATCCTCGAGCTCAGCTGTGATTGACAACCGTCTCCATGGAGACTCAAGAGGAAAGGGGTGGAGCTAAATGCTTGCAGCGGCTCAGAGCGGCTCAGCGTGAGAGAAGGAGAGAAGCAGACCAGGAGGAAACTTTGTTTTAGTGAAGAAAACTCCATCGCGCACAACGAAAACACAACACACGGCCTTTGTGAAGCAGCAGAGATCGTTAGAAAGTCTCTGGTTCCACTGGTGTCGCTACGCAGCGTCTGAAACGCCGCTAAATGGCAGCGCGGCGCTCGTCAGGCGGACATGGAGCGATGGACACGATTTTACGATTTAGCCATTTTCCACATCGTCTGTTTTTAAAAGCATGAATTAATTTGATTTATCGCCCAGCCCTAGTAGCACGGTATAAAAGCAACAAAAACACAACAAACATTTGAAATCTTGTTTAGTTTTTGTGAGTTTGTGAAAATAAATCTGTACAAATTAAAACGTCGACTTGTTTTTTTAGGATTCAAAGCTCAATAAACCAGACAGGAATTAGAATGAAAAAGACTTTAGTGCCTGTAGCTGCGACTTATGTGGAGCTGTTGGAAAAACACTGGCCAGTGAAGTTACAGATTCCCGTATAACTCTATGGAGAAACGTCGAGTATTTTGGGGACAGTCTTCGCTGAGGACTTTATTTCCTTGTGTTCCAGGAGTTTCCGGAGAAAACTCGTCCCGTGAGCTTCAAACACGCGGCGTTCGAGTGTCCCGACATGACCCCCTCGCCTTCAGTGCCGAGCTCAGGTCAGGCCAAAGAGTTACGTCAAACTCTCACAAATGTTCTAGATCAGCTCAAAGCACATATTCACCTAAACTGAGCTGTTGTTCCTTTAAGACAAACAATCAACTCTTTAATATGTTTTTCTCTGTAGTTGAGTTCGTGAAAGCCGCTGATATCAAGATCATCGCGGCTCTGGGAGACTCCCTCACGGTAAGACTTTGAACTTTGAACTATATCGAGAAGAAGAAGAAGAAGCTGATCTGTCCGTGTTTCTCTCAGACCGCCATCGGAGCCAATGCCTCAAACGTCCTGGGGATTCCTATAGAGTTCAGACATGTCTCCTGGAGGTACGTGAAGGGAAGGCGGGACTCGGAGTTAAAGCTGGAGCAGAATTCAAGGACATTCAAAATGCGTTACAGCTACATAACAAGAAGGCTCATAAAATCAACTAGGGATTCACCGATTCCATGTTTTCTGATATTACACAACTTTCACCACCTAAATGTGAGTGAATATGGACATGCTGTATGTCGTCTTGAAGCTCAGAACCTGGAGCTTTCAAACGCTGAGTTAAGGTGCGTTCCAGGTAACTGGGATCTTTCACACAAATTACGGTTTACGCAGTGCTTAATTTGATCCCCCGTTTGGGGGAACGCATTCCCCCAATTCTCAGTTTTTCAGGGTAAAGGATCCGGGAAATATTTAGGAGGATTCGGCAAAGATTTGATCTGATATAATGGTTTTTAATGAGAGTGTTCCGGCAAATGTTTTGGCCTGTTCCCCGAATCCGTAACATCAGACCAAAAGTGTTCCTGAAAATACAAATTTACAAATTAAGCACTGGGTTTACGACATCAGATCATCCAGCTGAATTAACTCGTATGTAACAAAACGGCTACAACAGTTAGCTCATATGATGCTAACATTATATGAAAGTTTCTTCAAACCAGATATAATTAAAAACATGCGACATAACGTTATGTTGAAGCTGTGACCAGCACGTTCACTTCACGGATGCAGTGGTTTTGTTAGTTTTATCATTAGCTGCTCCTCCACTGGGGGCGCCATTACTGTCTTCATCTCACATTCAAACTCGGATCTCTCTGAGTTTACAAGTTGTAATTACCAGTTTGAGCGGCTCCAAGTGGGAGGTGGGAAAGTTTTAACCTAACACTAATGTATTTTTGATCGCCGCTCAAAACGCAGCTGCTAGCAACAGCACGTTAATGCTCGTGTAATTTAATTAAGGCTGGGACAGAAACTATAATTGGATCTTCTAAAATAGTATGTGCATTTTAGTTCATGAAATGCTGTTAAAGGGTAGCCTGGCTAACGCCAGACTAAAATCACAAGTGATATTTAGTCTGGGGGCCACCAATTCATTTTCTCGTAGGAGAGGTGTGGTTTACAATTGTTCATAGCCGTTTATTGGGCGCTACGAATGTCTCTCATGCGTCTGCACGTAGCCATAGCCAATCGTATCATGGTATCAGATGACGTATGACGTACCTGCTGTAAACTTTTGAGCTAAACTATTTAGAACACGTTCTAAAGCTTGATCGAGAGATGGCATCGCGTCTGCTGCTGTCATGTTGGATCCGTAAATATTTTTTTTATCCCTAAACAAACTACAAGCTGTATATCAAATAGCGCGTCATCGTCTTACCGTCCCTCCTCGTTCTGTGATTGGTCCCAAATCCATGGAAAAATGTCGGCCATGGTCCCCAGGCTGTTGTGAAGTTCGAAAAGATTCGAGCGCACACAGCAGTCTGGCGTTAGCCAGGCTAGTTAAAGGGGGGTATTATGCTTTTTTCAATCACATAGCACCAGTCTATAGCATACTACAATGATGACGTAAAATTGCTCTCTCAAAATGGCTGTACTGAACATCTTGAAATAGGCCTCTGTCTCTTTAAGAAGCTTTCCGACACGCCCCCTTCAGCACACTGCTGTGGCATCTAAACAACACTACTGTGCGGGGAGGGGGCTCTGCTGAGCTGAGGAGCAGTGGTTGGTGGCTTGGCTGGTGACGAAAGGTCCAGAGGCGTCTCCAGGAGGTGGGGGCGTTCCTAGGAGGACGGAGGCATAGCTACACCTAAAATGGCTGCCGTCTAAGTTTTTACTGATTACTCAAAAATATGTGAATGAGCCAAGGCAACACTCCAGGCATGTGTTTAATGAGGGAATGACATAATAACATGATATAAAGCTTGAAAAAGTCCATTTTACATAATACCCCCCTTTTAAAGAATAATGTTTCTGTTAATTATATGAACATTTCAAACGGTGCTTCGTAAGTGTGGTCTGTGTTGAAACAGCCGCTTTGAAGTGTAACAGGTTCTCTTTTGTCAATGAGGCAAATCAAAATGATGTTCCTAAATGTATGATTGATAATGTGTAAAGTTAAATCACAAATGGGTACGTTGTGTGTATGTGTGCATGCTGTGTTCCTAGGCTCTTGTGATATAATTTTATTATATCACAATATTTTATTATATATATATATGTTTTTTCTTATCGGCCCACTGTTTTTGAGCAGAATTTCAACTGCTATAATTAAACAAATAAACTAAACTAAAAATAATAGACCTAACATAGTTGTAATCAGTGGCGGACTGGCACCAAAAAGAGGCCCTGGCAATTTTAGCAGAGAGGCCACATTTGTCTTCAAAAGGCGGCCGCATCTCCGCTTTATTTATTTATTTAGCCTTTTTATATGGTTGTGCGCCACAAGTTGTGATGAGCGGCGAGCGAGCCGCTGGTGGTGCTGCCGCTTGCAGCCATTGCGCCAATAGGCGGCCGCTTCCTCGCTTTATTTAGCCTATTTATTTGTTTGTGATGCGGCCACAACAAGTGATGAGACCAGGCGGCCGCAGTGGCATTTGCCCACATTGCCCAATGGCCAGTCCGTCACTGGTTGTAATGTACGAGTTGTCACTTTATGTGAGTTGTTTATATTGTTTCCTAAAGCCTGTCATATTTAGACCTTGTTTGATGTTTTTCCATTAGTTTATTGATATAATTGATCTGTAACATCTGTATGAAAGAAAAGATCAGACTTTATTGATGGAGAAAAGACGACCATTCACTTTTTTCACTCAAACCACTTTAACAAAGTGTCTTAGTATCAGTTAAAATCAGATACGGGCAGATACTCAAACCCCCAGTATCAGTATTTTAATATGTGCCTATAGCTCACAAACCAGTGTGTCATTGCTGAGAGAAAGGTGCTTTCCATCTTGCCCTGAGATCTGAAAGCCCAAAGCTTAAAGCTGCTGTTCTTGTCCTGCAGCATCGGTGGATACGGCTCATTTGAAGATGTCATTACTCTGGCAAGTAAGACGATTGAATTCAGCACGTTTTACGCCACAGCCGGCTGCGTTCTCATATCATTCCCCTGTGCCGTTGCCAGACATCATTAAGCTGTTTAACCCGCACGTGCTCGGGGCGGCTCCGGGAAAGACGGTGCACGGGATGCAGGCGCACATCAGCGAGACCGGCTTCAACCTGGCAGTGACGGGACACAACACTTTGTACGATGGTTTCACTTTCAAACACGACGAACCTTTCATTACACAGACTGATGTGACTTTGACCTGTTTCAGTAACCTCCCGGGACAGACCAGGAACTTGATCGACACGCTCAGGGGTTACGAGGTACACTCTTTTATAACATAACCTCTGATTAGTGGCTGGGAAAAGCGTGTATTCTGGCTGGACAGGCTACAAAAAGACAAGATATATGCTATTTCATTTGATCTATAAACAATAAATGCTTTAAATTGCTTTAAAGTGGTCCGTTAAACGTTGCTTCTTTTTCTCTCCAGGGGCTGAACTTCGAGGAGGACTGGAAGCTGCTGACGATTCTGATGGGGATGAACGACATCTGCGACCACTGCAAAGACAAGGTCAAGGACTTCACAAACCAAACATTCACTTTAAAGGTGCATTATGTAACTCTTTATGCATACAAAAGTTGATATTTGTGCGTATTTGACCTTGTAGTGACCCAGCGGCTGTCTGAGTGGTCCGCATGGTGCCTTTACTTTCCATCACGGTGGTCTCTACAACGCTCCAGGATCGATTGTTTTATAGGTTTTCTGGTGAGAGGCTCCGTCAGCAGTGAAAACCTTCCAAACAATTGATCCTGGAGCGTTGTAGAGACCACCGTGATGCAGTGTTTCCCCTTCCATTATTTTGACAGGGTGGGCCGCGTGTTTATCAAATCCGTTCCGCTAATCCATTCCGTTTTTTGTTTTATGAGCTACTACGCCTGTTCAATCCAGTCCAATTCCGTGTTTTTTGCGGATCCAGTCTGCGTTTTGCGCTCAGTGACCCAGGCCATGCGGTCGTGTTTATTTGAGGCTGCGCCAGAAAAGATCAGAGACAGGAGCTGCTACAGAGCCAGTAAGTTTAACTAGAGCATTAAATGATAATAAAATTAACATTAAATCCCTTTGTCACTTTGTAAATAAGAAAATCCAACCCAAGCTAAATGTAACAGTTGAGTTTAGCCCAAACTGTTTAGGTGAAGCTGTTAACATCTGTTTCACATGAAGTCACTGAAGTTAACTCTGTTGGATTCTGTAGAAAGTCCTGAACTTAACCTTAAATGCTGATTTTGTCTCCTCTTGTTTTAAGCAGAACACAGACCTGTTACATGTGTCCAATTAGATCATAAACTGTGGAACTCACTGATAAATATTAAACATGAATATGAGGAAAATCCAATAATTAAAATAATTTAAAATTGTAATACTGGTAGTCTACATTAGGCTAATCTAATAATAGTATATTACATTTTCAAACTTTCTAAAACTTAGTATTGTTTCCTACATCATCAAAATGCTTTACAGTTACTTAAAGAGTAACTAAACACCAACTCAAGTTTGTTTTACTGATAAACTGTCTCAATGGGTGTCTCATAGTGTTGTCCACTGGTCCCTGACATTATTCTGACATTATAGCGCAAATATGTGTAAAATCCTAACTGTGGCCTGAAAACGAATGGGTTGCGCCCCCTTCAGGGTAAACTCTGCTACTAAATTAGAATTTCCTGATTGGCTGGAGACGTGTCCACGGCCTCCACAGAACGTCATAAGCCGCACCAGCTCCACACATCGTCATCAGGTGCTGCCCATTGTCCTGCCCCTGTACCTGTGGTTTATAACCAAGTCCCTCCCACGTAATCAGTCTGCTGTGATTGTGCCAATGCAAAGGTCCACACACTCACCCCCCGCATGTCGCCCCCAAACTCTAGAGACCGCCTCTTTCACAGCAATTTTTGACTTTTGTTTGTGGGTGGGGAAAGGCTTTGGCACGCCCGTTTAGGTACTCTTTAAAATGTTAATGCTTGTTTAAAGCCACTGTACCTGGATGAACCGACCGCGCGCGTGCGCATGTGACCATACCCCCCTCCTCCCCCTTCCAAACCAGTAAACCTAAGGGAAACACTGATGATGGAAAATAAAGGCGCCATGCGGACCACTCAAACAGCCGCTGGGTCACTACAAGGTCAAATACGCACAAATATCAACTTGTTTTCCACATAAAAAGTTGCATAATGCTCCTTTAAGTTAAAGGCGGGTCCAAAGGGCGTCCTCTTCCACCAAAGAGCACTTCTACAGCTCATACTGTTCGCTCGGATACAGTGGTCTTATGTTATTACATCGCATGTTTTGTGAGCACCCTCAACAAAGACCTGAGGATCCCCTCGGCCCCTCCTGGGACAAATGTCTGGCGTTGCCGCTGGTCTGTCTTTTACTGTAGGTAATTCTACTGTAACCTATTTGATGATTATGATGATGATTGATTGATTTTTTATTTGGAGCTACACACAACACAGGCAAAAAAGCCAAAAGAAAATACATCTTCAAAGAAGGTACTTGAGTCATCTTCTGTACTTGGTAGTTGAGGTCTCCAAACGTTTCGCCTCTCATCCAAAAGGCTTCGTCAGTGAACAAGGTTACACTCTTAGCACGCAGTGTATATAAAGACCAGTTGGGAGGAGTTGGGGTAGACCCGGCTCCTCCCCTCTAATCACAGCTACTCTCACCTGTGGGTAAACACCTTTGAAGTAGAGCGTCTGTAACGACCTGCTCTACGCTCTACTTCAAAGGTGTTTACCCACAGGTGAGAGTAGCTGTGATTAGAGGGGAGGAGCCGGGTCTACCCCAACTCCTCCCAACTGGTCTTTATATACACTGCGTGCTAAGAGTGTAACCTTGTTCACTGACGAAGCCTTTTGGATGAGAGGCGAAACGTTTGGAGACCTCAACTACCAAGTACAGAAGATGACTCAAGTACCTTCTTTGAAGATGGACAACTCCTGTACGACTGAGAACTTACACAGACAAAAGAAAATACAGTAAAAGAGAAAATAATAATCAACACTCAAGCTCGAAAAGGAGTGGGAAGAAGACAACCTTTTTTAACTCCCACCCCTGTTCATAAACTTAAAGTTAAGTATTTAAAGTCTCTTCTCGTCCCCTGATTTGTCCAGGTCCTGTTTTCTGTGGACAACTTCATCCACTACATGACGGTCTCCCTGGAGATGCTCATGACCGAGGTACGGCTCCTGGACCTGTTTGAATTAAGGCTTCTCTCTGACATTTAAATAATTTCTGTGGTTCCTGCATCATTAGCATATTGTAAAGGGAGGTTTAGTGGCCAAGAAATGTGTATAAACCCTAACAAAGCAGAAATTTGTCTGAATATGAGTTAGCATTTAGCTCAGAGGACACTTTAGACGCTAATTTTGTCGACCTAAATGTGGTGAATGTATTGACAACAGCTGAAAACATCTGGATCTTTCATAATTTGCGATGTTTCACGGCTAATGCTAACGGCTATAGGGAAAATACATGCTGAGTGACATTACACTACATGTAACCTCCACCATTTGCTGTTTCCTGCAGGTTCCTCGCCTGATCGTGAACGTGGTGCAGATCCTGCCCATGAAGAGTCTGAGGGAGGTTTACAAGCCGACGCCGGGCTGCCTGCTCCAGAGGTCACGGAGAACCCGGGACGAGCTGCTTTCTCTGTTGTATCGTGTTTAGCTCAACTTTGTGCCGTTGTTTTCAGGTCGTTCTGCTCGTGTCTGATCGAGCCGGAGTCGGACTCTGAGCAGCTGAAAGAGCTGCTGGAGGCCAACCTGGAGTTTCAGGTGAGACACTGTGACATCTGCGGAGGGTCTGACAGTTTCTGTACTGAAATGACATGCTCTCTTACTGCAGCCACTTTGTACATATAATAAAAGCACAGTAAAAGCTGTCAGAGCTGCATGTAAGAAGTGGGTGACCTCACATTTATTTATTTATTTATTTGAGCAGTAGGTTTGCTCAAAAGGAGTGGGCCAAAGCAAAAAGCTTATAAGCGCCCACCCCAAAATTAAAAACAATAATATATACATTAACAATCAAAGCAAGGAACGTAATGCACGGTAACAAATCATAAACAAATCATAAACAAGGGAACATAAGGCAAGGTAACAACAAATAATAAGGAACAATAATAAAAAAGCAACAGCAAAATAAAGAATTCTTTGTAGAATTCTTTGTAAACCTTTTTTAAATGTACCACATTATTACATATTTTAATACTTTCATCTAAATTTGTCCATATTTCTTCACCACGTTTACCTCTCAAGTTGTATTTAACTTCTCGTCTGCAGAACATATTTGTATTCTCTCAGGAAGTGAGGCTTTGAACATGATTTGAGCCATCTTTAATTCAGTAAGGTCCTCAAATTTCATTGTTTTTTATTTAAAGAATAATGGATTAGTGTGTTGACGGTATCCAGCTAAATGGATTATTCTTATTGCCTTTTTCTGAACTAAACAATGGGTCAAGATTACTTTTATACGCATTTCCCCAGATAAATTTGCAAAGAGGTGGGGTTAATTCGAAAAAGCTTTTTGGAAGATCGGCAAATTTATCGAGTTTATCTCTAATGTCAAGAAAGGGGTGAAAAGTGGGGGAAAAATCAAGTAAAAAGTTAATAAAAAAATTTAAAAAGTGTGGGGGGTAAATTGGAAAAATGGGGTCAAAATTGAAAAAAAAATTATACAAAATTTGGGAAAATTGTGGGGGAAACGTGGAAAAGATTTGGATAGAAAAGGGGGAAAATGTGAGGGGAAAACTGAGAGACGATTGGGGGAAATTGGAAAAATTCAGGGAAAAATATGAAAAAAACTTTGGGGGAAATGTGGAAAGTGTTTATTTTTGGGCTTTTGTACTCTGTTCAGGACAATTATTTGTTTGAGCGACCACGCCATATACATTTTGGACATTTGCTGCACATTTTTACATATTTCTGATGTTTTACAAAAATAAAAATATTTCTCACCGTTAAACCAAAACAAAACTCAATAGAATAGTAAACCACGCCAGTAAGATCACTCAAACCCCTCAGACCCCACTCTGCGAACTGTACAGGCGATCGGTGCGGAGGAAAGCCACTCTCATCACTGAAGATGCCACACACCCCTTGATCACTCCTTCTCCCTGCTGCCATTAGGCAGAAGATACAGAACCCCTCTGGCCCATAGAAATAGCTACAAGAAATCATTCATTCCATCTGCAGTCGCTGCACTAAATAATCCCCGGTAGCACTGTATTTTATATTTTATGTTGAGCTTTCTTCTTCATGTGAGGGCGGCACGGTAGTACAGCGGTTAGTGTGGAGTTTGCATGTTCTCCACGTGTCTGCGTAGGTTTCCTCCGGGTACTCCGGTTTCCCCTACCACTAAAAACATGTACAATAGGCCAGGATGTATGAGAGTGTGTTTGAGAGTGCGCATGGGGGAAGACGGATGGAAATTAGCCCAAGGCTACAATCCGGTGTGGCTTGTTCATTAACTTGCACTGTCCCTACCAAATAAACCAATAAATAAAATAAAAATAAATATTTGTAATGATGTTGTGTGTGTTTTTATTGATTGATTTGAGCCGTGCGGAAAGACAAATTTCTGCTCTTTTGGAACAGACAATAAAGTTATATTCTATTCTATTCTATCGCTTCATCGTGATCAAAAAAGTCCCCAAAAATATTGAGATTTTTCTGTCATTATCGCCCATCCCTACTTTTGCGTTGGTGAGCTGCAGTGTCCAGTACAGGGTCATCCTTCCCTTAAAACCTATTTTGTAAAAGCTGAGCTCTGAGCGTTGCTTTATTTTACATCTGTATATTTGACCTTCACCACAAAGTCTGTCGTTTCTTCTGAGCAACTGCTGAGAATAAGATCTTCTTTCACAAACCTTTGACATTCCCTTTCACAAACCTTTGACATTCCCTAATCTTGTTTTCTTTGGTGCAGAAGAGACTTGAGGACTTGCTGTACACGGACCGTTTCTTCAGACGGGACTTCGCTGTCGTCCTGCAGCCGTTCCTGAAGCACGCCGACCCTCCTCGCCTCGCGGTAATTAACAAAGGGCCGATGCAACTCAACGGGAGAGACACAGTTTCAGAATAAATGTCCAAATGTTTTCCCTGATCATTTATGTGGAAGTGACATTCCTCTGACCAACATCATTCATGAGTGCCGAGAGAGAAGACGCCGGACTTTGTGACAGTTTTTGTTTCATGTGGATACGTCCTCCTTTACAGAGATATTAACTAGGGATGTAACGATTCACTCAAGCCCCGATTCGATTTCCGATTTTAAATTCCCGATTTCGATTTTTTTTTTTTAAAGAAAAGAATATGACTCATTCATACTTTTTTTTGCAGTTTGAACATAATGCTACCATTTAGAACTAATTTTACAGTGCAGTTTTTTTCACCCTCGAACGCCTCACAGCCTCCCGGTGCAGCCTTTGTAAACATAAGGAGGAAAAAGACATGACGGCTCCTGTAGGATTATTTGACAAACAGACATTTGATGAGGATTTCAGCAGAATCAGAGCAGGTTGGTCAGATGTTTGTTAGTTTATGATCTTTGGTAAACTTCTGTCAAAATGCTAAACTCTGTGTTAGCCACTAACGCTAATCTCGTAGCCGCTAACTTTAGCTGCGTCTGCTGCTTCAATGCCTACACGTGTTTGTGTTTACATGGTGTGTGTTGGGGGTGAGGCGGGGGAGGTGTGGAGCTTGTCTTGAGAAAAAAACAACGAGCTATGTTCCGGTCTATTTCGGTCGCGCAAAATGGAGTAGCTGAGGGTGGCTTTAAAATCGATTATTCTATTTTTTTACATCGATTCACATTTTACGCATATTAAATCGATTTTAAAGAGGGGGTATTATGTAAAATCGACTTTTTCAAGCTTTATATCATGTTATTATGTCATTCCCTCATTAAACACATGCCTGGAGTGTTGCCTTGGCTCATTCACATATTTTGAGTAATCAGTAAAAACTTAGACGGCAGCCATTTTAGGTGTAGCTATGCCTCAGTCCTCCTAGGAACGCCCCCACCTCCTGGAGACGCCTCTGGACCTTTCGTCACCAGCCAAGCCACCAACCACTGCTCCTCAGCTCAGCAGAGCCCCTCCCCGCACAGTAGTGTTGTTTAGATGCCACAGCAGTGTGCTGAAGGGGGCGTGTCGGAAAGCTTCTTAAAGAGACAGAGGCCTATTTCAAGACGTTCAGTACAGCCATTTTGAGAGAGCAATTTTATTCAAGGCAGTTATTTTAATTTACTGCATATACAGACCAACAGAAGGTTACGTCATCACTGTAGTATGCTATAGACTGGTGCTATGTGATTGAAAAAAGCATAATACCCCCTCTTTAAATACATTTTCGATGAATCGTTACATCCCTAATATTAACCATAAACCAAGTCAAAAGAGACCAGAATAAATGCCTCCACCTGAACTGTGTGTGTGTGTGTCGCAGAACGGGAAGATCGACATGTCCTTCTTCACCCACGACTGTTTCCACTTCACCATAAAGGGGCACGAGGAGCTGGCCAAAGGGCTGTGGAACAACATGGTGAGGAAATACTAAATTCCTAGTTATTGCTCGGCTATTTTCACAAGTTCGTTAAATACAAAAATAATGGCCTAAAGCAAACGCATTCAGCTGCAGTTTGGGAACGTCTGTCCTCTGTTTGCCTCCCAGTTTCAGCCCGAGGGTGAAAAAACGGTGGTGAACAGTTTCTCTAACCCCATCGGCCTCGTCTGTCCCCCCGCGGTGAGTCCCACAGCGAACACCTCACGCAGACGGGAACAGGGAAAGAGAATTGGCACTTAGACCCCCGCCGGTCGCTGGAAAGGCCGAACTAAAGGGAGGGAGAGTGCATTAGTATGAAAAGCTCAAGAGGAGATTGTTTGAGATTTTAAAAAAAAGGCAGGAGGATGTTGTTTTACCGAATTAATTTGTGTTTTCCCGCCGCAGGAGCATCCGTACATCTACACCCGCCCCATCGCCGCCAGGTCCAGCTGCAGTTCCCCTCAGTGCACGGTTTTCATTGTTCTGTTTCTCTCTGCAATAAAACGGTGTCTAAACTAATGACAGTGGCTTGAATTTGTAGCAGTTGATTTACAGCAAACAAAGGTCCTCGAGGCGTCGCCTGGTCTCCCGTCTCTGATCTAAGAAGCTTCGCCTGTGATTTAATAATCTGTGGGTGAGAAGCAAAACGCTCAACACTTCAGCTACAGAAGACTGCTTCAGGGCTCATCTCACCGGAGAGACTCGCGGAGACAGACGTGACTGGCATTCTCCGTAACGTCTCCGCACCTCTGATCGATTGCGCGCACACAAACGGCCTTTCTCACCGGTCTGGAGACTAGTTGGTCACGGAGATGTCTCTGAGACGTCCCCCGGAGATGAGTCTGCAGGTAGTCTTGGTGAAAACAAACAGGTTAGATTTCAGTGGAGTCTCAAGCGGTTGTGGCAACATCGCGAACACTGTTTGTTGTCCTCAACCTGTGAGACGTTTCTGTGACGTCCCTGCAATGTCTCTGAGACCTGTCGGAGACCAAGGAGATCTCAAAGAGTCATATGGAGTCTCTTTGAGATCTCCTTGGTGTCTGACGCATAAACAAGCAGCAACGTCTCGTTTGGTACAGCAGTGTTTTTGCCTTTTTCTGTGAACTCTATTTGTAGTTTTTTACTGGATACTTTTGTCCATCTTTGCTGTGTTTTTGAGGAGGTTCAGTGGATTTTCTTTTACTGCAGAGAGTCTGTACTAGCCATGAAGGACCCAACAAAGTAAACAAACAGCTAACGTTAGCGTAAGAGATAAATACATACAAGACCTACAAGTTTGACAATATCATGAATCATCATGAGTTAACATGACTTCATGTTCTTTCATAGGTAACTTCATGCATGAATTAATTAAGTAACTACTGTAATGAATTCATGAAAAAATCTTGTTAATATATCATGGTCTTAGAATCACCATGAATTCACAAACGTTTAGATGTTTTAACAAAAACATTAACTAATCGTAATTTATTAGTTTATGCATGAATATCATGATTCATCATGATTATTAAGAACATTATTTTTCAAGTTATACCTTAATACAGCATTTACTGCATTTTCATGATGATTGTGTCCCCTATAAAAGTGATGCACTTTTATGCTTTGGACAATCAAGGACAAACATCAAAGACATTATAATTTAGAATTGTCCACAGTGCATGATGGGTTTAAATTAAGTTAACGTTTTCTGGTCTATTTCATTTCCATTACATCAACATAAACACATATTGCTTACATTACAAATAGAGGTCGACCAATATGGGTTTTTCTAAGGCGATATGTACCGCCGATATTTTGGCCAATTTTTTAAATATGTCTTGACTATAATCCTGTGTATTATAGTAGATGTGTGAAATGTAATGGACCACAACACATTTACTTAATTTAAACCCATAATGTCTGTGATGTTTGTGTTTGTTTTGTCCAATAAACACCTTGATTTTTGTCCAAAGCATAAAAGTGCATCACTTTAGTAAAGGAGACGCAATCATCATGAATTTATGAATGAACTAAGGATGATTTAATTACAGCAGTAAGTGGTAAATTAAGGAAAATCATGTAAACTAATTTCCTTAAAAATCATGATGAACATGATATTCATGCATAAACTTCATAATTACGATTAGTTAATGTTTTTGTTAAACAATCTAAACGTTTGTGAATTCATCGTGATTCTAAGATGATATACCTGTATAAGATTTTCTCATGAATTCATTACAGTAGTTAATTAATTCATGCATGAAGTCATCTCCTTACGGGTTGCCTCAGCGGCATCGAAGGATGGGTTAAATGCAGAGGACAAATTTCCCTACGGGGACAATAAAGTATACAAATACAAAAAATACAAATACATCTATGAAAGAAGATGAAGTCATGTTAACTCATGATGAGTCATGATATCCTCATGCATGAATACATCATGAAATCCTGCATTATTTCATGTTATTCATGCATGACTTCATGTAACCTTATTATAAAGTGTTACCGTTTCTACTTCGGAGACACTGAAGAGGCGTCAAGAGCCCCCACTCCTGCAGCAGGAGGCGTCACAGGAGGCGCTACAGGAAACAAAAAAGGGACAAACGAGGAGAAGCTGGTGAAAGACTGTTGTGGAGTGGAGGGAGCTGTGCAGGAGGAGGTGGAGGAGCTGACCAGTGCAGGACACCACGCTCTGAAACAGGGACAAACCCAGGAGGCGCTGCAGTGTTTCAGAGGAGACTGAAGGCAGTGCTCCGGTTTCCCCCGACCCCAACGTTGAACAACAAATGTACTTATTTCAAGAAAATTCATATTATTAAGATTTTGACTCAGTTTAAACATACTGTACTCGCATTTAGAAAACTGGGAATCTTTACCATTGTTTTCGAAATGTCGATTTAGTGGCCTCTCTGTGTGATGTAGATGTTCTCCTCTCTCTGATATGGAACACACTGCAGGTCGCCCATCTGCGATCGCTCTTCAATCAAACCCAGTGGAGATTTGAAAACCGTGAATCAAATGTGTGATATTCAAACCACACTAACTTTATAAAAATGGAAGAACTGTTCACGCACGAAAGATTTTTAAACCAAAAATCCGCAGCTCTGTCGCACTTCACCGTCTCCCTCTTTTTCTCTGTATCTCGTCGTTCAGCCATTGTTCCCGTTCATAAAGAAGAAAACAATGGACCTCCCACGTTTTTGTCCAACACACGCTGCGTTCCTGTTCTGCTGTGTCAAAGCAAATCGCCTCATGTTTGAGTAATTATTCTGTGGAGAAAAGGCAGGTGCTGGAGCCATTTATGAGAGACTATATTTACTCAGGCGTCACTTTATGGTAGAAGTAAAAATCAACCCAAGACATGCACAGTATAGGCTAAACCCTCCACTCACACCAAGCTGAAGATCAGTCCTGTATATGTGTGGTTAATGTTTAATCTGTTCCTGATTAAAAAGCCGGTATGAATCAGTTTTGTAGCGTCCAGTGTTTGTTTAATTTCCTGTCGACGCTGGAGCTGAATTTCAAACCGTCCGCGGGGCTTCATTACCATCAGATTATACATCGCGCCGAGAGAAAAGCCTCTTCAAATGTAAACAGAGAGAGAGACTCGGCAAATACAAAGGTGCCTGTGACGCAAACAGACCCTCACTGTTCATATTAAACCCTCTCTGAGACACAGAGGGTTTAATATGAAGAAATATCGCAAAGTGCAAATACGCCGGTCAAATATACTGTAGTACCACCTCGACTGGTCTGGTTGTGTTTGTCCTCAGGCTTCCAAGTTTATTAGATCTACACAGTTATAACCTCGATAACGAACATTATAGTGTGAGACAGAGCGGCATTAAAGGACCTGTCTCACCGGCCTTTTAGTTGGAGACTGGAGTCGCTGCTGGTCACGGAGATGTCTCTGAGAGTCCCCTGATAAGGCGAGTGTAGACTGCATGGGCTTGAAAAAGTCTCCATGTGGGCTCCGTATGGTCTCCAAGAGGTCCACATGGTCTCAAGTAGCTGTGTCAACGTTACAAACATATGTTATATGTTAATTTGATAGGGAGAGAACAAGAAGCATTGTTACAAATAACCGATGCCATGTTCATAGGCCATATAACAGCGACTTCACAGACCTGGTCCTTGTTGTCCTCAACCTGAGAGACGTTTCTGTGATGTCCCTGCAATGTCTTGGAGAGACCTGTCAGATACAAGGAGCTCTCCAAGAGACTCCATATGACTCCTTGAGATCTTTTTATGTGTGCAATCAGTCCGAGTGGCAGAGACTTTGCAGAGACTTTCAGCCGGGCCTGATATTGCCTTAGCCTGGAAAAATCCGCAATCTGTAAGACACCGCATCAACTTGATTTCTACAGCGTAACTTACACAAGCAAACAGGAAGTGGAGTAAACCAATCAGCGAAGGGCAGTCTGTGGTGTTATCAGCGGTTTTGAGGTAATATTCAAACAGAATTATGAATCACAAAACTCACCTACTGCCGATGTGTTTTTGGTCATTTACCGTTGATTAGAAAAAATAACCCTCCTGGAACCGCCACCTTAACGTGGTGGAGGGGTTTGGGCCTGAATGATCCGGGAGCTCTGTTGTCGGGGGCTTCGTGCCCCTGGTAGGGTCTCCCATGGCAAACAGGTCCTAGGTGACGGGTCAGACAAAGAGCGGTTCAGAAGCCCCTTATGAGAGACCAACAGGCCCGGTTAGAATCAGATTGTTAGATTGTTACCGAGGGGACTGCCCATGGATCTATAGGGACTGCCGCATCCCAAGCGTGACGCTGCTCGCGAACAACACGTGACCGTAATGATTCTAATTGCAGTTTGCAGTTTCTGAGTTTGGCAGAAGCGACAACAGCAGCTCCTGCCCAGACTGATAATATCAGTCCCCGTGTATAAAACATACAGAGGGGGATCATTCTGGACCCAGGCTAATATTGCCTATCCCTGCCCTATTGGGCCAGCTCCGTAAATAAGATGTTCTTCATTGTTAAAGTGCAGCACTTTGTTGTTCCTGTAGAGAAATCTGTCCTACAGGCATTTGACCCACCCCATCCTTAAGATTTGGAAATATCAGAGTAAGCAGAGTAACATTGTGATTGTTTATAGCTCGATTTGATAAATTGGGCAACAAAGAAGGCTTGTATTGAAAATGATTTAGGACCTTTTTGTAAGGTCCAAAATAAGTAAGGCCTTAGTTTTAGTTTTGCCACAATTGATTTAATGCCTTTTACTGTCTCGCAGAAACACCAATGGAAAATGTCTTATTAAATTGTTGTACAGTACCATTCATTTGGTAACATTGAAAAAGTGGGACATTGTCTAAATTGGTGGGACGGGGGACAATGCTCTAAATGTCTGTAGGGGGTTTAAAATACTGTCTGTATATTTGGTAGAGTACTGGTAACATGGAGAGATGCTAATAATCAACCATTTCCTTCGCCAAACGGAAACACTTGTAAAATAGCGTTGATTATGATTTTTATAAAGGAGCTCATTTGCGCTTTTTCCTCCGTCCGTGACGTCACTTCCTCCGCTCGGTCTCGTTATAAGAGCCGCGGTGCCGTTTGAAGCGGACGGTGGAGAGAGAGAGAGAGAGAGTGAGAGAGCACGCGCACTGACCGGAGAGCAAGAGCTTATACCGACGCAGCAGCAGCAGCAGTGTGGACCGGCCGCAGCTCTCCGTTAAACACCGAGAGAGGAGCGAGAGAGCGGGCTCCAGCATGCGCCCCTGAAACCACCGCAGAACCACCGAAAACACCGGGACATTTGTGACATTTGGAGCTTCGCCTTTCTTTATTTTTTCCCCACGATCCGCAGAGAGATTTGAGCAGCATGATCGGCAGAGTGCTCCTCGTCTGTGCCGTACTGTCCACCGGCGGTAAGACGTTTCATCAACTTTAATTCCATCACATTTGACGCTAGATTAGTTACGCCAGCACCACGGACAGCGACGTTTGCGTCAGCGCAGCCGGTCCATCACCGAGAAGCACAAAAACAGCGTGTTGTAAAATCGCAGCAGAGTCATTTATGTTTGTGTTTGTGTGTTTTTTTTCTTCTGCAGTTCGTTCATTGCCAGTGACTTCGGGTCAGCTGGAGAGTGAAGACGTCAAGGTAGAGAAGCCGCTGATATGTTTCTGTCTCTCGATGCTTGAGCCATTGTAGTTCTTTTCCTGCATGAGATATACTGTATGATAAAGTTTACCGACGCTTTCCCCATTCCAGCTCATTTAAAGCCATTTTCAGAACTTGACCTCAGGGCTTGGAGCTTTATGATTAATCGACTCACTCTCGCCTGGTGAAATTCAATTGACCTTTCGCAAAACCCCGCCCCAAAGCGCTCACTGTCCAATCATACTTCATAGCAACCGGATCTCCTCTAGGGATGTAACGATTCATCGAAAATCGAAAATTTTAAATCGATTTAATATGCGTAAAATGTGAATCGATGTAAAAAATATAGCCGCTAGTCTCCCATTGAAAAGCATTGGACTTTAGACACGTTAAAAACAACTTTAACGCCTGGTTTCTATTTTTTAAACACTTTCTACGGCTACATATTCCTCCTGAGATAACGCTGGTTAGTCACAATTAAAGAAACCAGGCTGGTTTTCGTAAGAATTTGTTTAAGAAATCTCGTACTAATGAGGGTCGGACTGTTAGCATTGGAGCTGCACGAGCTACACGTCACGCAAGGGCGGAGTCTACAGTGAAGATCCCGCCCTTATGCCTTTATTAGGAACATGCTTCATTAGAGCTGGGGAGGAGGAGTCTGTAAATCCGCCATGATTTCCCCCTCGAACGTGGTCATTGTGGTAAACGGGGAGGAGTGAGGAGGAGCTGTCTATTCTTTTAACGGTCTATGGTCACTACACACGGCACACCATGTAAACACAAACACGTGTAGGCATCGAAGCAGCAGACGCCGCTAAAGTTAGCGGCTAACGCAGAGTTTAGCATTTTGACAGAAGTTTACCAAAGATCGTAAACTGACAAACATCTGACCGACCTGCTCTGATTCTGCTGAAATCCTCATCAAATGTCCGTTTGTCAAATAATCCAAAACCTACAGGAGCCGTCATGTCTTTTTTCCTCCTTATGTTTACAAAGGCTGCACCTAAGGCTGTGAGGCGTTCGAGGGTGGAAAAAACTGCTCTGTAAAATTAGTTCTAAATGGTAGTAGTATGTTCAAACTGCAAAAAAAATTAAATAAAAAATATAATCTCAAAATATTTCCTTTGCTACATGTCTTATTTATGCTGAAAACATGTAAATTTACAAGCACTCATGTCAAAATGATTATAGTTCATTTTCATGTCTTGTAATTGTTTGTAATGTAAAGTTCTCTCACTGAGACAGTTGCAGTTTGTTACGAGGACAAACATGCAGATGTTAAAACAAAAGACACATTGGTATGAATGAGTCATATTCTTTTCTTAAAAAAAGGTTGGAAATAATCGAAATTGGGAACTTAAAATCGGAAATCGAATTGAATCGGGGCTTGAGTGAATCGTTACATTCCTAATCTCCTCCCATTGAAACTAAATGGCAAGGGTCCGTTTCTCGCCACTCAAAGCCGATGAACGACTTAAATAAATACCGCACGCTAACTAGAGCTAATACACGTTAGCTAATACCATCCGTATTGTGGTTTGCCAAGAGTTTCATGACCTGTCGCCGCTGACATCGCCACAACCTGTTTCTGCCGCTGGAATATTGAGAAGGCTCTGGATGCAGCCGATGGAGGGGCACGTGCTCACTGGATCTGCAGGACAACACTTAAACTAATCCAAACTAACCCTAATCCCAAGTTTACGAAAGGCTTTTTATTGAGATTAACTTAAATAAATGTCACGGGGAATAAATTGGAGCTGAAGTCATTTCCTGTGGCGGTCTGGAGCTCCAGTGATCACGTGACTCCATCGGCTGCATTTAGACCCTCTTGGGATTATCTGGCAGGTTTAGGCTACTTCGTAAGTGCAGAGCTTTGATATTTTAGCCACAGGTGGATTTGTTTCTGTCACTGCACTGACGGCACACGAGACATCACGACTTAAATATATCACGTCTATGCTGGGCGACAGCCGCGGGGGAGATAAAGCCACCGCAGCCTCTCTCTCATCCACTGCAGGAGCACAGCCCGGACTGGCCATATTTTAATCCAGTGGTTTGATAATTTAACTGTCCCGGTAAAAGTATTCCCCATGATTGGATTTTTTTCTCATACCGGTGTAAATGATAACTCCAGTTGAGAAGGACCGGTGGAGTCGAGCCGGCCCAAGCGACAGAGACTCACTTTTCAAACCTCCTGTGACTATTTTTGGAAACAGGGCAAACAACAAATGTCATGTGACCCTCCAGTATTTTAATAAAGTCCTGGAAGTCTTCTTAAAGAGCAACTAAACACCAAATCAAGTTTATTTTACTGATAAACTGTCTCAATGGGTGTCTCATAGTGTTGTCCACTGGTCCCTGACATTATTCTGACATTATTGCGCAAACATGTGTCAAATCCTAACTTTGGCCTGAAAACGAATGTGTTGCGCCCCCTTCAGGGTAAACTCTGCTACTAAATTAGAATTTCCTGATTGGCTGGAGACGTGTCCACGGCCTCCACAGAACGTCATAAGCCGCACCAGCTCCACACATTGTCACTCACCCCCCCCATGTCACCCCCAAACCTCAGAGACCGCCTCTTTTGCAATTTTTGACTTTTGTTTGTGGGTGGGGAAAGGCTTTGGCCCGTTTAGTTACTCTTTAAAGCTCATCCTGCTGCTCTCCATGTGCAGTAAGTCTCACGCCTCAAAATAACTCATTCAGTCGGCGAGAGTGTCTCGTCTTCTCTCGGGTTTGTTTTCTGACAGCTCACAAACACGAACGCTCCGTCTAAACTCGGCTTTTACATGAGATAACAACGAATAATCCGAGTCCGAGGCAAAGCGATAGTCCAGAAACCTGCAGTGACATCGATGATCCCCACAAATGTATCAAAACTTTGTACCTGCAGTCTTTTCTCAGTCATAGTGGATGATTTTTAACCACATCATTTGCTCAGATAATAAATACCACTTATAACCTGACCCTCTGACCAGACAAATGCACTTATGAACAAAAATCGAGAACATTATAAGCCCTAAATGCCTGTTTTATAAAATGGCCATCCTGAAGATCACTGCAGACACTCCATACTCACAATCGTTGCTTTATTGGTGTGTACATTCTCAGTTCTGTGCAGTGCTTAATTTGTAAATTTGTATTTTCAGGACCACTTTTGGTCTGATGTTATGGATTCGGGGAACAGGCCAAAACATTTGCCGGAACACTCTCATTAAACACCATTATATCTGATCAAATCTTTGTCGGATCCTCATAAATATTTCCCGGATCCTTTACCCTGAAAAACTGAGAATTGGGGGAATGCGTTTCCCCAAACGGGGGATCAAATTAAGCACTGGTTCTGTGGGAAAATTAAAACATCTGACATTTTGCAAACAGAACGTGTCATGGTAATTAGCATATTCATTTGCATATGAATAGAATCGCTGGAAACAGGTTGCAGCAGGTATTGTTCACAGTGCCAGATAGATAGATAGATACTAGATAGATAGACACTAGATAGATACTAGATAGATAGATACTAGATAGATACTAGATAGATAGATAGATACTAGATAGATACTAGATAGATACTAGATAGATAGATAGATCTATCTATCTAGTATCTATCTACTGTATCTATCTAGTATCTATCTATCTAGTATCTATCTAGTATCTATCTCGATCTATCTATCTAGTATCTATCTAGTATCTATCTAGTATCTATCTATCTATCTATCTATCTAGTATCTATCTAGTATCTATCTAGTATCTATCTATCTATCTATCTAGTATCTATCTAGTATCTATCTATCTATCTATCTAGTATCTATCTAGTATCTATCTAGTATCTATCTCGATCTATCTATCTAGTATCTATCTAGTATCTATCTCGATCTATCTATCTAGTATCTATCTAGTATCTATGTCGATCTATCTATCTAGTATCTATCTAGTATCTATCTATCTATCTAGTATCTATCTATCTAGTATCTATCTAGTATCTATCTATCTATCTAGTATCTATCTATCTAGTATCTATCTAGTATCTATCTATCTATCTATCTAGTATCTATCTAGTATCTATCTAGTATCTATCTAGTATCTATCTAGTATCTATCTATCTATCTATCTAGTATCTATCTAGTATCTATCTAGTATCTATCTAGTATCTATCTATCTGTAATTCATCGTTTTCACTGTTACTATAGTTACCACATTAGAAACCTTAGATGCACCAACTCCATTTGACATCATAGTCCGTTTACAGTGTCGCGACGTCATGTTATATTTTTCCAAAGTTCTGCGGCCTCGAGTTTAAGTTTTGTTTAAGTATCGGCGCAAAACAGTTGTACTCAAAAGCTGAACTGCGGCAGAAGATTGATTTAAAAAAAGAGTGTTTGAAAAGAAGAGTGTTCCTGCTGCTGCCCAAGGACAGACGGAGGCGGAATCAGTCTCTCTGTCTCTCTCTTACATCACTGTGAAATTCATCTCACTGGACCATTTGTGCTCTATTCTTCATCCATGTTTTAAAAAAAGAACATTTCCTTTCTCGAGGTGTGAATGACCGATGATACTTTCTTTTCATTCTTAATTGTATGACTAACCAAAAGCCTGGAGTTAACTGTTGTGAATAAAAGTGCATTAGTGCTGTACTTAGGTCGAGGTTTTGAGGATCTGTGCTTTACTTGAGTAGCCTTTTTGTCGAGGACATTTCTATAAAGGCTCCATAGTACAATTTTAAAAGCCTAAAAACGCACGCTCCAGAACAGCAGGTGGCGCTGTGCAGATGTACTGTCAAATGCCACTGATTCATAACAAAGAAGAAGGTTTGTCTCCGTCGTGTTGCCGCACAGGAGTGAGATTTGGGTGCATTGTTTTGTGTTTTAGAAGCTTCAGAGTTATTTTTCCTAACTCCACTTTCTTCTTTTCTTCAGTAAAAACTTAGTGTATTTGTTTATTTGAGCAGTTGAAGTTCTGCTCAAAAGGAGTGGGCCGAAGCAAAAGCTTATGAGCGCCCACCCCCAAAATCATTACAATAAAAAATAACATCTCATAATAGTACAAAGGAACATATTACAAGGAACAAAGTACAAGAGCATAGGAACACAGCATGTACACAAACACACACAAACACACACAAACACAAAAACCTAAGGGCTTTCACTTAAAGCGGGGGTATTATGTAAAATCGACTTTTTCAAGCTTTATATCATGTTATTATGTCATTCCCTCATTAAACACATGCCTGGAGTGTTGCCTTGGCTCATTCACATATTTTTGAGTAATCAGTAAAAACTTAGACGGCAGCCATTTTAGGTGTAGCTATGCCTCAGTCCTCCTAGGAACGCCCCCACCTCCTGGAGACGCCTCTGGACCTTTCGTCACCAGCCAAGCCACCAACCACTGCTCCTCAGCTCAGCAGAGCCCCCTCCCCGCACAGTAGTGTTGTTTAGATGCCACAGCAGTGTGCTGAAGGGGGCGTGTCGGAAAGCTTCTTAAAGAGACAGAGGCCTATTTCAAGACGTTCAGTACAGCCATTTTGAGAGAGCAATTTTATTCAAGGCAGTTATTTTAATTTACTGCATATACAGACCAACAGAAGGTTACGTCATCATTGTAGTATGCTATAGACTGGTGCTATGTGATTGAAAAAAGCATAATACCCCCTCTTTAAGAAATCATTTGACTTTTACTTTGTCTGGAGTAATATTTGACCAGTAGTTTATTTCACAAGGACCATGTACAAAATACATTCATCTTAACATTAAGATGCTTTGTACCAGATTTAGCTCATGCTAATTTCCATCTGCAGTCCCCGGGCAGGTGCACAACATTAAACCACACATTACAAATAACGGTCAGTAGGATTAGGGCGTTTTCACACAGGCTCTAGTTAGGTCGACCTAGGCAAGGCAAGTTTATTTGTAGAGCACAATTCATACACAAGGCAATTCAAAATTACAAGAAAACAGATCAAATCAATCAATAAAACATCAACAAAAATACTTTCAGTTTTCATATGCACGGGTAAAAAGAGCTGTTTTCAGCCTGGATTTGAACATGGTCAGAGTTGAGGCCTGTCTCACATCCTCATGAAGACTGTTCCAGATTTTAGCTGCATGAAACTGAAACGCAGCCTCACCGTGTTTATTATTGACTCTGGGAACCACCAGGAGACCCCTCCCTGAAGTTCTCAGGGCCCGAGATGGTTCATCATACCTACTTTAGGCTCAGTGTGAATCCAACCACAGCACTTTACGCCGGTCAAAACAGGAGTCTCTCTCGGAGCGGCCTGAGCCTCACTCTGTGGTGGAGATTTCACGCCACTGTTTGTGCACAACGATGAAAGAATGGCTACGCGCCGCATGAGGATGTTTGGATTACTGCTCTGACGAGGAAAAATGGATCAACTTTATATCAACAAGGTATGTCTCTCCTCAGGCCTCGTTTTCTTCCTGCTGCAGTAAAACGTTCTTCTCTATGAGCCGATTATGGTCATATCTCAAAGCTTCATATATCAGCATTTCTTGTTTTCAGTCTTGTTTTTGGGGAGTTCAAAGCTCAGTACATCAGGCAGGAATCAGATAATGAAAGAACAAAAAAACATGAGACTGGAAAATCTAAAGTGGGAATCTAAATCTATGGCTAAACAGTGACTCGGTGCCTGCAGTGTCTCCCTGAAGTCTAGCGCTCTCTCTCTTTAAACCACATCTGTCTTTAACAGGAAGTGCTCGGTGTCGTTTGCAGGTGATGAAGTGCATCGTGGAGGCATTGGCCGACGTGCTGTCCAGGCCCCGCCCCCTGCCCGTCAGTGAGGACTGTCTGCTCACGCTGCGCTCCGGTGAGAAACGACCCTCGGCTTTATCCACCCGTACATGACCGCTCTGCTGCTGTGCCTGGAGTTTGTATCACGGACACAGATCTCACAGCTCTGACAGGTCTGACAGAGTTTAGCAAAAACAGACCTGGAGTCGCATTAAAAGGTCTTCAATAATATCGTTTATCACGATAGTTTCCTGATGCAATAAATCAAACTTTTGATTTTGATGAAAGATAATATTGAGGACCATTTCATGTAAGTCTAAAGCATAACATTGGCAATAAACTTAAGTTCTAAATGTTCCGAACCCTCTTAACGCCCGCCTGAACCCAGCACGTCTTCTCCAGTTTGACTTTACCCAAATCTAAAAGCTTCTTGAAGAAAGAGACGTAAATGAGGATGAAAGCGCAGGAATAAAAGCAACAAAAATCTACAAAAAAGTCCACAAAACTGGTGACAAAAAAAGCATCAAAACGCTAAATAAATCCAACAAAAATGTGACAAAGAAGTTACGACAATGTGAGGAAAAAGTTTAGATCAATTTTATAGATCTTAGCTTTCAAATGAGACACTACACTGATCTATAGGCTGTAAGCTCCAGTGGAGAAGTGACTGGAGAAGCAAAGATATACTGATTATCTTTCATTTATTATACGGCCCTTCACAATGCAAGTAGAACGCTCCATTGACTTGAATGTGATTTTCCAACATTCTACCGGTCATTATTTTTTGATAGAGGACCTCTGAAAAAAATAATGACCGCTGCCAATGGCAACGGAGTTCGTGCTTGTAATACAGGTCTTTCATATCAGTCCAGTAGTAGTAGAGACACTATCTCTGTCCCCGTCCATAAGAGAGAAGTTGGGGGAATCGCTCGTGAAGTTAACGGAAGTCTGACTTTCAACTTACCCAGAGATTCACCACCATTCCTCCTCTCCAACTGCACCTTCAACTAAGTAGCTAGGCTAGCAATAAGTAGCTAGCTGTGCTGCTACTAGCCTCGCCACACTGCCTGGAATCACAACAAAAGTTGCCAAGCAATGCGCAAACTTTTGGGAACTATTTGCCGCGGAAATCATTAAATAAACCTTTCGGCCTTCATAAAAGTGTATGAAGTTTATTTGTGTGTGTTCAGTTGGCAAATAGCCGTATAATTATTTCGCCCCATGTCAGTACTTATTTTCCCGATAATGACCAGCGTTTTATACATTATCCCTTACCAGTGGCGTGCTGGGACCTCATTTCTGCCTGGGAATTTAGAGAAGACCGGCCCACTTTTCTGTGTGTTTATAGCTCAGTGGTAGCACACTAGTCTCTGGTGCAGGAGGTCCCCAGTTCATTAACTTGCACTGTCCCTACCAAATAAACTAATAAACAAGTATGGCTTCGACACTTTTCTAACGCTTTCTCTTTTTACATGGGCCGCTGCACACACAGTCTGAGCCTGATACAACTCCACAATCAGCACCAAGTTATGAAGATAAAAAATATTTGGCCACTTTTCTACCTTTCACTGGCTCTTTCTCTCTTTACTCGCACAGACACTTGTCTCCGCTGGATTGGACTGCACCAACTTCAACTAAAGCGGAGGGGTGTTCCACTTAAACACCCTTAAACACCCCTCTGAGTTAGTTCAACGTCAAATGGTATCTCCCCGCCACAAGGATGAAAAGTTAGATGCGAACATTTTTTTCTGATTTTGACACATTTCCCCCTCGTGGGGGCGGCCCGGCCCTAAACAGTGCCGCGGCCCACCGGGAAACCTCCCGACTCTCCCTATGGCCAGCACGCCTCTGTCCCTTACTTATTGAAGTCAATACAGTAACTATCGTGACAGGCCGAGCCGTAGACTTTGGCGTTGGCGTTTTCCACAAAGGAAATGACCATATTTGGATTACAGAGTGTTGTCAGGGGGATTCCGTGCGTTAATACAAAACATGTCAGTATGTGTGAATGGATAAGCGCGGGAAACACAATGGAGCGCGGCCATGTTGGAGTGATTTAAAATCCCAAATCAACAAAAAGTCCTAAAACATGGTCAAGAGCGAGAATGTTTTGTATCCATCTGTTTCGGCACATAAACTTTATATCTGGTCTCTGCCTGGCGGTGCCGCGGCGCCTCCTCCGCGTGCGAAGGTTAATGGATTGAACCGGCCTCCGCTCTCACCGGGTCGAGTTACACAGAGCAGAGAATTACCTTCATGTCGTCCTCCATGCAAAAATCAATGGCGTCTTTACCGCACGAGGATTTGTTACTGAGAGCGGAGAGGGGAAAAAAAACCGAGATTTAAAGGCAAATGAGTCCACAGGGAGAAGAGGATTACTGCTTACCTAAACTAAAGTCTGCTGCGTTTGTATGGAGATATTAACAAAGAGGAACATTTAAATCAAGAGATACAAATCCCACGAGACGAGACACGAGATTTTTACATAATTTGCAATAATAAATATGCAATTATGTTTCCTTTGTATGGAGCCATTGTATTGTATTGTTTGTAACAAAATGAACAAACTAATAAGGATGGGAACTGATAATATTTTACCAATATCATCAGGCTCTATTTGTGTGCATACAGTTTAATATCAGAACAAAGCTAATACATTTGGCTCTTTTGACAGGTGTATTCTGATTACATTTCCAAATTATAAATAATAATTAAATATAATTTGAAGCTTAAAAGTTGATTTCAGGTGGAGGAGGAGGAGACAGGTTTAGTATCTAAACAGTCTGTGCCAGACACTGACGCACAGGAGGTTTTAAACAGTAAACAGAGAGTGACTCTACTGTAGTTAGACTGACCTCTTCCTTAAATGTCCCGCTGTAATCATCCCTTCATATTCTGCATGTCGCATGTCACATCCGTGTTGTTTTGCTTTTCCGTGCGCAGTAGATGAGCGTGTACAATCACAAAATAGACGACGGATCCACCCGGACTCGCCGCGGCGTGCAGCGGTAAAACGTAGCTTCCAACAGCAGAGCCTTTAGTTCAGAAATGAAAGAGAAAGTAACGAGGTGCGAGTGTTTGTACTGTATTGTACACAGTTTTAGGGGAAAAGAGGAAACCTACACAGACATGGGGAGAACATGCAAATTCCACACAGAAACTCCCCGTCCAGGTGGGAATCGAACCCGGGACCTTCTAACTGAAAACAAGCGCTAACCCCTACCCCCTTTTTTTCTTTTTGTCTAATTTTTAGCAAATGAATGCTCGCTCCACTGGCTCTTATTTCAAGACAGTCCAAACCTGCTCCAAATCAGCATTCATGGTCTTAATTCAAGCACATTTCAATACTGCAAAAAGTAATAAGTGACATTTCCTTGAAATAAGTAAATGTGTCCTTGATTTGAGAGTTTAATTTCAAGACATTTTATTTAAATGAAGATTTTCCATATAGTTTTGAGTGCGGTGAGTTCTTTTATCTTAATTTGAGATTATTTCAAGATTACTTTTTGCAGTGGTAAGATGGCATTATTTTCCAATAGTAAATTCCTTGCTCCTGTATCTTCCACTAGTTCCTGAAACACAGTTTGGTACAGTGATAATTAGGGATGTAACGATTCATCGAAAATCGATTTAAAATTGAATTAATATGCGTAAAATGTGAATCGATGTGAAAGCCACATCGGGACCAATCACAGAACAAGGAGGGAAGGTAAGACGACGACGCGCTATTTGACATAAAGCTTGTAGTTTGTTTAGGGATAAAAAAATATTTACGGATCCAACATGACAGCAGCAGACGCAACGCCATCTTTGGATCAAGCTTTAGAACGTGTTCTAAATAGTTTAGCTCAAAAGTTTACAGCAGGTACGTCACACGTCATCTGATACCATGATACGATTGGCTATGGCTACATGCAGACGCATGAGAGACATTCGTAGCGCCCAATAAACGGCTATGGACAATCGTAAACCACACCTCTCCTACCAGAAAATTAATTGGTGTCCCCAGACTAAATATCACTTGTGATTTTAGTCTGGCGCTAGCCAGGCTGTAAATTTACAAGCACTCAAAATGATCATAGTTCATTTCCATGTCTTGTAATTGTTTGTATTAGTCATATTCTTTTCTTAAAAAAAGGTTTTAAAAAATTTGAAAAAATCTAAATCGGGAACTTAAAATCGGAAATCAAATCGGGGCTTGAGTGAAGCGTTACATCCCTAGTGATAATAGGATAACGATCATAAAATTATAATAATGGTAATCTTCTCGCGAAGTGAAAAGCCCACAGAATAATAACAGGTCATCAAACATTTTAGAGAAAACTGCGTAACGAACAATGTTTAATGTGTCAGTGTTTGGAAATAAAATCAGATTGATGTATTACTACATTTGTGAATGATTTTCATCCTGTCAGGCCAATAGCAGAATAATGATTTATTATTATAATCGGCCGGTGAATCATTACTTGTTATTACATTATCAGCTGTTATTATGTTATTGATTCCTACAGTCCTCGCTCTAAGTGAAAGCATGGTTTAGATGGTAATTGAACATTACAATGGCACTAAAACATTACATTCGACTGGCTGCTCCTTGTATAAACCCTGAGTTATAGTAAAAGCTGTAAAGGAGTCTGTTATAAAGAGCTGGTTTACATTCAGAGCTGTATTCAGGGCAGGAGCCGTGTTTTCAGTCTGTTGTTGTGCGGTCAGCAGAACGTCCTCTCCGCTCGGGCACTAACTCACCCGAGGATTGGATTCTTTCAGCTCTTTTGTGTTGAAAGCACTAAATTTGCGAGCGCTCGTGTCCAGCGGAGCGTCCGACCAAACTGCTGAGCGTTGGGGAAAACGCTGACGCTGTTCACCTGGAAACGCTCCGGTCGTCAGGGAGAGAGTCTGTAATGAGGCGCTGCAGGAGGAAACATATATATAATATAGAAATATCGGTTTGAAACGTCTGCTGTCGATTACTGACATAAATGTGAGGGAAATGTATTGCAAGTTTTCTGTTAGCTTTCATATAAATATAAGACTTTATTTTTATACTGTATGTCTAATAAAACAAAATAGATGATAGAGCCAGGTTTAAATGTATGTTTTTACTTATTATTGTACATTTTATATTTATGTATAGATACAGTGGTGGAAAGTAACAAAGTAAAAAGTACAAATTATAGGTACTTTTACTTTACTTAAAGCAGTACTAAGTAACGTGTTTACCTAAATAAATCCTTTCCGTAGTCCCTCTGGGGGTAATACAAGTGTTAATGGGATGATTGGAGGGTCTTTCATCTCCCCTGGTGTCTCTGGCCAGAAAACCATGCTTGCAACTTGACTGCCACCGGGTCAGAGTCACCAATACACACTAATAGAATCACGGAGAAGAAGCTAACAGGCTAACGGGCAAAGCTAACTGTGGGCTAGCACCACTTAAACAGTATTTACAGCCAAGTTTGAGTGAAAAAAATGATTTCCATTGTATAACTGGATGTACAATATTGATGGTTGTTTTTACGAGATTTTTATGTTTTTTTCTCGCATATTTTGCCCGTCTGCCAGGACCCGGAAGCGGAAGTCGTGACGTCACACTTAACAAACGCATTGACTTAACATGGTCGGCACGGCAACAGTTTAAAATTGTTTACCTACTTCGATGTCACTTCCTGTCGGTGTCCAATAAGGAAGTGAAAACATAAACGTCACAAAAATGGTCAAACTAAAGAAAACTGGGTATAATCTTTAGCATAATCTTAAATATAATCGTGTTAACTGTGTTTTAGCAAAAATTGTGTCTAATGTGTCATATGCACTTTAACTCAAAACTGTGTGAATGTTGTGAAATACAACTCCAGGTCTGTCTTTGACGAGGAACAACGTTACAACATGGTTTAAACCTCAAGAAAGTGCAGTTGGAGCGATTTAAAATCCCAAATCGACGTGACATAAACATTGTAAAGGGAGAGTTTGGTCTAGTTTTTTACTTTGACATTAAAATCAAGACGTTAAAGGAGAATTCTAGACAAACCTTTGATGAACAGAGACCAAGAAAATGCGGCTAAAATCTACTTGAACAAAGTCATTCATTCTCTTTTTGTCTCTCGCCGGTTTTCGCAGACGACCGACTTGTGTCGATCCTGCGACATCACAACTTTCTGCGGGAGCTGCAGGACCTCGCGCTGAAAGGTGAGTTTCTTTCACACGAGACGCTGCCGTTAGGAAGAAACACTGATGAAAACTAACGTGAACTGCTGTGATTTCAGGAAACAAGAAAAGAGCTCCAGAGGAATCTCCCGTTCAGCAGACGCCGGGCACAGAGGAGACTCCAGGTAAGATTTCTACACTTTTCACAGTATTGTAATTGATATATCACATTGATCAAGTGTAATAGAGTCAAAATAATACACATTTCACTGCTAAACTATGACTTTATCCAGGATTGGTTCAGTTAGGGTGAGACTTTCCTGTATGACTGCGTTCACAGTGTTCTAGATCGTTATGTCATCGTTCGAGTTGGAGCCGATACAGCTCAATGGGAGAGACACAGTTTTGGAAATGTCCAAATGTTTCCCCTTGTATCGCTCTTCCTGAAGCTTGGAAACACTGCGTCTGAGCCTGTTTCAGTAACAGCGGGTCACGTGACTTGAGGGTCAAGTGTCTGGAAAAGTGCTTCACTGCGAGTTGTGGTTAAGTCAAAGCGGCTCATTGGCTCAGAGCGTTTCCGTGTGTTACCGTGTGGCTTTGAGCAGAGCGGCGATAAACCGCGGAGGTTTTCTGGTCCGTACTATAGCGATGTAAATCATCAGTGATAAATAAATGTGCTGCAGTTCCCATGTTTCCCATTTAACTGCGTTCATGTTGTGTAAATTGTCTGCCCTGGGCCAGAATAAATGACACGCTTTTCCCGTATACAAAGTCCTGCTTTTGAGGAGACACAAAGGCAGGCGTCGATGGCTGAATGGAGAAAAAAAATCATTGGTTTTATACAGCGCTTTTCTGGACACTCAAAGATGCTTTACATTACATTATTCATTCACTCCATACTTGGTGGTGATAAGCTACTATTGTAACCACAGCTGCCCTGGGGTAGACTGACAGAAGCGAGGCAACCAGTCTGTGCCATCGGCCCCTCCGACCATCACCAACCACTCACTCACTCACCCCAGGCTTCCTGGTGTTACTTTATGGTCTCCCATCCAAGTACTGACCAGGCCCTTCCCTGCTTAGCTTCCCAGGTCTGACGGGATGGGGCAGAGCAAAGGCGGTCCGGCTTTTCATTATTAATGAATGAAAAAATAAAAGATTGCGCATTGATGTCCTGCCTCGGAGTAGCAGAGTCGCAGGTGACTGAGTCGGCCCCGCCCACTGGACCTCCGTGGAACAGGAGGTCCCACATTACAAAGAAAATGACTAATAATTAGGGACAATAGACGTTTGTCACGATCTGATACGTATCACGACGATACAGTGAGTGATTATGAGAAGTAATTTACCTTAAAATGTGTAAAAAGTCATGCTGTGTCCAAAGTTTATAATCCAAATGCCATTTGACATTTATTGAAGTGTTTAGATTGAAAAGTGCATTAACACAAAATGTAACAAAGTGCTGTGTAACTGTTACTGGAAAACAGAGGAGTGATGATCAAAATGCCTCTAAATCAGGGGCGCCCAAACTTTTTGTCTCTGAGGGCCAAAATGAAAAAGTGCCTGTGGGTCGCGGGCCAAACACGGCGATGTCAAGCGTGAAGCGCATATAACTGCAAATAATAATAGTTACTTTATTTTATTTTTCAGTATATATATGCATTTGATTATATCTATGCAAATAACATACTATATAAAACAAATGTAAACTATGGCAAAAGCCTAGTTTTAGTAGAACAAAATCAACAAATGTAGCAATATGTAAAATGTAAAAAACACCTGCATCTACAGTACGTGCAGTGACTTTACCTCATTAATTTGTTAACTCAAAGAAAATGCCGTATTAGATCGTTTTGGAAAACTAGGAACGTTGATGCTACAATGCTCTGTGATAAACACCAAGACACCACAACAGTGTTTCCTTAACTTTGCGAAAGGAGTGAAACAGCGCCCCCAATTTGACGCTGGTGGCCAAAAGGTGTACTGCATCCATATTTACCATTGAGAATGAATGGGACAGAGTTAGTATTAACCATACAGGGCCCCACTTTGGGCACCCCTGCTCTAAATACTTGTGTTTGGAGGCATTTTGATCGTGAATGATCTTAACTTACAGTATATAGCGCTTTTCTACCTTTATCAGGCCCACCGCGCTTTACAGCAAGAAACCAGTCACCCATTCACTCTCTCATTCATACACCAGTGTACGCAGACACTGGTAACTGTGAGTTTAACAGACTCAGGAAGTGATTCTTTACTTTTTTAGTACATAAAGTAAGACACGAAGAGTCTCCCGACACACTGAAAACGGTTCCACTTTTGGGTCTCGCCCCACCAGTTGAGAACCGCTGATATAAAACTGATCCCATGCGTTCATTCAGAGTTTAATGTCTTCAGTGAGATTCACACAATGTTAATAGTATAATAATATGTGGGCTCAGTTTCCACATAAAGCAGCAGTTCTCGGCGCATTTCTGCCTCATCTCTTCACATAACAGTCGGGATAATTTATTCCTGTGTTTTGCTCTGTTGAAAACGAGCTCCTTTGTTATTGCGGTGCTCGTCATGTCGGTGTGGCCTTCGTCTGTTAATGGGATTAAAGTCGGAGCTGACAGGATGACGGAGCTTCTCTCTGCGACGGCAAATATCCATCTGCTGTAAACAACCACGAGACGCGTGACAGGAATCCCAACTTGGAGGAGCTGGTTAATGCGATGGAAATGTCCTCGAAGCTTTAACTCTTTTTTTTATTCCTCGTAACATCTTAGTTTTAATGTCAGAGTAAAACAAAGACCAAACCCACCCTTTATGCTGCTTATTTGTCGCTTTGAGCCGGAGATATCCAGGAAATCCCTCCAACATGTCTGTCGCTCCCTGGTCTTTCACACGCTTATTCAGTCACAAATCCTGACATGTTTGGTATCCACGTGTAGCAGGAAAGGCTGTGACCGAGATGACGCTGTAATCCAAATATGGTCATTTCCTTTTTGGGAGACAGCAGCGGCTAAAGACGGGAGGAATGGACTAAACTTTAGTCGCTCCTTAAAGCAGTGCTAAGTAACGTGTTTACCTTAATAAATCCTTTCCGTAGTCCCTCTGGGGGTAATACAAGTGTTAATGGGATGATTGGGGGGTCTTTCATCTCCCCCTGGTGTCTCTGGCCAGAAAACCATGCTTGCAACTTGACTGCCACCGGGGCGGAGCAACCAATACACACTAATAGAATCACGAAGAAGAAGCTAACAGGCTAAAGGCAAAGCTAACTGCGGGCTAGCGCCACTTAAACAGTATTTACAGCCAAGTTTGAGTGAAACAAATTATTTCCATTGTATAACTGGATGTACAACATTCCTCTCTCCTTTCACCTTTTCTGTCAGCGTAGTATTTACTCTCCAAGACATTTAATAAGTTAAAAAATCGTAACTTGCTACGACACCTGCAGTTGCGCTTATGGCCTCTAGGGGCAAGAGTTACTTAGTACTGCTTTAAAACAGGACGAAGTTTGAATATTTACAGATTTGTTTTACTTTTACCCAGCTTGTTTAAAATCTAAACCAGAGGAAGGTAGTACCCAGTTACATTTACTCAAGTACATGTGAGTAACTTCTTCAAAGTATAGTTTTATTATGGTACACTGGTGTATGAATGAGAGAGTGAACGGGTGACTGGTTCCTCACGGTAAAGCGCTTTGGGCCTGATGAAGGTAGAAAGGCGCTGTAGAGTTCGGTAAATTCCACAGTTACCATGGAGATCCGCCATCTTTGCAGCTGTTAGCATACATTTCCATTGACTAACATTAGCTAAAAACAGTGTAAAAAGTGGAGAAAAAAGCCGTGGAACAGCGCCCTTAGCTGCTGAGTCACTGCTGGTAAATACATCTAACACACTGTGGTGTCCAAGTGTTTTAATGTGAACAATAACTCCAGTATTTTAACTTTTAAAATCTCCATTAGTTTACAATTGCTGCTAATCCCATAATGCTTAGCGATATGACGTCCCATTCCCGAGCTCTATAGAAGTTGAGTCCATTTACCATTTCTCATAATTTATGTCTCGACTGCATCAGGCTTTACTCAAACAGTTTCGTCAGTGGCATTTTGACGGGATTTACGGCTCTTTACTCGGAGCCGAGTCTTTGAGAGCCGTTCAAAGGACTGGCTCTTTTTAATATGAATTTCAATGACACCAGCCAGATAACTGAAGATATCGCCATCGATAAAAGGCACTTTTTTCATTTAAATAATCTAAAATGACACCAAAAGAGCCGGTGGGTCATGAACGTCACATCACCATTTTCCCCAGGTACATTTTTACTCTTACTGGAGTCACTACTTTTTACTTCTTGAGTGAATATTTTAGCTACTCTACACCCACCTCTGATCTCAACAAAATATCCCCGTGAAAAAAGCTTTGTAACTAATACATCAATAAAACCTGAAATGAAATGAAAGTGTCTAGAGCAATAGTTTGAAATTGATATCTCTAGAATTATGGACGTTTGACCAATAAGGACCTTGTTATCCCTGGTTTAGATCTTGTTGTGTCCCACTGTCGTCCACTGTCCTAAAGCGATTCCCTCTTTTAATGTATCCAATCCTTTTACTGCGGCCGATCGTTTTATTCCCTCATAAAAATCCACCTCCCTGATTCATGAACGGAACCGAGCGGAGAAATCAATGTCTTCTAGTAAATGAAACTCTTCCTCCTCTGTTCCTCCCGCAGATCGATCCATGCTGGAGTCACTGGGGGGCCCGGGGAGCGCTCCATCCTCGGCCCGGACAGGAGGGGGCGGCGGGGGAGAGCGGGGGAGGCCAGGACGACCCCCCGCGGGACGAGGGCGGAGCCGGGAGAGCCCACGCCGAGCGGGAGGAGGCGGAGACGACGGGAGGGAAGGACAAGAAAGGTGACTTTAGTTTAAACTGCCGGGTCGCGGGCCAAAAGTGGGTCCCAGAATTATGTTTACTGGGCCGCGAGTCTTTCTCAGGGAAAATTGTTTTCAACATTTTTACTTGACGATCACAGAAACCTTTTAGTCTTTGGAAATGGCTCGCCCTGAGTTGATCATAATGCAACAATAATGTTTGGGAAAATACTAAATGCGGATAAATGTACAGATATGATGTTGCGGTAGATTGCAGACTGAGATTTTTAAAACATTTGATGACCGTTTTCTTTCATTGTAATCATATGGAAACAAGGATCATAAGGAGAAAAAAGACCTGACAGCTCCCGGTCGATATTGGATTATTAAAAAGGGGGTATTATGCTTTTTTTCAGTCACATAGCACCAGTCTATAGCATACTACAATGATGACGTAACCTTCTGTTGGTCTGTATATGCAGTAAATTAAAATAACTGCCTTGAATAAAATTGCTCTCTCAAAATGGCTGTACTGAACGTCTTGAAATAGGCCTCTGTCTCTTTAAGAAGCTTTCCGACACGCCCCCTTCAGCACACTGCTGTGGCATCTAAACAACACTACTGTGCGGGGAGGGGGCTCTGCTGAGCTGAGGAGCAGTGGTTGGTGGCTTGGCTGGTGACGAAAGGTCCAGAGGCGTCTCCAGGAGGTGGGGGCGTTCCTAGGAGGACTGAGGCATAGCTACACCTAAAATGGCTGCCGTCTAAGTTTTTACTGATTACTCAAAAATATGTGAATGAGCCAAGGCAACACTCCAGGCATGTGTTTAACGAGGGAATGACATAATAACATGATATAAAGCTTGAAAAAGTTGATTTTACATAATACCCCCTCTTTAAACAAACGGACATTTCACAAGGATTTCAGCTGCATCAGAGCAGGTCCGTCAGATGTTTAACAGTTCACAATCTTTTTGTAAACTTCTGCCGTAATGCTAAACTGTTAGCCGCTAACTGTTGCTGCGTCTGCTGCCTCAAACATTTGCGATGTCTACACGTGCTTACATAGTTCAGCAGCGGGCATGTGGGGGTGAGGGGTGTGATACATTGTCGGACCGGCAAAACGGGATCGCTTAGAGTAGCTTTAAGTTGAGGCAAAGCGCATACACAAAAACATCAAGACATGGGAAATACACAGTACACCAGGGAAGGTGTATTTGCATAGTCCTTGAAATTAATGTTGTGAATGAATGTTTGTAAATATAGTCACAAAAGCCTCAGTGTGTATCTGGTTCAGCTCTATGACTTGGCCTTGAATGGAAAGTGTTGACGGCGTAGCGATAAGGTCCAGCTGCTTCAAACCTCCTCTCAGGAGAAAAATAATTATTCCAGTATTAGTTCATGAATTTATAATGAATTAGCTTTTTACTTGGTCTCAGCATTAGTTCAGTTCTCCAGAGTAGGCAGTTCCCTCCACAGTTCATCCCTTTTCCTGCCAAGATATAGTCCACCTTCTTTTGTCCATCTCCACAGCGAGCTGCCCGGACGTATATGACAGTCCATCACTGTGCTGTACTTCCTGGTGTAATTCCATCACTCGGTCACTCCCTGCTCCAAAGTGCTCTTTAATTTCCCCCGCTGCTGTCGGTGGAAATTAAATGTGGATTAATGTTAAATTGTCTGTTACAACTCATATTGAACATTTGACCTTTGATTTAACCCGTAAGTCCAGAATCTCTTCTTCAGTCGAGTCCTGCCCCCAGAGGGATCCTACTGTACATATTTTTAGGGGTAGGGGAACTGGAACATTCAGAAAAGATTCCGAAAAATTCTGGGGTCTTATAAATTTGCGGAAACTCACTGGTTTACTTTTCAGCTCAGACTACAACGAGCGCTTCCCCTTCGCTCCTCTTACGGGACAAACTAGAAACTCGCCATTTGTCCCACTGTGAGTTAAACACTGTCCATGTCCCGAGAGAGAGAGAATATATCGATGGTTCCTGCTCTAGCACTAGTATTCAAGAGCGCGGGGCAAACACCATGCCACAGAAACGTGATCAAAACACCAGCAGTTCATACTTTTATTTTCATTTTTTGTAGACACAGGTGGTCATGGGATTTTTTTCCTCTTCAATATTCATCTAACAAACAACGACAGAAAAAGAAGAAATATCTAAAGAACAAGCTAAAAATACAATGAAAGTTAAATATTCCATATATGCATATCTTCACCCATGTCCAAAAATAAGTTCACTCTTTTACTGTATTGTAACAACAGAAAATAACTACATAACTTAAAATCTGAGAATCAACAACAACAACGATAAAACTGAAACATAGTAACAGATTTTCCAAAAATAAACAATTCTTTAGTGAATCTACATGTGAGTACAATTAAACAAGCACACGTTAAACCAAAGTCTATAAATAAAACTTTAAATGCTGTTAAAAACATTTAGCAGAAAACTTTTGACATTCATTCAAATATTGGGCTCAAAAATATAATGTTTATTCAGCGATGCCCATTTAGTGGTTATTGTGACTGGGCCAGAAGACCCTTTCCTGTCATGGATTTTATTTTTGTTTTGTGCCCCAGTCTGCTGTGGCTCTACTGTTGCATTGAGCTCCTATAGTCTTCTGATTAAAAAAAAAACATTCAAAGTATAAAGTCAAATGTTGGATATTGAAATATTCTTCAGATTGTGTCTTTGACACTATGTTTCTGACCAAAGGTTTTGTCACATAACTAGCAGCAGTAAGGCCTCTATCCGGTATGTGTTCTTTTATGTGCATTTATGGGTAAAGGTTTTCTCACATACGGAGCAGCAGTAAGGCTTTTCTCCAGTATGTGTTCTTTTATGTGCATTTAAAGTACATTTTTGGGTAAAGGTTTTCTTACATGTAGAGCAGCAGTAAGGCTTCTCTCCAGTATGTGTTCTTCTATGTGCATTTAGAGCACATTTTTGGGTAAAGGTTTTCTCACATACGGAGCAGCAGTAATGCCTTTCTCCAGTATGTGTTCTTTTATGTGCATTTAGATGACCTTTTTCAGTAAAGGTTTTCTCACATACAGAGCAGCAGTAAGGCTTTTCTCCAGTATGTGTTCTTTTATGTGCATTTAAAGTACATTTTTGGGTAAAGGTTTTCTTACATGTGGAGCAGCAGTAAGGCTTCTCTCCAGTATGTGTTCTTCTATGTGCATTTAGAGTACATTTTTGGGTAAAGGTTTTCTCACATACGGAGCAGCAGTAAGGCCTTTCTCCAGTATGTGTCCTTTATGTATATTTAGAGTGTACTTCTTGGTAAAGGTTTTCTCACATATGGAGCAGCAGTACGGCTTTTCCCCTGTATGAACTCTAACATGATTCTGTAAATGTTGTTTTGTCCCAAATCTTTTCTCACACAAAGAGCACTGGTGCTTCTTCCCCTCCGCTCCCTGGTTAGTACCAGACTTGTCTCCTTTGTTGACAGTAGCACTTGTCCCTGGGGCAGACTTGCTTTGGGCGGAGAGTTCGATGCTCTTATCTCTGACCTCGACTTGCTTGTCTCCATGAGCTTCTGTCTCCATCTGTGCATCTGGAACCCTGACTGGAGGTTGCCAGTCTTCATCGTTGTCATCGTCAGAAGAGTGCTCTGTGTCTCCCTCAGTCTGTGAGTGGAAATGTGACTCTGAGCTGAGGTCTCCCTGTGTTTCCTTTTGGAGCTCAGTTTGTCTTTGATGAAGCTGAGAGGTCTCTTCAGTCTTCACACACACATCACTGGGCTCTGAGACTGACCTGAAGAAGTGAATTATAAAAAGTAAAATTTAACATTAAAAATTGTCTGTGAAAATGCATGTTTGAAAGTGTTGAACCTACAGTAGCAGCTGCTCTTGCTCCTGTGTGATGGATTGCTCCTCAGGCTCCTCTTTAATGCGTGGAGTCTGTGCCTGGTTCAGACTGGGGCCAATATCCACTCTGTGCAGCAGGACCCTGGGACTCAGTGCCTTGTCCAGGAGCCTCTGTTTCCTCTCATTGTCCTCTCTGGATCGACACAGTTCCTCCTCACATGCCGCTATCGTCCTTTCGTACAAAACCCTGATGTTTTCAGCAGCCGCGGCCAGCTGCTCAGTCACAAAACCTCTGAATGTGAGGCTTTCAGACATTTTCACAAACTCCGACTCTGGTGGTGCCTGCTTCAGCCCTCAACTGTCACAACAGAGAAAGCAATGACATTTTTACTTGTTAGTGTCTAATTTACAATTGTGAGGCCCAGAAGTTTCACTCATCAATTTCCTACAGCTGCAAAATTCTAATTGAAATCATGAAAACTAATTATAAGAAATAAATAGGCCTTGATTGAGTACTTAACCTCTTAACTCTCACCTGATATGAACCAAGCACATTTTCTCCAGTTCAGTTTTACCCAATTCTAAAAGCTCCTCAACTGGAGCTTACAGCCTATAGGTCCGTGTAACGCCTCATGTGAAAGACCGTCTAACCTAAACTGATCTAAGCTGATCTGTTTTGTTTCTATTTTTCATGCTATTTTTATGCCTTTTCATCCTCACATCTCATTTTTGATGTTTTTTTCCAAGAAGCTTTTAAATTTGGGTCAAGTCGAACTGGAGATAATGTGCTCGAGGTTAATGAAAACAATATTAAACAGTACAGATCTGTAGGAGTAACTGTATATGGCAGTGACTCGTCTAACTGACGATAAGCTGCTAGCTGCTGCTATGCTAACTTCATGAAACATCACGATAAAGTGTGACAATAATGAGAAAAAAGTTATTGAAAATGTGTTCAACAACTTTAAATGACAACTGTGTAAAGATTAAACATGTTACTCACCTGTACCCTCTTCAACATGAATAAAATCAAAGAGTCCATTAGCCTCACAGAAGCAGCAGCTGGGGGAAAGCAGAGGGGGTTGCTATGGGAACGCTCTAAAGGTGCAGTCTAATGGTGCGTTCCAGGCAACTGGTAAATTTTCTTGGAAAAATGCCTTGAAACACAGCTCGATCTCGTAATTACAACTTGTAAACTCGGACACCTCCAAAGTGCTACGAGTTCGTATACATGCATTTCCAATGACATCACGCATAGTTCCGGCGGCCATTTTGAGCACCAAAGTAGAATTATGCAATACTACAACATGTAACAATATCTCAACTCCGTGTTTTAACTGTTATCTTCTTGAGCAATGATTACGAGTACATAAAAATGCCACTGTCAATCAGTTGTCTCTCATTTTCATCCTGAGTTGAGATATTGTTACATGCTGTAGTACTGCATAATTCTACTTCGGTATTCAAAATGGCCGCCATAACAACAAAAGTCACATGACTGAAAAGTATGTATAGGAGATGAAGACAGTAATGGCGCCCCCCAGTGGAGGAGCAGCTAATGATAAAACTGTAACAAAACTACTGCATCAGTGACGTGAACGTTACTATTCACAGCTTTGAACATAACGTTATGTCGTATGATTTTAATTATATCTGGTTTGGAGAAAAGTCCATATAACGTTAGCATCGTATGAGCTAACTGGTGTAGCATTCGCCGTTTTGTTACATGTGAGTTTAATCACCGGGAACGCTCTGAGGTCGTGAGTCTTACATTTCGAGTGGGAAAGTTACCAGTTGCATTGAACGCACTATAACAACAAGGAGGTTGATTATTTCCCGTTTGAAGACTTCAGTTTAAGTTTGTATGAAGTAAAAAAATAACAGCTCATAAGTTTGTTAAGTGTGACATCACACACACAATAAGCTGCTTCCGAGTCCAAACTGTTGAGAGCTCCATAGATAAACAGCAAAAAAACACAACTTTGTCTGAATCTCCTGCTGAAATAACAACAGATAAAAGGCCCAAAACTGCTTTGCACCTTAGAATAATATATCTCATAATTACTCCAGTAAAAATGGAATAAGCCTTTATTTTGTAGGGGGGGGGTTGGGGGGGGAATTGATTATTTATGTCAGAAAAGCATTACTAAAGAAACTCCAGAGTAAATGTGATATTTCTTTGTGATCAGATGTTTATAAAGAACCATAGTCAGCTCTACAGCAGGTTAAAATCAGCCAAATCCCATTATAGAGAAAAGGGCTAAAGCTCCAGTGGACCTGGAAGTGGAGCGATTACATCATCACTTAACTAATGAATACCATACAAGAAGGTAAAATAATATGCTAATGTCTAGTACCAGTGTGTTTTCACACCAGCTATTCAAACTTGAAGATCAGGAAAATTAGAACAATTTAGTTATTTTTCTGCAGCTGTCAAATACACTTCTCTGAGATGGCTGCCATTTTGTGATAGCCAATTGAATCTTTCAAAACTCGGGCCACTCAAGGAAACAGATTAAATATGTATATATTCTGTTTTTTGCATTATTAATGTAAATCTAGATTATTATTTTTGTGTCCAGTTATTTCAGTTGGTTCTGATATATTTATTGTATAATTGCAGACTTTTTTCTCTGTCTGCACCTTAACTAAAAGTTGCAGGTGTGCAGCTCCGTATTGTGATTCTGTATGTCTGGGTCTCCCTCAGCGCATTTGTCACAGTAGCACTGTTTATTGTCAAAGGTAGGCGATGTTTAAAAAGACCTGTAATATGTTGGACACTCAAAGATGGGACTCATTGCCTTGTCAAAAAAGGGGACTGATCTGGGACTAACCAAAGAGCGGAGAGGAAGGACCAGCAGTGCCCTGTGTGTAACAAGAGATATAGGAGAAAACAACATTTGGATTTTGGATAAACTAGTTATTATTGAACAAAAATATGTAAACAATTACATTTCACCCTGTTTTGCGTGGTTGAAATGTTAGAAGCCTTCATAAAAAATCCTTGAAATACATGTGCTGTACATTTTGAGAGAATTAACTTTGAAGCTACAGTCTTTGAGTTCCCGTCGTCCTGTTCATGCTCCAGCAAATTAACAGTGTTCTTCTTGAGTGATTGACGTGTCCCTCTGCCACTGAAGTGCCCCCCCTGTGGGCCGGCTCTGGCAGCGCGACAACAACACTCAGTGAAATGATGAAAGCTCCTCGTGGCCCAGAATTCAAATGAGGCTCCACTTTCCCCCAGACAGGCTCCGCTCTCCGCACTCACACATGCATAAATCATCAGCCTCTGGAGACTGAGGCTACAAAACTGGGCAAAAAAAAGAACATATAGGCTTGAAGTCAGAGTTTTAATCTTCAGAATGAACCAAATTTAGTTCAGTCAGGAGCTTTATTTACTGCAGTCTCAGGTCAAAGAGTTAAGTAACATCTCCACTTTAGTCGCTCCTACAGACTCCATACTTTCCTGTCTTGGACTGAACATTTTTTAATATCTAATTGAGCTCAAAAAACAAGTCGAAATTTGAATGTTTACAGATTTATTCACTTATAAATAGCTTATTCAAAAACTAAACAAAATCCCCTAATATATCAACAAAATAAAACCATACATTCAAACCTACATGTATCCATTATTTAGATTTAGTCGCTGAAAATATAGGCAATTTGGGCAATTTTTATGCATAAAGTGCCTTATTTATATTCAGATCTCAACCCCATTGAGAGAAGTCACTGCACAGTGATCGCACTCTCCCATCATCAATACACTGGAAAAATGACCCTCTTAAATGGTCTCAACTTCTATAGCGCTTTTCTACCTTTATCAGGCCCAAAGCGCTTTACAGTAAGGAACCAGTCATCCATTCGCACACCAGTGTACACAGACACTGGAGGCGAGGAGGGTGAAGTGTCTTGCCCAAGGACACAACGGCAATGTGCACATTCAGGAGCTGGGAGTCGAACCCCCGACCTTCCACTCATGAGACGACCCGCTCTGCCAACTGCGCCACTGTCGCCCCAAATGACTTAAAATCGCTTGAATAAAAGTGCTTCATGTTGAATTTGAGTCGGTTTGAGCTTTAAGAGAAGATTAAAATGCAAACAAGCATAAATCCCACTTTTCCTTATAAAGATATGTATTTTTCACTTGAAATGATACTGAATAATCTGAATTTAGACAAAAATGCACTTGTTCCATTGACAATAGGAGCTTTTATATTATCTAACACTAGACCTATTCAAACTTTAGATTTAATCTCCTAATTCAAGTAAATGTCTATCATTTCTTTCTGAAGATGATTATTCGTTTTCCGGTGCAAGTACTGTTGTGGAATTTCTCACCACTATAAAGGAAACTTGAAAGTATTTGTCTTATCAAAAGTGTAATTTAATTTAACACACGTGTGGAGAGCCGAAACACAGGTAAATCCATGATGGCGAACTCTGAGGAGCCCAGGTCTGTGGTCCCTGCTATATAGCCAACCATGCGAGAGGCAGTCCCAGCACCAAGATGGGAGGAGCCCCAGCCCCAGCTGTAGAGGCAGTCGTCTGCAGTGGGGGGCTGCAACGTCTCCTTTTGTGATGATAGAGGTAGCAACGCACAGGAAGGCCTTTGAGCCAGGACACGTCTTTGGCCATTGTCTTAGGTGTGAAGCAGAGACTCAGCATGTGCTTTGGCCGGGATAAAGCACAGGAGACGGGTCCGGGCATTGATTAAGCGGGCCAGACGGTGCTTCACAATTAGTGTATTACTGACTTCAATTTAATTAACTCTAAAACTGCCATTACAGTACTTGGTGAAAAATTAATGCAGCACTGGATCTTTTGACATCGCAGAAGCTTATAAGCCGAATGCCCATCTCGGCTCGCCCGTTGCATTATGGGTAATGGATTGTCTTTTGGCTACCAAACAATAATGATAGTTAGCGTAAAGCAGAAGAAAGCTCTGATTTGGAGCGTTTTAACCGCTGGAAAGTTGATGATTTAAAGCGTTTTTGTCGTGGCCATGGAGCCTGTTACAATATTAGCTTAAAGTCTATTTTTACAACCAGGGCTGCGTACGGAGATAGACAGAAACCAAACTGCCATTCATACGAAGAGATGCTTCAAAAGTGACGACCAGTCCTTGTTCATATAGTTGGAATAACTATGGAATAACTATGTGAGAAAAACATTTGTGACCCTTGAAGGCGACTGTTGGACAAAGTCCAGGGTCTGAAACTGTGGCCTCATGTCGCCGATATTCACAACATTTAAACTGGAATGAGAAATAAAAACATAGAATCCTCTTTTTTGTCAATAAGGAGGTGGACAGTAGACGAAAACTTTTTCTTAATTGTGAGCAGAGAGATCCACATACACACATAGGCTCTGCATCTAAATGTACTTTATTTTATTTTTTTACGAGTGATCTGATGGAACAACAGAGCTAATCGGTCGCTAATTTGACAGAGGGAAATGTACCCACTATATTTAACATCAACACCGTTTTGGAACTTTTCCCTGTGATTACAAGACGAATTCAAATGATTTAAAAAGTGAGGGTGTCTGTGTCGGGCTGATCCCAGGTCCTGTCGTTCCCCTGTCCGCGATGGTCCGCTCCTGCCTACGGAGCCGTCCTGACTTTTCCCTTTCAAGATATTGACAACTTAAATATTTGCAAGAAATGTCACTTGAGACTTATAGTCTGTAAACCAATGCCCGTAAGCCTTATAGTTCACGGTTATGGCTCAATATACTTCAGTGTTCACGCTCCGCTACCTGAACTCACACATTTCAATGGCGGTGTGGTTTGTTTGGGCCGAAATTAGGAGCCTGATTGACTCACGCATGAGCAGTCGAGATGGGCATTGGGCTCATTGCGAATGTGCAGTAATCAAAGCTAAAGGCGCTACAACCAGACATGAAAGCGTGTGAACTTCTTTTTGTGTTTCTGCCTTGGTTTCCGTGGCAAAAGCACAGTGTCTGTGGCTGATGTCCGCAGTGTTGGCCGTCCCGCTCGGTAAAGTGCAGTGGCCGTGGGGGTAAACTCTCTGCCAGCTGGCTCTTGCACTCTTTCATTAAGGAGAGTGCTCCGGTGCTGATTGTGGGAGCACTGACCTGGAGACTGAACGACTGCTCCTAAACTTTATGAAACTGAAGCGACGATCCAGGCAGGAAGATCCTTTTCCAACTCCAGCCGACTGCAACTGACTCTGGACCCGCCCTCAAGGCAGTCACATAAATGCATTATTCTTTCCATCTTTCCCAGGGTCTGAACACAGTGAAAAGAGAGATCCAGTCAAGAAGAAGTCCACAGAGGAGTTTGGAGAGAAGAGAGAGGAGCAGAAGAAAAATGGAGTGAAACTGTGGAGCAAACGGGCCAAAGCGGCGCAGGTAAACGCTTCGATTAGTCTCCGAATACTATAAACCTGTGTGTTATTGTGTCTTATTTCAGATGCTTTGACTTCCAGGTGAAGAAGAAGAAAGCGGCGGCGCATGAAGAGGAGGAGGAGACGGGAAACCAAGAGATTCCGCATCATTCAAAAGAAGCCTCAAACCAGGAAGTGGACGCAGAGAGGCGGAGTCCCGAGGAGGAGGAGCTTCAGCTGATCGCCCGGACCACGGAGGAGAGAGAGGACGAGGGCAGCGGCGCCAAGAAGGTGAGACGAGCTTTAAATCAGTATTCAATCTGTCGTAAGTCTGATAACTACTAGCACAGTTTTTGGAAGAGCTGGAGGCGATCCTCTTCTCTTTGTTCATATATGCTGAAATGATTGCGGTTATAAAGTACAGTATACTACAGTACTATAATGTTGTTTGTGCCACATTAACTTGCAGTACCTGAGGAACTGAGGCTTTGTCCTTGATAGGCAAAAACATTCGCTCCTATGTTAAAGGGGAGATATCGACTTGTTAGAGCTTTTCACCATGAGTGTGTTTACATGCACTCAAGTAACCTCATTATTCGGCATATCCTGGTTATGATGAAATTCTGTACCTGTATATGAGTGCGTTTACAAGGGCTGGAAATTCCCGGTTATTCACTATATTCCGGTTATGGCGGTTTTGGGGATATGGTGTTTATATGACACTGAGAAATCGGGAAACTCAAATTCCTTGTTTACATCATCAAATAAGGAAACCCGGCTTTTCGAATTTAAAGAGGGGGTATTATGCTGTTTTCAATCACATAGCACCAGTCTATAGCATACTACAATGATGACGTAACCTTCTTTTGGTCTGTATATGCAGTAAATTAAAATAACTGCCTTGAATAAAATTGCTCTCTCAAAATGGCTGTACTGAACGTCTTGAAATAGGCCTCTGTCTCTTTAAGAAGCTTTCCGACACGCCCCCTTCAGCACACTGCTGTGGCATCTAAACAACACTACTGTGCGGGGGAGGGGGCTCTGCTGAGCTGAGGAGCAGTGGTTGGTGGCTTGGCTGGTGACGAAAGGTCCAGAGGCGTCTCCAGGAGGTGGGGGCGTTCCTAGGAGGACTGAGGCATAGCTACACCTAAAATGGCTGCCGTCTAAGTTTTTACTGATTACTCAAAATATGTGAATGAGCCAAGGCAACACTCCAGGCATGTGTTTAATGAGGGAATGACATAATAACATGATATAAAGCTTGAAAAAGCTCGATTTTACATAATACCCCCCCTTTAAGCTCTGTCCGCGCAGGCGCATACATTACATTTTGAGCACAATACGGTGAAAATGTTAAAAGCATAAATGTGTAACTTATTGCGGGGCTTGTTCTTTTGTTCTTTTTCAATGTTTTGCTCGTCCTCGACATCCTGAGCTACAGCAGTGACGGCAGATTGTGGATAATTCCTGACCTTTACCCGTCCTGGGTCTGTCTTTATCACCGAGTGGACCAGGGAGCTCTGGGAGAAGGTTAAAGCCGGGGCCGGTGTGAGAGAGTGGAGCTGATGGAGTTCATCGATAGTTAGTGGAGGAAAACTTAAAGCAGTACTAAGTAACTCTTGCCCCTAAAGGCCATAAGCGCAACTGCAGGTGTCTTAGCAAGTTACGATTTTTTAACTTATTAAATGTCTTGGAGAGTAAATACTACCCTGACAGAAAGGTGAAGGGAGAGAGGGATATTGTACATCCAGTTATACAATGGAAATAATTTTTTTCACTCAAACTTGGCTGTAAATACTGTTTAAAGTAGCGCTAGCCCGCAGTTAGCTTTGCCCGTTAGCCTGTTAGCTTCTTCTCCGTGATTCTATTAGTGTGTATTGCTGCTCCGCCCCGGTGGCAGTCAAGTTGCAAGCATGGTTTTCTGGCCAGAGACACCGGGGGAGATGAAAGACCCTCCAATCATCCCATTAACACTTGTATTACCCCCAGAGGGACTACGGAAAGGATTTATTAAGGTAAACACGTTACTTAGTACTGCTTTAATCCGGCTCTGTGTTGTGGTCGACTCCTCTGTGTCCGGAGGAAAACCAGCCGCCTTGAAACGGACAGCGACTGTTTCGCATAAATCCATATTACGACGCTTCTTTCCTTCTTAAATATTCACTACTTTTAGTTCTTTCATGGTTAAAATATAAAACTCCGTCTCCTCTTGACTCCAGAAACAGGAGCTCTTCGGACTCGCCGCCGCCATTTTTGTTTACGATTAACTGCGCATGTGCAAGAAATGGGAAGGACGAGCAAAACATTCAGCCCAAAGTGACTCAAAAGAACAAGCCCCGCAATAAGCCACACATTTATGCTTTTAATATTTTCACCGTATTGTGCTCAGAAATATAATGTAGAGCTTAAATTCGAAAAGCCGTGTTTCCTTATTTGATCATGTAAATAAGGAATTTGAGTTTCCCGATTTCTCAGTGTCATATAAACACCATATCCCGAAAACTGCCATAACCGGAATATAGCGAATAACCGGGAATTTAGAGCCCTTGTAAACGCACTCTTTGAGTAGTCTTTGAGTCTTCCCCAGTAGCTTCCCCAAAAAGCTCCTCCTGAGGTCCTACAGAACATATCCAGGAAACGCTTTCCTCATCTCTCGATCTCTTACTGAGCTCAATCCTTTCCACGTAGAGTAAAAACACTCGCCATCGCTTCACTACAGCCACATTTCTTTACTCTTTATTGAAACAGCTGCGCAGCCAAGGGAGCACTTGTCAAACCAATGGGTATTTTCTTTTAGCTGATCAATATTTTGCATTTTCTGATCAACAAAGACGGTGATACAGATGTGTTTGAGATTGTTACCTGCAAAAAGCATGATGTCTCTTTTCAAAGTTCACATTAAATATGGTCATTTCAGCTCTCAAAATGTTGTCACTACCAGGCATCTATTTCAAGGGTGTCCAAAGATTTGAGCTATAACAATAACCATGCTGCTAATGATGATTCCCTCAATACAAGCGTTCAAATGGATTTTAAAAGTGAAAACGCTGCAAATGTGACGAGAACTACCAAGCCAAAAACCTAAGAAATGGAAGAAAAGTTTGGAGTTCTGCCCGCAGCATCCGCGGGTTTAATAAAAGCACAGACACTGGAGATATGAAATGTGGAGAAACGACAGCAGAACTGTGTCAGCGAGGTGCAGGTACTGTAGGCGCAGAACGAGGTATTTTATCCCTCATCGTGACGGCTCGTCTTCAGCAGAGGAGGATTTTTCTGAGTGTACAGCCTGGTGTTCTTGGATACTACAGTAATGAAAGGTTATGCAGCATTCGAAACAATAAAAGTGTTAACATTAAAGGACCTGTATCCTGCTATTTTAGCCATTCCAAAGTAAAGTATAGGCATTTATATGATATATTGTACCTCTACCACTATGGAGTACTCATTTTGAGAGAAAAATAAGTATTTTATGGAGGAATTTTTCCAACCCGGAAGACAAAACGCTTGGATTCAGTTAACTCCGCCCCCTCTCTCCACTCATACAACTTTAGCTGTAGTAGAAATATATAAATATCACAGCAAAAAGTGAAGTAACTTCATGATGCAGTTATAAGGAGTTGACATGTGTAACACAGCTTCATAAATGGCTAACACACACGCTAACACGCGTTTTGATTGACTCACCGCTCTGATGTTTACATTATGGGACTCGCGTTGGTTATAAAAGTTAATCCACTTTGGTTCTGGCCAAGGTTCACCAAACATCCATCAGAGACGGTCACAGACAAACACTATTATGGCTGATAGTCGCTGAATCCCGGAGAGAAATTCCAACTTCTGGCGAGTGGCCTCTTCTTTAGGAAGGTTGAATAAAGTCCTGTCCTCGCAGCCAAACACGCTTTTCTCTGTGATATTATCGTGAGGTAAGGAAAAAGAACAGGTGTCCAGAGTAGGTTAGAAAGAGCTCCTTCTTCACAACTTTCGGTGCAAACATGACATCTGTTCAGACGCTCAGGGGTGCATTTGTTTTCTCTGTAGGGGCAGCGCGGACACGTCAGGCACTTCCTCTTTTTTTAATTAATTTTTATTTTATTTTTTTATTATTTCTTTCTTATGACAGAAATAATGAAAAAGCTGTTTTACAAATTTAAATCAGACCGTAAGGCATTACATTACAGACGTAGAGCGCTTCCGTTCCTTTGTGACGACACAACTGAGCAAGTCAGTGGTTTACCAGGAGAGGGCGGAGCAGCTGCTCAGAGAGCAGGATTCAGGAGGATTACTTAGAACTGCATGATATAGGACCTTTAAGTCGCGTAAAGCAGCTACTGTATATGAACACAGATGCATCACACACGGTCTTAAAACTGCAAAACATGTCAATCATTTCACCCCATAATTGTCCTCTGAGTTTTGTTGACGTTGAGTCTTCCATGTGAACTCATCTTTTTGATCTTTCTCTCTCCTTCAGCTGGACATCGAGAGCTTGGCCACCATCGAGTCCGAGTTGGAGAGCGTGGCTCAGAAGCTGCACCAGCTGAGCCGGACAGACAGGGGGCAGCAGCGCGCCTGACCACTCCACTGACCTCCCGCAAGGTCATCCCCAAACATAGACTAAGCTACATGAGTTTTAAAGACTTGGATTCAGGATAACTCACTCGGGAGAGGGTTACCGGCCAGGTCACAGGTTCGATTCCCGGACTAACAAACAAAATAATAAGTTTCTCATTGAAACGTTAAATATAATGATCTTCAGCTCCCAGTCGTCCCCCGCTCCTCCAACCTCCATGTAGTAATCATTTAAAACTCAAACATTTAAAGTATAATTGGCCTTTTAATTAACTTTCCAATCAGTGATTACAGGCAGCATTCATACGTGTTTCTAGCAAACATGGACAAAACCTTTTGACCCAAATGGCTTTCAATATTTGGCCCTCGCTAGCCCCGGTTTGGCCCCTCTTTAATACTGTTTTAGCTCTGGTTTAGCAATGTTTTAGTCCCTCTTTAGCCCTGTTTTAGCTGCTCTTTTGCTCTGTTTTAGCCCCTCCTTAGCACTATTTAAGCCCCTCTTTAGCCCTGGTTTAGCTCCTCTTTAGCCGTTGTTTTAGCTCCTCCTTAGCACTGTTTAAGCCCCTCTTTAGCCCTGGTTTAGCTCCTCTGTAGCCGTTGTTTTAGCTCCTCCTTAGCACTATTTAAGCCCCTCTTTAGCCCTGGTTTAGCTCCTCTGTAGCCGTTGTTTTAGCTCCTCCTTAGCACTGTTTAAGCCCCTCTTTAGCCCTGGTTTAGCCCCTATTTAGCCGTTGTTTTAGCTCCTCCTTAGCACTGTTTTAGCCCCTCTTTAGCCCTGGTTTAGTCCCTATTTAGCCGTTGTTTTAGCCCCTCCTTAGCACTATTTTAGCCCCTCTTTAGCCCTGGTTTAGCTCCTCTTTAGCCCTGGTTTAGCCCCTCTTTAGCCCTGGTTTAGCCCCTCTTTAGCACTGTTTTAGCCCCTCTTTAGCCCTGGTTTAGCCCGTATTTAGCCGTTGTTTTAGCTCCTCCTTAGCACTATTTTAGCCCCTCTTTAGCACTGGTTTAGCCCCATTTTAGCCCTTGTTTTAGCTGCTCTTTAGCCCTGGTTCATTCCCTTTTTACCCAGGTTTAGCCTCTCTTTAGCCCCTCTCCTAGTTTCTGAGTTCCTTTGGTATTCCATATCTGCTACTCCTCTTCCTTCCACCATCGCTAGTTTCCGACACAAAGTCTTAATCACTTCCTGTTTCAAAGTAATGTGCGCAAGTCTTCAATGCTGAAAACATGATTGCACACCCTTGACTGTCGCCGGGTTCGCCTATGCCCATATTCTCATTGTACAGACAACGTTAATCTCCTGACTCCAGATCTTTCTAACTCATGTAGCTCCGTTAGCTCCAGGTCTTTTGTCGTACCAGGGTAAACTCTCGCCTCGTAGATTTAGCATCGAGCGCTAGACTCCAGTAAATCAATCGTAGACAGTGATTTTTAAAATGCAATACCAGGTCGCTAAGGGCAACAGCAAACGTTATTTTCTGTTCCTGTTTTCTGTTTCGCTGCTGTAACTTCAAAGCTTCTAACTCTGCTATTTCTAACGAGCGTAGGGCCGCACTATGTTGGATATTTGCGATGTTAGAATAAACCGTTTTGACAAAGTGATTCTAAAATAGTTGGGGCAGATACTGTGCGGTCCTGGAAAGGGAGATTAACAGCATGTGAAACTTTTCTTTGGAGACCAGTCGTTGCTTTTCTCGCCGTAGACAGATTAATCCGAGGCAATAAGCAGCTCTCACTTTTAGATCGCGAGAGGATGAATAACAATCAAACTGTACAAATTCCATTAAATAAAAGGTTTCGTTTTGTTGGGAAATGCCTTTTGTGTGTTTTTGCTTGTTTGTTTGATTTCTCTATCATATTATAAGATGAGGTTTAGTGGCCGCTGAATGTTTTCACAGCTCCAGGGTCCTGGGTTTGATTCCCACCTGGACGGGGCCTTTCTGTGTGGAGTTTGCGTGTTCTCCTCGCGTCTGCGTGGGTTTCCTCCGGGTAATTCCAGTTTCAGAACCGGTTCTTTTCATTTTCCACTGAAGAAATGCTGGCTCTTGGTTCCAAAAACTGGTGCCGGTTGGGAACCAAAGTTGGACCAAGAAACGAGCACCAGTGATGTCAGCGGCTGGGGGTGTGGCTTTCTCTTCTGACAAACAACCAATATTATTTAGTTAGTGCTTATAACTTCCTGGAGAAGCCACAACAGTCTCTGTGGAGGAAACTAACTGTTGTTTTGCTTTATGCTCTTTAGCTCCAGCTAAAACAAGACGGAGCACTTAGAAAGAAGAAATCAAAATGTTAACGGCTGCTGTGACAGGAGCATAAACTTATTTGTGTGAGTTTTATAACCAGATATGTTTGTAGTAAGATGTTACTATCCATGTTTTATGTGACAGTTGACTTCCCAAAGCGTTGCTATGGCAATAGGCAGAATACCAGCTCTCAATTTGGTGGAAAACCGAGTACGGAACCAACCCGGCACCAGAACCAGCTCTGAACCAGCACCTTGGTGGAAAAGCCCCATGAGAGTGTGTTTGAGAGTGCACATGGGGCTACAATCTGGTGTAGCTTGTTTACATGCATGAAACCCATGTATGTTCATTAACATGCACTGTCCCGACCAAAAAATAATAATAAGACTACACGACCCGCGAGGCCCAAGTCTACAGTAAAGGTCCTGCTCTTTTGCCCTTTTTAGGAACACGCTCAATCAATGGGGAGGAGGAGTCTTTAAATCCAGCATGGATTCCCTCTCGAACATAGTTATCAACGTTAACGGGGAGGAGTGAGCAGAAGGAGTTTATCTTTATTATGTCTATGTGTTATTGTCTCCAGTTGGTTTATGTTCATGTGCTGTTTGTCGGAAACTGGGTGTTTGGATGTCAGCTAATAAAAACAGTTTTGTTTTTATTGTCATTAGTTTAGTTTAGTTTAGTTTACTTTATTTGTTTATTTGAGCACTATACATTCTGCTCAAAAGGAGTGGGCTGAAGCAAGAAGCTTATGAGCGCCTACCCCCAAATTCAGTGCAGTAAAGTACATTTCGCAATGGTACAGAAGGAACAAAACATCAAGACATCATCCAAAGAGAGTTTGAAACATTTCAAGCAGCTACATTAGCACAGACTTACAAACTTACAAAACAATATTTGAACTGATTATATAATTGAAACGAAGCACCACTACAACAATGATAATTAAAACCCAAATTAAATTATATTGAGGATGGTAATGACAACTGGGAAGTAACAAGATCTCTGAGTATAATATGTATTAATGTACCTTTATAACATAAAAGTAACTCTCGGTAATGTTTGGCACGGGTAACAACCTGAAAGAAATGTATGAATGATCGCATTTTTTTACTTGTTTTGTACTAGACATCGTACATGAAACAAGATCATTATTATTATTATTTTATATATTTATTTAATTGAGTTATATGTGAAGTATGATGTAAGCCCTGCATAGTGTGGTGCATTAAAAAGCCAGGGTGTAGAGCGGGCCAGTTGAAGAGGGCAGTAATTCCCCATCAACAAACCCCCACCCAGCTGCCCTAACAGCTGATTTGGTAGATGATGTTCCTATGCTGAGTGGTGCATTAAAAGACAAGGTTTTGAGCCCGTTGGGAGGATCCCTCTCAACAGATCCATAACCTGCCTACCCTAATTCTCAATTTGTGAATTTGAGCAATAGAATGACAACCGTTCCAAGCAGCAAGACTCTTCCTTGATTGATTGAGGAAAAAATACACATAATTGATCATTGATTAGCGTTTAACTGAGCAAACCATTCACATTGCGTTTCAAAAGCTATACTTCCTTTTACTAAGAATGTTTTGTCACTCTGAGGACGACGGCTCACGGCAACCTCAAGAAAGTTGTAGACTTTAACAGAAAGACTCACATTAAATGATAAATGAACAAATCACTTGCAGAAAGCAGGAAGCATATAAACCTATGAATCAACGCTATTATGAAGCGTATGTTTGCAGCAGAGTCTGACGGCACAGAGTGTGGGCGAACCGTGACTCACTGACACAGACTCGGCTCATTCTGTACATTCAACAATATCTTCATGTTTTAATCTTCCGCAGAGACACCTACAGGAATAAAACTGGGTCAAACCGAGTCACAGCTGCCGGGAAAACAACATGTACAAGAGTTAAGTGCTTTGAAACCTGAATGGGATTAGCAGCAAAGATTGATTTACAGGTCAGACCTTGAGCGCAGTGGTTCCAAAACCTTTCACACACTAAATCAGATCTAAAATGGATCAGAAATGGATTGAATTAGGGATAAACTGTGTGTAAAAACCGGAAAACCAATAAATGAAATTATTCCTATGAGGTCTTAAAATGCTGGGCCACTGCTATAAATCATATGTGTGAAGGTCAAAACAATAAATACGAAAATACGAAATTGCAACCAGTCACAAGATCAGAAAATTGTCAGTAACACATAAAAATCAGAACAGCAGCCTTCAACTCGCCAGTAAAAGCTGTAAACAAGACTGTTCCTGATGCAAGAATACAGTCAGGAAGAAGATGTGATTAATTATTCAAAAAGGCCAGCAGGTGGCGACATTTGACTGCAGCGCTTCCTCTCTGCAAAGGTGAGTCACGTCACATTGAGCTGGCACTGGATGCTTTATACAGACTCATGGAAAAGGTCGGGTTCATAATGTTCCTCATGTCAGAGACGCCGGGGAACGTGAGATAAACGGATGGAGTCCCTTTAATCTGCAGGAAGAGAATTTTTACAGCCTCAATAGGTCTTTTCAAAACGACTCAAATACAATTCTACATTCAAGGAGTTAAACGACAAAGTGCATAACATTTCACAAGACAGAATTAAATACAAGAAGTAAAGAAGTGCATTTACTTAAAAGCCCCTATACATGATGTTTTATTACACAATGAAAGAGGGACCCACTAAATGGAAATGTTAGTTGTATCCAAACTCATTCTTATGTTTCCTAATAGCGTCACAATTCTTCCCAGGGACGCTGTCACAGAAATGCGAGAAAACAAGTCTGAAAGTTCATGAAATTGATACAAATGCACATTGTTTTTAATAATAATAATAATAATAATAATAATAATAATAATGGCGCAGCCCCCCTTGCGACCGTCCCCGCTCTCGCCCAAACCTGCTCTCCCCTTTTTCAATGAAGGTACTTGAGTCATCTTCTGTACTCGGTAGTTACAGAAGATGACTCAAGTACCTTCATTGAAGATGGACAACTCCTGTACGACTGAGAACTTACACAACTTACACAGACATCTGCTCTCCCCTTGTTTTCACACACAACCTGTGTGCTGTCTGCTAACTCTTGCTCCGGCCCAATCTCGCCTTTCCATCGTCAGACTCCGGCCTTACTCTTGTCCCAGGTATCTCTGGTGCCAGCCCACTCTTGCTTCTGCCTCAGGGCCCCACACTCACGCTCTCCGTAGCTGTGCTTTTCACTCATTCTATAGTTGAAATACCTTCTACGGCCAGTGAACTGCAATACTCGGGAGAAGCCAGCAGGCAAAACAGCATCTGGATAGATGTGCCAAATTACACAGAAGTCCTTTCTGCATACTTTTATTTGTAGTATAGGCACCGATTCCATGGGTACTGCAGGGCTGGAGCACCCACTCGAAGCTTTGGGCTGACAGGCGAATTTGCCATGATTACAAAATGGTTCAATAAATATCGCCAAACCTGTAAAGCTGTTACTCAGTGTTCAGCAAATACAAGAGCACGTGGAGGTACCTGATATACATGTACGTGTACAGTGGCCCATGTAAAAGGCCCCTACCCTGGTACGAGCAACACCTGTCAAATAGTTACAAATAAAAAAGTTACAAAGAAGTCCAAAAAATACAAAATACAAATTCCCGGGCCGAAATTAAGGCACAGCACCCCACTGGAGGTTCATTTCCCCGTTTTTAATGAGGGTGGGACCATAGCTGCTGATTTATGTTCTTCCTACTCGTGCACGCCACTGGAGGAGAGAGGTCATTTCAGGTCATGTCCCCCCCATACATTTTCTCGATTGTTTTCAACATTTTCCGCAGTGTTGCCTCAATTGTTTCCCTACTATCTTTAGTTCTGCATATATTGAAACCGTTCTTTCCCCGTTTTTCATGAGGGTGGGACCATAGGCACCGATTCATGTTCGTCCCAGTAGGTAAAAAAAAAAACAGTCAAGGTCAGAATTGATCCAGGAGTCTCATGGTTGGGAACCCAGCACTCTACCTATGTAGCTACACAAGCACAGCAAATGTTACAGCCGAACTGACATATCTTATGAAACGCCTTGTGCTCATGTAGTATAGGCTCGGACAATGTGTGGGTCATTGCCCCGTTTTTAATGAGGGTGGGACTATAGGCGCCGATTCAGGTTCTTCCCAGTAGGTACCGAGTCCAAAAAAAATAAAACATAATCAACTTGGGATTGAACCGGCAATCTAATGGATGGGAACCCAGCACTCTACCAATGGAGCTACACAAGCTTAGGTAAAAACACAGCGGATTTTAGATTAATCTTATTAAACACTTGCACTCATGTGTTTACAGAAAACGGAATTACAGTTCAGGCAAAATTTATTGAAACATTTTGTAATTAGAGCTAATTCCCTGGGCGCCCAAAGATTTGAGAAGGTGCATCAATCTGAGAATATGAATCAATATTTTGGTGAGACCCATATAGTACGAGGAACACACAGAGAGACGGACAGGAAACAGCCTATCTGAACTTCCTGTGATTGTACAGTCCAAAAAAAGCTGAATTTGGAGCCAAAAACATCCAAATTAAAGCTTCTTTCTGTAACAGAGGGGTAGTATAAATACGTATCATACGAGTCTAAAACTGTGGCTTTTGTGAATAAAGGGGGAATTTGGGAAAATTGACGAATTTCAGGACAAACTCTGACAGAGACCAGAGATTCTGTATTGTTGGTCATTTTATACTCACTACTGCCACCTCAGGTTTTATGCGTAACTGCAGTCTCTATATTAAGCAAGATTTTTTTTTTTTTCATTTTCCTGACCATTTTGTCTGTGTTGCAGCTCGAGACGTGGGTTTTGGCAGAAAATGTTCTATCGAGCCAAATTTTCAGAATCCAGTGTTTGCTTTTCTCTCATGTCTTTTATATTGGAGATCTGCATTTTCTATACGTTCGTTATCCTAGTGTACAAAAATGTACACACTTTTCAAACTGCTATAAAAAACACATACTTTCATCTTTTTTCAAAAAAATTTCACAAATTTGAAGATTCACTTCTCACCTTCTCAAAACTACCAAACATGTTTATTTTGGGTTTTTAACCCTTTATATGCCAGTTTCAAAACAAAAACTTTGAAGTGTGTGTTACAAAACAACATAAAAACCTCATTATCTTTAGAATAATGAATAGTAAAGAGCTGGGGCTTTGGTGGATTTTAGGGCCTTGGATGTGTCAAAGTTGAGCCAAAAATCGATTTGAAGCATTTGTACTTTTTCTGTAGTGGACAATTCTTTATTTGAAAATGGCTGCGGCTGAAACAGCCCCATTGACTTCCATTATAAACACATGTTTTTCTTTGCTCTTCCAGAGCCGTTTAAAACTTCACTTTTTACAATGTCAGCATTTCATTTGGAAGAAAAAGAATGAATTTGAACATTTTTACTGAATTTCATCAGATTGGACCTCATTCCCATTGTTGGCACATGAATAAAATCACTGTATTTTTTCCTATTGAATATAATGGAAATAAGGCATTTCCAATGGACTTTACACTGAAAACATCCATTTTTAAATCTCACTGAAATACGGCATAAAATCACTCAATCTGTGACATCAGGGTTTCATTTGGAAGAAAATTAGTGAAATTTGACATTTTTACAGTATTTCATAAATTTCAACTTTTTTTTGACAGTTGGCCATGCCAGTGTTGTTTCATATTCTACAGTTTGTAAACTCTGTGTTTATGTGATAACAGGAGCGCGGTGGGCGGAGCCTAAACTCATTTTTGAGGTTTTTTTGTGAAAAAATATGAATTAGCAGCTCAAAGTGACCTCAACACACAAAATAACCTGGACAAAGAGCTGCAGTCTGGATTTATTCATGTGTTTCCCTCAGGTTTACAAACATGGCCTCGTTTTCAACAGAGACTTTTCTGCTTCAAAACTAACCACTTTGTGACGCTCCCACTGAGCTTTTTTAGTGTCTAAGATTTCTAAACTGTAAATATCTTCACACTAAACATTATTGTCGATAAATCACTTGTTAATTTTAAAATTATTCATATATTTTATAGGAAACACAAAGGCAAACAAATCGTATTGTTTCCCCCTCGGCCACAGCTTCAGTATAAGCTGACTGAAGAAACATGCATCTGTGTACAATGTTAGAAAAGTGGAACATTCTGAAATGCAGTGGAAATGTCAAATTCAACTCCTTTTCTTCAAAATGAAATGCTGACATCACAGATATGTTACTTTTTTCCTGTATTGCAGTGAGATTTTAAATCTGAAGTTTTATGGCGGAAAAGTCCCAGGTTCTGCCAGGGCTCCATTATATTCTAATGGGAAAATACCACAATTTCATTCATCTGCCAACAATAGGAACAAGGTCCAAACTGAAAAAATACAGTCAAAATGTCAAATCTGACTCTTGTTCTTCAAAATGAAATGCTGACATTATAAAATATGTGACTTTTATATGGTGATAGGAGAGCAAAGAAAATTGGAAGTCATGAATTTCTTTATAATGGAAGTCAATGGAGACAAGAACATTTTGACATAAAGAATTGTCCACTACCAAACAGCCAAAAAAAGAGAAGGTGAGAAGTGAATCTTGGGGCGACAGTGGCGCAGATGGTAGAGCGGGTCGTCTCATGATCGGAAGGTCGTGGGTTCGAATCCCGCCTCCTGACCGTGCACATTGTCGTTGTGTCCTTGGGCAAGGCACTTCACCCACATTGCCTCCAGTGTCTGCCTACACTGGTAGCCCCCTAGGAGAGACCAACAGGCCCGGTTTGAACCGTGAGGCCGTCCTTCCGTGGACCCACCACCTGCAGAAGGAGCCATGGGGGGCTGGTGCAATGTGATTTGGGCAGCTCCGGCGGCTGCCCCCACGACCCGGCAACGGACAAGTGGAAGAAAATGGATGGATGGATGAAGAAGTGAATCTTCAGATTTGTGAAAAAAGTTTGAAAAAAGATGAAAGTATGTGTTTTTATAGCAGTTTGAAAAGCGTGTACATTTTTGTACATTAGGGTAACGAACGTATGGAAAGTTGTAAATCTCTCACTACAGAAAAACTACAAATCATTTTTTGGCTCAACTTTGACACATCCAAGGCTCTAAAATCCACCAAAGCCCCAGCTCTGTACTATTCATTATTATAAAGATAATGAGGTTTTTATGTTGTTTTGTAACACACACTTCAAAGTTTTTGTTTTGAAACTGGCATATAAAGGGTTAAAAACCCAAAATAAACAACATGTTTGGTAGTTTTGAGAAGGTGAGAAGTGAATCTTCAAATTTGTGAAAAAAGTTTGAAAAAAGATGAAAGTATGTGTTTTTTATAGCAGTTTGAAAAGTGTGTACATTTTTGTACAGTAGGGTAACGAACGTATAGAAAATTAAAGGATGACACAAGGGTTAAAGTATGTCATAACTCTTCATTCATGCGTCTCCTCTGATGAAATGAAGATTGTTTGTACTTTGTTGCCAATGTCTGTCAGTCTGAAACTAATCCCTGAGGTTAAGTGGAATCATTACCCTCCACAGGACGGTCACATGAGACACGCCTTTATTTAGAGTGGAAGCTGACGCTGCTCTGTCACTTAATCATTTACCTTTGCAGTAAGTCTCTGGAGACGTGGCAACATGGCAGACAGCCATGTGTTAGTGAAGTCTAACAGGCTTTCAATGAAGAGAGGCTCCAACAAGACATTTGATGTCACACGCAACACAAACTTTAAAAACTGAAATTATGAACATATTTTCTGCTGCAGTCGGCTCCAGGAACGCAGGATCCTCAATCGAATCCTCCGGCTCAGAGCTGGCACATTTCTTTGGGTATTCCACTTGACATTTTTGTTCCATAACCCTCAGGATCTGACTGTGTTCCCTCAGCAGCTCAACCACACGACCACCATCGAAACCATCAGGACAAAGTCATGATGGAAAACGACCTTTTAAAGGCATGTGGTCCTAAACTTTGGCTGCAAAAACAGACTATTTCAGTTTATTTGTTGTTTTCAATAAAAACTAAAAACATTTTTTCATCTCACTCCCATTTCTTCTTTTTGCATATTGAAGTTCTTAGTTTAGTTTAAACATCATTACAATAAAAACATGTAATCATATCACAGTAGTACAGGGAGCATATTACAAAGTACAAGATATAAGAGCCTGGGAACACAGCATGCACACACACACACACAACGTACCCTTTTGTCTAGTACAAAGCCAGTAACAAAAGGCGATCATTACATTTCTTTCAGATGGTTACCATGCCTAACATTGTTAGCATTACCAAAAGTCACTAGTTTTATGATAAAAAGACACATTAATATACATATTATACTCAGTGAATATTATTATGTACATTTTACAACTACAACAACGCTCTCCTTTCATGTACGATGTCTGGTACAAAGCAAGTGACAAAAGGCCATTACTTAGTTACAGATGGCTATCAATGCCAAACACAGTCAACATTCCCCAAAGTCACTAGTTTTGTGTTAAAAAGAACGTTAATACACATATTATAAATTATAAATTTAGAAAGCCAGGGTGTAGAGCGGGTCCATTGAAGAGGGCAGTAGCTCCTCATCAACAAACCCCGACCCAGTTCTTCTTAGAACCTTGTTAAGATCCAACCATGAGAAATGTGAATTTTACCATTGTTCAACTCTAGCCTAGGTTTTAGAGTTAGTAGACTTCATTTACATAATATTTGGCGACTAAAACAAAAAGGTTAAAACATGTGCATTGCAACGTCATTTAGCAACATCACAGTGTATCTTAATTCTCTGTTCGCTCCCTTTGCAGTAACTCTGAGTCACCCTCAGTCCGTTTGTTCTACCAATGTCTATAGTCGGTGACAGAATCCATCCTGAGTAAATAGTTTGCTTTGCTCCGTTTCATCTGTTCAGGAAACTCCTGAAACCCGAAACTTAGTCTAATAATTTGAATATTCTTTATGATCGTCACAAAGTATCGCTTTACTACAACTCTATACCGAGTACACAGATGGAGTACACGCAGTACACGCAGTACACGGATGTGGATGTCCGGCACTTCGGTATAAAGAGGAGAGAGTTCCTGAGATGGATCAGCATCACTGCAGCGGCGCAGACAGGTGAGAAAACACAGCCTCATCTTTATAATCGGACACATGTTCTGAAGGTGATCCCTGTTACAGCTGGTGTTGCCATGGCGTTACTGAGGTGCATTCTGGGGGTCGTAGTCCTGCTCTCAGTCTCCGTTTGGAGCGTCTCTGCGGTGAGTTTTCTCTGATCCCGGCCCGGATGGTTGCTCCGAAAATAGGGCTGGGTACCGTTAAACGTGGTATAGGAAAAAAAGTTTAGGTTCTACCGCTGTCGAAAAATATTGGGAGAAAATGCCCTATAGTTATAAACGTGTCTAAAGTGTCGTGTTTGTGCAGGATTTGGGAGATGGAGCTGAAGCCGGAGAAGCGTCAGAGAAACTGAAACAAGTCAACCTCAATCTGGACCAGGACACGCACCTGGACCCGGACCTGGATCAAGACCTGGACCTGGATCAAGACCTGGACCTGGACCAGGATGAGAGCGCTGGTCATTTTGATAAGATATTTTAGTTTAGTTTTAGACAAGATTTAGTAGCATGATTCTTTTACATTTTACCCGAGGTTTAGACGACTAAATGATGATGTCAGCGTTTCCAGGAGGACAGTGGGGACATTTTTCTAAGTGAAGACGTCCTCACGAAGGGCGTCTACTGTCTGGAACTGTTTCCCTCGCCATCCGTCCCCACGGGTTCTTAGTTGGATTTGGATCAGGGGATTTTAATCACTTTTAGGCTCGTGAATGACTTATATTTAGTTTGAGTGAAATTGCTTTGACCTAAATTATGATGTAATAAGTGCATTCCTCCAGTGTGAGGTCAATAAAGTCCGATCTTTTCTTACGATTTCCACTTTCAAACAGTCGGCAGAAACTGGGGCTAAAGTTCTGAGTGAAGTCTCATTGTTTTCTCAGACACTGATGTAGATGAGGACCTGGACGAAGAGGACACCCACGACCCCCCAGAGGACGACGGATCTGCAGAGGAAGACGACAAGGACGAGGAGGACGGACTGAGCGTGTCTGAGCGTCTGGAGCTGGTCAACAAGAACCTGGGTCAGAACACTTCTCTGTCACTAAACTACAGTATAAAGCAGTCATTCTCAAACTAAACCTCTTTAGAGTCAGTCATTTCAAGCGAGTTGTTTCCTCAGAGTTTATGAGAGTTATTTTTTCAGTGGGGGACGAGGACAGTGAGATCGAGGACGGGGACGTGATGGTCCCCAAGTCCCATGTGCAGAAGAGAAATGCCGACCAGTGCACGAGATGGTACTGTAAGTGGCGCCGATCGAGGGACAAGAAAGTCTACGTGCCCTACGTCATCGCCAACCATTACTGTGAGTACTACAGCGCCATGACTACGGCTGATACACTTCCAACAACACGCGAGTTCATGAAGCCGTTCTGAAGACGTATCAGTTTTGTGGTTTTGTGTTTCACATGGGGATGGGACAATACACAACATTACACAACAGTAGAGAGACCGTAGCGATGACCAGAACTCCTCATTTACTTTAATTAAAAAATTGTATAATTGCAGAATTTGAACAAATCACAAGGGCAAATGGAAACATTGTTTCTCTCATTGCTTATACCATAAGGTTTCCAAATATATAGTTTTCATTCTCTCCACCAAAATCCCACAACAGTGGAAATCTAAACGTAGTGAACCGGAATAAAGTCTTCAGGGCTTTGTCGAGAACAGCTTTGTAACTCCATTGAAGCAAAAGTTAGATCTGTACAATCCAATGCAGTGGTTCTTAAAGTGGAATAAATAAATGTATTCTGATAGTGTACTGAAGCAGTTGCCTGATTCTGAGAGTGTTGTTGTAACGTTGTGTTGCAGCGTCTGCTCAGCAGGAGACAATCGCACAGGCCTTCAGTTTCTTCGCGAATAGGACCTGCATCCGCTTCGTCCCCCGCAACAAGCAACGAGATTATCTGTACATCCACTCCTCCACTGGGTATGAGCTACTACTATCACTATTACTATTACTATAATAAAAACACATCATTGCTATTGGATCAAACTCGAGGTGTTTTGATCGATCAACGACAGTTCCTCCACAAAATCATTATGACACTGCTAGGATTATGTGTTTTTCATATTATGACTTAGTTTAGTAGGATACTCTAAGTATTAAATACTGTAGATTTACATCAGTGAAGTGGTAGTTTTATTAAGAATGGTCTAGAGCACTGGTTCCCAAAGTGGGGGTCGGGACCGAGGCATTGGGTGGGGGTCCCCAGATGATTTTAGGATGAAATAAAAAGAAAAAGGCAACTGTTTTTGATATACGTTCAAGTGTAAAACAGCATATCATTTGTGAAATCCATTCATATAGTTAAAATAAACAGTTTACAGTAAATACATGTTAACTTGATTTTAAAATGTATTTTCTTCCCTAAAGTAGCGTAAGAGGCAATAACTTTATACAATGGGGGTCCCGAGTTGTTTACGTGTCAATTTTTGGGGTCCCAGCCAAAAAAGTTTGGGAACCCCTGGTCTAGAGTATGTGCCACTGTCCCAGGCTGAGGAAGTGTATTTGTGGAACGTGGTTAATATATTTACATGAGATTAATAGGTGTGTCCCCATCGATAGTGAATTCAGGCGCGATCTTCATATTTTGAAGCACTTACTTTACTGATTTGTACTTTCCACAGTTAATGCTAATGCTTGGATATTTGGTCTTATTTGACCAGAAGTGTCTGTAATTTCATTAACTCTTGTCGAGCAGCTGCTTCTCGCACATCGGGCGGCGAGGACGCAGACAGAAGCTCTCTCTGAAGAAGGACGGATGTATTTACCCCGGAATTATCCAACACGAGCTGCTGCATGCGCTGGGCTTCCACCACGAGCACAAGAGATCTGACCGCAACAAATACATCAAAGTCCTGTGGGGGAACATCATCAAAAGTACTACTGCTAATACTACTGCTGCTAATACTAGTACTAGTACTGCTGCTGATGCTACTGCTGCTAATTCTACTGCTGCTAATACTTCTGCTAATACTACTGCTGCTAATGCTACTGCTGCTAATTCTGCTAATGCTACTGCTGCTAATACTTCTGCTAATACTACTGCTGCTAATGCTACTGCTGCTAATACTTCTGCTAATACTACTGCTGCTAATACTTCTGCTAATGCTACTGCTGCTAATACTTCTGCTAATACTACTGCTGCTAATGCTACTGCTGCTAATACTTCTGCTAATACTACTGCTGCTAATGCTACTGCTGCTAATACTTCTGCTAATACTACTGCTGCTAATGCTACTGCTGCTAATACTTCTGCTAATACTACTGCTGCTAATACTTCTGCTAATACTACTGCTGCTAATGCCACTGCTAATAATACTTCTGCTAATACTACTGCTGCTAATGCTACTGCTGCTAATACTTCTGCTAATACTGCTGCTGCTAATACTTCTGCTAATACTACTGCTGCTAATGCCACTGCTAATAATACTTCTGCTAATACTACTGCTGCTAATGCTACTGCTGATAATGCTTTTATTTTTTTTAATTTTTTTATTACTTCACGATTGTGTCAGTCTTTCACATAAAATTTCAATTACATATATTGATGTTTATGGTCCATAGCGTGACAAAATGACCAAAAGTTACAAGGGGAGCGATACTTATGCAACCCACTCTACATGCTCCCGTTCGCTTTATCTGGGTCTGGGTCGCGGAGGCAGCAGTCTGAGCAGAGATACCCAGACTTCCCGATACACACTCACTTTCGGGGACCAAGGCCACACAGATGTTGTCCCTCCAGAGTGTCTTGGGTCTTTCCCAGGGCCTCCAGCAGCTCCTCTCGACATGAAGGAGTAGCAGCTATACTCCGAGCTCCTCAGCCCCAGCCACCCTACAAAAGCCTGTATCCGCGATCTCGTCCTTTCGGTCATTACCCAGATCGTAGAGATATAATGCAATTTTGTTGTACAATATTATACTAAAGCGCTGACTTACTAGATACTTTATTCATCCGTCCGTTACATCACTGCCGACGCAGCACCGATCCGTCTGTCAATCTCACGCTCCATCCGTCCCACACTGAGAACAGGACTCCGAGATACTTGAACTCCTCCACTTAAGTCAAGGACTCTCCACCGACCTGCAGGGGGCGCCACCATTTTCCCAGAGAACCAGGGCCTGTGAACACGGGTTGTTCTTCCCCCAGAAGTTCTAGTGCTTCACCCAGTGAAGCGACTGGTGTTTCTAAACACAAACTATAGCGTATCTTTTGTGCTTATTAGGAGAGCACTTTGGAGATCTTACAGCTCCAGACTTAGCGCTTTTAAGTGGGAAGTACGTGCGGTGGAGAAACACCCATGGCCACTGGAGATGGGTGGCACGATAGAACAGTGGTTAGTGCCCGTGCTTCACCGCTAGAAGGTCTGGGTTAAATTCCCACCTGGACGGGGCCTTTCTGTGGAGTTTGCATGTTCTCCCCGTGTCTGCGTAGGTTTCCTCCGGGTACTCCGGTTTCCCCTACCACTAAAAACATGTACAATAAACCAGGATGAATGAGAATATGTTTGAGAGTGCGGATGGGGGCCGACGGATGGAAATTAACCCAAGGCTACAATCCGGTGTGCGTTGTTCAGTAACATGCACTGTCCCTACCAAATAAACATAATCTAAATTACAACAGCCTTTTAATCCAACCAGAGTCTGTGGGGAGGAGTGAGGGAGAGGGGTTATGGGGAAGTGGGGTGAACATGTGCTTTTGTTTGGGTCATGTTTGACAATGGGGTTAATAAAGTTTTTATTTTGACTTGTGAGAGCCTATAAGGCCTAAGGAATGCATATATTTGTACAGAGTAGAAGAGCATCCTGTTCTGGAAAAGGTCTGAAAGTTAGTGTGTGTTTCAGAGCAGCGCCATAACTTCAGGTTGACATGGACTCGGAACCTGAGGACTCCATACGACTACAGCTCGGTTATGCACTACAGCAGGTAAATACTGTCACAGCCTCCCATCCACAGACTTCATGTTCCCGGGTGTGACGTGTCCTCTGGTGTTTTTCAGCAAGTCCTTCTCCAAGAACGGCAAACCCACTCTGGTGGCTCGCCGCCCTAACGTGACTTTCGGAAAAGCCAAGGAGATGAGCTCGTGGGACATCGAACGGGTCAACCGCCTGTACTGCAGATAATCCACGGGTCAAACGACTCTGAGGAACATGTTTACACGGAGCGGCACGGTTCAGGTCTTTGAACACCTTCAGGAACTTAAACAAAGGCATGAAACAATAATGGCTTGAATTATTACTGCACTCAAAATTCTGCAGCAGGTCATTATTTAGTAAATGCAAAAAGTCAAACCTGGACTAAAACCAGACTGTGCCGTGTCGCTTCTGTGAAAACAAGTCAATAAGCTCAATATTCTGATCCTTTGAATCATCGGTAGGCCTACTGAATCACCGGTGGTGGGAGTCACTGCATGTGTTTGAAAACCTTGAGTTGTTTCCTTTTTTTCCTGAGCATTAAAAAAATGTGGTTATCAGCCGCAGACCTGAGTGTGTCCTTGTGTTCATTACGTTAATAAGTTCTTACATAATGAATAAGTCAGGCTTTCGGAAACAAAGAAATAGATACAGACGGCATCTTATGACTGGTAATTTTTTTTTTGTCTTATAAGATTATTAGATGTCAAACTGCACAATGTGGGGATTGTGTCACACAACTTTGTATTTCACAGATGAGAGACAAAGACAATGTTGGTGTATATTTATAATTTATTGCATAAAGTAATTGATTTTGTGATGTCATGTTTTCTTGTTCACATTTTTTAGGCCAACATACATTTTGGCCAGATGATGGCGCTAATACCCTGCTTGTGTCATTTACATTGCCTATTGGTGTTGGATTCCACGAAGAAGAAACATAGCTTGTGCTCAGTCTGCTCTTAGCCTGCATCCAAAACCCTTAAATTGTAGGCTCTAAGTACTAACACTAGCAACTAATCCTTAACCTTTCATGGGGTCAACTGTTAGATCTCTGGTCATCGCTACGGCAACACCGTGAAAAATATGGCATGGGTGTAATTGACTTTTCTGATCAGAACGACCAAATAGAATTTTGTGCCAAATTATTTTAATTTTCGTAAAACAAAAATTTGTACTCTCCATATAATTCCTATAGGCCTATCGCGCCCAATTTGAATTTTGCCAAATGAAAGTGTTTAGGACTGAGACTTTAACAACTGATAACAAAATGAGCGAAATTGGGCTTCATATGTGCGAATGGGAGCAATTTTTTGTTTGCGAAAAATCGCAAAATACTTCTTACACTTCTTACAGTCTTACATAAAAACCGTAAAACTTAGAAAAGTAATTTGGATAACTTTTAAAGTTCTACTTCTCAAGATTAGTCATAATAGTCATAATAAGCTGGAAACCCCTAAAAAAAAAATATCAGTAGATTAGGTAGATTTGAGGGGTTAGAACCCCTCCACCTTAATGTGGTGGAGGGGTTTGAGCCTGAATGATCCTGGAGCTCTGTTGTCGGGGGCTTCGTGTCCCTGGTAGGGTCTCCCATGGCAAACAGGTCCTAGGTGACGGGTCAGACAAAGAGCGGTTCAGAAGCCCCTTATGAGAGACCAACAGGCCCGGTTAGAACTATGAGGCCGTCCTTCTGTGGACCCACCACCTGCAGGAGGAGCCATAGGGGCTGGTGCAGCTCCAACAGCTGCCCCCACGACCCGGCAACGGACAAGTGGAAGAAAATGGATGGATGGAAAACTATCTAAAAAGTTACGAAACAGTCGTGCGTGTTTGTTGTGAGCAGCTATTCTTAAGACCTGCTGTAACTTTCCTGGCAGCTTGATTAGCTCCTCATCCAAATCCATACTATTTTCATTGTCGAGCTGCTCATTAGGAGCATGTTTTGTATTGACGGAAACAGTATCATCCAAAATGTTACGCAGTGTGCCTTTAAGTACTGTACTCAAGTAGAGTTCTTTAGGATCTGTGCCTTACTTTACGCTACATTTTGATAAAGACCCCAAATCTGGCCGTGTGTTTTGTTTATTTTTAAAGCCTAATAATGCCCACTCCAGGACAGTAGGTGGCGCTGTGCAGATGCACTGTCTAATGCCATTGTCTCACAACAGTGAGGGGAATTTGGGTGCAATATTTGTGTTGTTGAAGCTGCAACGATATTATGCAAAACACGTGTACTTTGAATAGTTAAGTATAATCTACAGCAAATACTTCAGTACTTCCCCTTACGCAGTATCTCTGTACCTTTACTCAAGCAATGAAATCATGTACTTTCACCACAACATACTGGAAAAAGCATAACTTGGCACCACTTTTGAGTTTTATAGTAATTTAGTCACAGCATGTAATAAAACTACAAATGTAGAGTTTAGGGACAGAAAAATGCCAGAATAATCATCACGACACTCGGTTTCTATTTGAAAATAGTTGATACAGGAATAAAAAAAGCATCAGAGCCCGAGTTTGTATAAAAATATAACATTTTATTTCCAGCTACAAAGTGAAACATGTAACATTCTTGTCACATTTCTCAATAAAATAGTACAAAATACACTATCGGTACATTTAGGAAGCACAGGACGAAATTAAATTAACTTAAACTTTACACATATTATTTACAGCATTTACAGAACACACGAAAACAAAGGAATGAACACACCGTTCTTCCAGTTGTCTTTTTTTTTTTTTTTCCTACGGTTCACTCTTTTAAACCTGAATCAGTTTTAAGTAAATTTATCTTCAGTGCCGTGGAAAAATGTCCACTGTGTACAATATCTATTAAAGCTGCTTCCTCTCGCTCGCCATCGTCTCGATTCGGACGGAAAATCCAGGTCAGTAATAGTTTTAAAAGCTAATTTTAACTTCGAGTACCACCGCCGCGGAGAACGTTTGGCTTCCCAGGACCAAACTTTGTCCATTTTGTGCTAAATCCAACACTACACTGCAAAAACTGAATATCAATCATGGTTTAAATGACTTGAGTTGAGAGTATTAATCTTGTTTTGAGCTGTTTTTCCTCATTTCACTTCGATTACTTTGCTTTTAGTGACTAGTTTTAAGGCAAAGTCGCTTGAAGTGAAACAAAGTAGGGAAAACTAAATCGTAACTAGTCAAAACAACTCAAACAGATTAGCATCCTGCATTTAAGACATTTAAGCTGATCTAAATACTACACTTTTGGCGTAAAACGGGGCTAAATCTGGTCCAAACCAGATCTAACCCTGGTCTAACCTAAGTCCCACCTCAAACCTCGGGGACAAGGCGAACATTCAGCGCTCATTCGTCCACACACTGAGTCCATTGAGCCCTGTTTGTCGGAGGGAGGGGTCCCGGCCCCACAGCCGTATTCATTTTACAGTTTACCCTCTTCAAACGCGGGGCGGGGGGCGTGTTTTCAGACAACTCGTTCACCCGGGTCACGGTTTAGATAAAGTTTAAAAAGTAAAAAAACGGCTTTCACGCTGCAGAAAATGACACCTAAATGGCTTATTGAGTTGGCATAACTAGTCCAATTAAGTTTCTTGAACTTGCTGGATTTTTTGAGTGTGAACTAGAGATAAAGCATGGAAATCATCTGCTAAAATGGCAAAAGTTTACAAAAAGGAGCCATTTGGACAGGGTTTGGACGTTTCTTGTTTGAGATTTTTAAGAAACCCAGTCCAGATGAATGCTTTTTGTGAAAACTTTAGCTACACTGAGGGCCGAGAGCTCACACATGCACCCAGAAAGGCCTTCAAACCAGCCGACACATGAAAATCTTTAAGTAAATAAGTCTGAACTAGTCAAGAGTTCTCATAACAAGATCTTTTAAGTCGTGTCGATGTTTTCTGCAGTGCGGTCAACTGGACGGGTTTCATTCAAATGGCAGTAGGTTGTTCCAAAGTCAAATAGTGCAGTCTCTCGGAGCCGCGATGCAACTCTCTGTCTGAGTTTTAGCCGGAAAAACTCCAGCCGTACAAAACTTGCGCTTAAATGTAGCGCCTTTGCTACTTTTACGCTGCAGCAAAATAACATCGAGTTGAAGTGACTTAAAATCTTGAGTTGGTTGGACTAGCATAGAGTCAGGCCTAAATCATCTGACATTGTTACGGTTTATAGGTGTTTATTTCAAGCTAAAGTATCTTCTAATTGAAGAACGGTTTTCGTTTTTCCTTTAAGTGCAATTTCTTCAAAAGTTCTAGTCCAAGTTACTCATAAATTTCAAGTCGCTTAAAGTGATATCAAGCTGCAAACATGAGATGCTTTTCTCAGTTTTCAAGTCATAAGCTGCCCACTGTCTCTGTCTCACACTGTGTTTTTCTGTTTCCTCACGCCATGTCGCCGATCATCTTCTTGTAGTACATGGATTCGAAGATGTCGTTCTCCCCGGGGCAGTTGTGGTGGCACGCGCACGACTTGATGAACATCATGTACTTCTTCATGACCTGTCCGTCGGGGCACTTGAACTCCATGGGCAGCGTGGTGGTTCGGTGAGGGGTGCAGCAGCGGCCGTCCAGGCACACTCCACAGAACTTGGGCCGGTAGGACTTGGTGGTGGTGCAGCCGGAGATCTCGAACTTCATGGGCTTGGAGACTCGTGGTGTGCGGATGCATTTTTTACCTTTCTGTAGACGCAAAGAGAAAGAAGACATGGTTGTTTATCGGTGTTAATTTTGGGTACCAAAGATATTAATTTTGTCCTTTAGTTACTAAAATCTAAAATCATATTTTTGTACATAATTCCATGCAAACATTTCCTTCTTTGGTTGTTTGTAGAGAAGTATGGGCAAAATTTAAATCAGAATATTGAGTTTTGTCTAAGTGTTTTTTGAATATTTTACGAATCTCCAAGTAAAATGATCCGCCAGTTAACAAATAATTGTTTATTTTTCAAGTATTTTCTCTATCCACACATTGTTTGAAAAAAGGTTAGGTTTAGGCTTTAAAGCAGTACTAAGTAACTCTTGCCCCTGGAGGCCATAAGCGCAACTGCAGGTGTCTTAGCAAGTTACGATTTTTTTACTTATTAAATGTCTTGGAGAGTAAATACTACGCTGTTGTACATCCAGTTATACAGTGGTAATATTTTTTTTCACTCAAACTTGGCTGTAAATACTGTTTAAAGTGGCGCTAGCCCGCAGTTAGCTTTGCCTGTTAGCCTGTTAGCTTCTTCTTCGTGATTACATTAGTGTGTATTGCTTGCTCCGCCCCGGTGGCAGTCAAGTTGCAAGCATGGTTTTCTGGCCAGAGACACCAGGGGGAGATGAAAGACCCCCCAATCATCCCATTAACACTTGTATTACCCCCAGAGGGACTACGGAAAGGATTTATTAAGGAAAACACGTTACTTAGTACTGCTTTAATGCCAGTTTGTCCACTGCATTTGCAATCATCTTTTAATTGACGTTTTGCTCGTCTTTCTTCTAGAACTTTCATGTTTTCTGCCCATTTCAGGCCTTGTTTAGTCCTGTGATAGACCCGGTTTTGATCTAGGTGGTATTTGGTGAGACAAGTCATAGTACTCAAGATTCTTAATTCATTCCAACTCCTATAGCTGTATTAGTGTTTTGAGGACTCACCCTGATGCTCTGCTCCAGCTGGGACTCGCAGGGCCGCACCATGCACAGGCGGGTTTGCTTCTCCAGTCTGCAGTCGCGGTTGTCGTTGGTGACTCTGGTGGAAATGCCCAGGCCGCACGTTTTGGAACAGGCGCTCCATTCGGTCGTCTGGATCAGGCAGTTTTCCCGCATCAGTGAAAGATCGGGGCCGTACGTCTCCTCCTGCCTATAAGCTGCAATGAGAGGGGAAACATGGTTAGTATCCATCTTTCTATCTACACTTTGTCACAGCCAAAATGTGCAGTTAGTGGGTTTGCTTGAATCTTGAGTAGTTTCAACTCGTTTAGATTTGTTTCATCATATTTGACTCCCATTTCAAGCTATATCATGATACTGGAGCAACAGACTACTCTTCTTTATCATTCTGGTATAAACGTGTTTGGTTTAAATACACATCTTGAATTCAAAAGGTTTAATGCAAGAACTCCTTGTGAAGTGCTTGAGAACCACCAGGGGGCCCCGTTGCACTGGTGGTTGGGAAACACTCAAGATTCTGAGCTCATGTAATGTTCACTCTTTCAGCAGTGAAATGTGATATCAACGCCACTAACACACAACATTAAACAGAATATTGAAAATAAAACTCACCAGGCAGGACAGAACCCATGAAGGGGTCCAGGACCTTGGGCGTATCGCAGACCCACTCTTCGCAGCACTTCCCGGGCACTTTGACCCTGCGGGGCATGGGGCAGTCGGGGCTCGGCAGGCGCACGTCCATGGAGCAGAGGGGCACGCAGCCGACGCCGCCGTCCAGGCAGGTGCACTGGTATTTGCAGCTGCTCTGGAAGCTCTCGCCGCTCTTGTAGACCATGCCGTTGAAGACGCAAGTGGCACCTTCCTTGGCTGTAGCAAGAAGAGGAGAAGAAGTCCAGTTTAGTGCAGGAAACTTATTGCGAATAAAAAAGGACTTTGTGGACACCCTTGTCTTGTTCCCTTACAAGTATTTTCACTATAACTTCATATCATATCTTTTACATTTTAGGCATAGGATAGTTGTTCTCCCACTGTGGTGCTTCTTTAGGTAGTGCTCAGTGTTTGTAATTTTACTATTCGTTATAGTTTGGGATACTTTTCATCCTTTAGCATTTCATCTAAGTCATGTTTTCTACTGTAGTTTAGACAAGGTTCCAAGTTTAGTCCCATTCAGGTCTCTTTTAGACCCAATTTTGTCCTAATTTGATTTTGGATGGTCAAATATCTTATCTCCAGTTTACACATATTTCAAGAAGGTGAATCCTCTGACTGAAAGTGTCTCCAAGATAATTTAGGTTGACATAACAAAGAAAGTTTATCAAAGAGTGGTTTAGAAGAGAACTTTTTGATAACTACAATAGATCACTCCATGATTATTAATAGCTTACATAAAAACAAGAAAATGTATATTGAAGCAATATTGTAAGCAGATATTTCAAATTCTTCCGAGCTTACCTGTGCACACGCCAATCCTCCTGTTGATGGGGGATCCGAAGTCGCAGTATAGACCTTTGTGCGGGTCACAGACGTCCTTGTCGGCGCACAACTCGCCCATTTGCTTGGCGCACACCCTGCAGCACCCGCACCCGTCCAGGACGAGGCTCACCCCGAGCGGGCACTGAGGAGGAGCGGAGGGGCACGAACACCGGCCGTTGCACTCCTGTCCAGCGACCTTTAGCATCGAAACATCAGAATACACGTTTAGGTTTCATGGATATTACAACAAACTTCATCTAAAACTCATTTACATTGACAGAGATTTTAAGGCTTACCAGGTTCGACAGCACGATGCACAGGAATGGCACCAAAATCCTTATTGCAGCAACCATCTTGTCTTGTCAATTAACTTCTCCTTTTAAACCTTCTATGTAAAGTCGTTAGATAATCTCAATAAAGCGCCCGATTTCTTCTTCCGATCAAGCCGATCTCTTGTCTCTTCTCGTCAGTCGTCCGGTAGTAGCTCCGGTCGCAAAGCTGCCTGTTTCTTCTCGAGGTGAAAGCCAGAGTTTAGCTCGTGTTGCTTGTTCTGTTCTGTTCTGAGCTGTAAGCGCCGAGCGTGCTGCCTTTATACCCGAGCTCCGCGTGGAGGAGCCAGGGCTGGACAAACAGGGACATACTTGGCATTCTTTCCTGGCTTCCTGAACCCCCCCCCCACCCTCCCCCCTTTACTCCAGACATCCCACATTCCAGCTGTCTGAGAGAGAAGGCTGCGCTGCCAAACAACACCACCCCTGCCCCTTCCACCCCTCCCTCTATACTCGCCCCGTTTCTCCCCATCTCTCCCTGACTGCAAGAAAAAGATGTCTTGATACGTTAGAATGACTCAAATGTGCAGTTTTATTTAATGTAAGTGATTATGTCTCGCCGAGTTTTAAAAGACTGCTGGTAAAAGAGTATTATTGCACTTGAAATAAGAAAAGAAAACGTCTTATTTCATATAATTCTAATTGCAAATGAGATGTAATCCTCGTTTTAAGTGCAGAAACTACTACTACACATTCACAAACTAATCTGAAATGCCTAAAGTTGTCCTTAATTTGAGCAAGTATGTAAAAGAAAAATATACTTAAATTAAGAAAATCTGTATATTATTTAGATTTCAGATTATTTTAATTTTATTTGCTCAAATCAAGGGAAGATATCACACACACACAAATGTATCAAAACATGAAAATAATTGCTAGTATTTATTTCAAATAAACCTGTAGTCCTTACTCAGTCATATTTGATGATTTTAGGCCATTTATTTGGTCAAATGATATCATTTATGATAGCTCTGGGACCCCCTGCAATATCGCCCCCCAGGATGGGAACCACTGCTCTACTCTCTATCCATTTCTCTCTCCATCTTTCTCCTCTCCCCCTTCTCTTCACTCTTCTCTCTTTCTCCATTATCTCTTTTCTACTCTCCTCCCTTTCTTCTCTCTTTCCTTTCTCCTTTCTCCTCTCTCCTCTCTTTGCTCTTCTCTCTCTCCATTCTCTCCTTTCTCCTCTCCCCTCTCTTTGCTCTTCTCTCTCCCCATTCTCTCCTTTCTCCTCTCCCCCTCTCTTTGCTCTTCTCTCTCCATTCTCTCCTTTCTCCTCTCCCCTCTCTTTGCTCTTCTCTCTCCCCATTCTCTCCTTTCTCCCCTCCCCTCTCTTTGCTCTTCTCTCTCCCCATTCTCTCCTTTCTCCTCTCCCCTCTCTTTGCTCTTCTCTCTCTCCATTCTCTCCTTTCTCCTCTCCCCTCTCTTTGCTCTTCTCTCTCCCCATTCTCTCCTTTCTCCTCTCCCCCTCTCTTTGCTCTCCCCTCTCTCCATCTTTCCTCCATCTTTCATCCCTCGGACCCCACACTGTGAATTCCTGCAGACTGACTTCACAAACCGACAGCCGGGGCCTATAAATATTATTTTCTTTGAGAAGCCGGCGGCGTCACAAGTGGCACAGTTCAAAGCGAACGCCGCGGAGCAGGTTACGGTAAAAGCAGAGGCGTTAAAACAATGACCGCTCTGTTGTAAAGAAGTGAGGACAGGCATCGGGACAGGTGCAGCTGCCAAAATCCATACACACAGCAGTGGTGATAGTTTTTCCTCAGATCTAAGCAAACACGATGTAAAGGTCGGTCATTTCTAGATTTTTGGTTAACTCTAAACTTTCAAGTCTTGTACTTTTTGAAGTTTTGTCAAAAGGATCTAATTCCAGTTTGATTTACTGAGCTTTGAACAGCAAGAAACAAAGCACAATGTTCACTTATATAAAGCTTATTCAAAAACAAAACATGATCCAAAATCCCCTCTGAAAAAAATCTTTGTAATTAATATCCCACAAAATGTCAACTGGTGGGTCGCAACAACATTTATTTTAATATATATGTCCAGATAAAGTTTAGAATCCCTATTTGAGTCTGGTAAAATGACCATTGTCCAGCTGTTTTAATCATAATGTCAGCTTTATTGGCTTATTTAAAAGGGACTAGATGCAGGTTGGTCATTTTTATACTCACTACTGCCACCTCAGGTCTTATGCATAACTGCAGTCTCTATATTAAAGCAGTACTAAGTAACGTGTTTACCTTAATAAATCCTTTCCGTAGTCCCTCTGGGGGTAATACAAGTGTTAATGGGATGATTGGAGGGTCTTTCATCTCCCCCTGGTGTCTCTGGCCAGAAAATCATGCTTGCAACTTGACTGCCACCGGGTCGGAGTCACCAATACACACTAATAGAATCACGAAGAAGAAGCTAACAGGCTAACGGGCAAAGCTAACTGCGGGATAGCGCCACTTAAACAGTATTTACAGCCAAGTTTAAGTGAAAAAAAATATTTCCATCGTGTAACTGGATGTACAATATCCCTCTGTCCCTTTGTCTTTTCTGTCAGCGTAGTATTTACTCTCCAAGACATTTAATAAGTAAAAAAATCGTAACTTGCTACCACACCTGCAGTTGCGCTTATGGCCTCTAGGGGCAAGAGTTACTTAGTACTGCTTTAAGCTCGTGCATGATGGCAATTCGGCAATAGGTCTGGGCTCATTCTCCACATTAGGACATTGCTGATACATGTAGGGGGAGGAAAATACATAATATTAACTTTTTAAACTCCGTATAGTCCCTTTAATGCTTATTCAACAAAATGTTTTGAGGAAAAGACATTATCTAAATTAATATTTTACAAGTCTAAGTCGTATTTGGGTTGTCGTCCCAGGGTGATTGTGGGGACGCCCAAACCAGTTGAGAACCACTGATAAAACGGTCTATCTCACTGGCCTGGGGACTAGTTGGAGTCTCGCGGTCTAAAGCAGTTGTGTCGCGAATACTATTCGTCATCCTCAACCTTAGAGGCGTTTCTGTGACGTCCCTGCAATGTCTCCGAGACCTGGCGGAGACCAAGGACACATCAGAGAGACTCCATGCACTCTTTGAGATCTCCTTGGTATCCGACAGGTCTCGACTGAAACTGAGAGACTTGGAGACTCGCCTTATCTACAGGGGACCTAGCTCACTGTTGCGGTCCCCTATAAGACAGATGTTGTCACTGAAAATACAGGCAATTCTGACATAAAACATTTACATAGAAATGCCTTATTTTTACTATAACAGAAAACTTGCAATTCATTGTTTCCTCATATTTGTGTCAGTAATCTACAATTGTGAACCACTGACCTAAATCGTTAATTAGGATTTAAAGTTAAATAAAAGTACAAAATAAATCCACTTCAGCCTCATTTGCCTGGATTACTTGGAAGATTTTTTTCTTGGCTGTAACTCGCCAAAGGAGGCAGCAGTGTTTGGAAATACAAATAATTTAATTTGGCTAAAAACTGACTGAGGAAGTGACGCCCTGAGGCTGTCGTAACGTCAGTATATTCCGTTTGTACGTGAGCTGCAGTAATAATGTGCGATTGACGGGTCTGTGCGTGTGAACATCATTCTTTGGCGCCGGCTTCAAAACCGCCTCAAATGTAAATAACCGTTTGGTGGTTTTGCCAGTGGAACTTTCTCTGGTTATCGCTCACGCCGACGGCCTCTCCGCTCTGTCTTCCTCTGTCTGCCGCGCTCGTGTGGTAACGTCTGGGCGAAGGTAGGACATACTTTGGCCCTGACATCAGCGAGGCACAGGAGCAGCAGTGTACTGTAAAACCACACTGAGCCGCTGAACACGCTGCTGTTGTGGAAAACTCTTCTTCCTTTGGCTTTGTTTTTGTTTTGACACAGGAGTTGTACTGTACGCAGAGGCAAGTTCTGCCAACAGCTGTTTCTCTCATTGACGTCCACATCGTTCTCATTCATTTTGTCCTTACGTAAAAGGTCCAGGCGTGGAGGTCATGGGTTTGACACTGTGTGGAGTAGAGTTATTCCATTAGAATAAAGTCTTGGCTTGTTTGTATAATCCTCTGCAATGTTGAAAGATCCAGCTGATGATGATGATGGGAGAGTGTGACAACTGTGCTAAGCCTTCTCCAGCACATCCCAAAGATCCTCAGTGGGGTTAATATGTCTATGCCATGAGGGAAGCGAAATCTATTGAATGGAATGGAAGCTTACAAGTCACCCAAAGCGCTGCACACAGGGTTGGACATTTTGTTCTTCATTCACCCCATGTATGTAGTAGATGTGTTGACGGGACACTGACAGGATCTCGGTCATTGTCCAGTCAACACATCAGCGCACACCGCCAGAGTCAAAACAACAGAGGCCGGGCATGAGCGGGTCTGACTCCGCATTTGTACAGGACTTTCCCAGCACTTTTCTGAGGAAATAAACCCCGCTAGCATGTGGCGCTCGCCTCAGCAAAACGCGCCTTCTGATGGTTGAAACTGCTACGACATAACTCTGGTCGTAGTTACGATTGACTCTTTGAACAATCGCAAAGTGGAGACGAGAGCAGCTCACGATTTTACCATCCCCATGTCATGTGACATCTAAAAATCTTATTAGACAAAATAAAATCGCACAGTGTTCACCCGCCATAAGAACCATGTTCTGGAAGGTCAAGGCGCCAGGAAGACAAAGACATGGTGGAAAGCACTACAGTATTGCTTGTAGATACGTCCTTGAAACTGCTGGGGAAAAACATGATCGAATTTATGTTTATGGTTCGGCTTTATCCTATTATTACTTATTTGACATTTACCTGGCTGGTCTCTGCACATTTTTCTGACTATTTGCACCACTGTGTGTTCTTAAAGCAGTACTAAGTAACTCTTGCCCCTAGAGGCCATAAGCGCCACTGCAGGTGTCGTAGCATGTTGTGTTTTTTTACTCATTAATTGTCCGTGAGAGTAAATACTACGCTGACAGAAAAGACAAAGGGACAGAGGGATATTGTTCATCCAATTACACAATGGAGATCATTTCTTTCACTCAAACTTGGCTGTAAATACTGTTTAAGTGGCGCTAGCTCGCAGTTAGCTTTGCCCGTTAGCCTGTTAGCTTCTTCTTCGTGATTCCATTAGTGTGTATTGGTGACTCCAACACGGAGGCAGGAAAGATGTAATTGTGGTTTTCTGGCCAGAGACACCAGGGGGAGATGAATCATCCCATTAACACTTGTATTACCCCCAGAGGGACTACGGAAAGGATTTATTAAGGTAAACAAGTTACTGAGTTCTGCTTTAAAGAGGGGGTATTATGCTTTTTTCAATCACATAGCACCAGTCTATAGCATACTACAATGATGACGTAACCTTCTGTTGGTCTGTATATGCAGTAAATTAAAATAACTGCCTTGAATAAAATTGCTCTCTCAAAATGGCTGTACTGAACATCTTGAAATAGGCCTCTGTCTCTTTAAGAAGCTTTCCGACACGCCCCCTTCAGCACACTGCTGTGGCATCTAAACAACACTACTGTGCGGGGAGGGGGCTCTGCTGAGCTGAGGAGCAGTGGTTGGTGGCTTGGCTGGTGACGAAAGGTCCAGAGGCGTCTCCAGGAGGTGGGGGCGTTCCTAGGAGGACTGAGGCATAGCTACACCTAAAATGGCTGCCGTCTAAGTTTTTACTGATTACTCAAAAATATGTGAATGAGCCAAGGCAACACTCCAGGCATGTGTTTAATGAGGGAATGACATAATAACATGATATAAAGCTTGAAAAAGTCGATTTTACATAATACCCCCTCTTTAAGAGCTGAAGTGAATTTCTCCATTTCTTATCTTATCTTTGTAAACAAAACTGTAGAAATTCTGTACATTGACACACCGGTTACCAATATTTACTTAGAGATTCTGCACAAATGCACACAGCACCAGTTGTTCCTGAAATGGTGAGATTGTGCGTCCTGAGGCTCTTTGATCAGACCGATTTACTTCCCCTTCTCAAGTGATGTGAAGACTCATGAGAACGGCAGGTGCTTCTCTAAGTGTTTACTTTTCCTTTATTCAACCAGAAAGTCCCACTGAGATTCAGAATCTCAGATCTGAACCTTTGTGCTTGTTTTTTGCAGTAGCGGAAGCCAGAGCATCTAGAGGGATCATTAAACCCCACGTGCCCCAAGAACAAAGCATTTCTTGTAAGTTCAGGCATTTTGTATGATAGGGAATTACTTGTTTAACTTACTCAGACATTATTTTACGTTGCCAAACCTGAAATACCAGTGTGAAGTTGTACAGAAGAGCGTAGTATGAGGCACTGCGGTAAAGTTTAGTCTGTGAGCGACTTGAAACGTCCAGGTGCAGCGTGTCCTTGGCCCATTGACTCATTTCACTCCATCAAAACCAGGAGCGGAAAGCGGCGAGACGAGTCAGAGTTTTTCTTTCTCGGTGAATGGTGGGATCACACCGGGGCCAGCAGACTCTTATGAAAGACCCTGCTCCTTCTGCAGCCGGGGAGAAAAACAGCCTCTGAGGTCTCGGCAAACAGACGACTGAGCAGAGGCGACTGCACCGAGTCTTCGACCGATCCAACTCATTCCTCAAATGTTTCACTCGTTTGACTTAAAGTTATCACAAGTGTATGTACGATTGCAGATTAGTAAAGAGGCCCATTGATTTCAACAGTGTTTAGTAGTTTAGTTTATTTGGTTGGGACAGCGCACGTTAATGAACAAGCCACACCACACTCTCATTCATCCAGGACTATTGCACAGGTTTTAGTGGAAGGGGAACCCAGAGTAGTCTTGTATACATGCGTTTCCAATGACATCACGCATAGTTCTGGTGGCCATTTTGAATACCGAAGTAGCATTATGCAGTCCTACAACATGTAACATTATCACTACTCAGGATGAAAATGAAAGACAAATGATTGACAGTGGCATTTTTACAGTATGTCCTCGTAATCATTGCTCAAGAAGATAACAGTAAAAACATGGCCCCAGAGATGCACATTTATGTGATATAATCAGCAAATAAAGATCTGCTTCACTGCTCAGACTAAACACAAAGGAAACAGTATTTTTGGTATTCGGTATTCAAAATGGCCACCATAACAACAAAAGTCACATGACTGAAAGGCATGTATAGCGCTTTTCAAGGAACTCAGATGCTTTACAAATGAGACAAACAAAGATGAGAGTGCTATTGTACAGTAGGTTGTAGGCGAGCTGAAACAAGTGAGTTCTGAGCAGTTTTTTTGTTTGTTTGTTTGTTTGTTTGTTTGTGTACTTTATTGTCCCCGTAGGGAAATTTGTCCTCTGCATTTAACCCATCCTTCGATGCCACTGGGGCAAACCGTAGGGAGCAGTGGTCGACAGCCGTGCCGCGCCCGGGGACCCATCTCCATGACGTGGAGCAAGGCTGATGATCAGAATCACCTGGCTGGAGGATTCACCTATTGCACATGTTTTTAGTGGTAGGGGAAACTGGAGTACCCGGCGGAAACCTATGCAGACACGGGGAGAACATGCAAACTCCACACAGAAAGGCCCCGTCTAGGTGGGAATCAAACCCAGAACCTTCTAGCTGTGAAGCAGAGGCGCTAACCGCTACGCTACCATGCTGCCCCGTAGGTGGTCATTGAGTCCGAGTTCCAGAGGGTGGGGACAACGGTGGCGAAAAGGCTCGGTTCGTTGATTTGGTGATGGGTTTGAGAAGGTTTAAGTTGGCAGAGCGGAGGCGACGGGAGGCGTGGTGGCGCTGTAGGAGGTTTGTGAGGGGCCAGGTGATTGAGGTGCTTTGTAGGTGATGAGCAGAACTTCGTAATGGATGTGCTGTTGTACGGAGCCAGTGAAGCTGTTGGAGGACAGCTTCACTGGCTCCAACACTCTACCAGAGGAACCTACGCAGACACGGGGAGACACGGGGAGAACATGCAAACTCCACACAGAAAGGTGGGAATCAAACCCCGACCTTCTAGCTGTGAACCACAGCTAGAACCTGGTTATTGTTATAGTTATTGTTATTGAAGTTTATGAACAGGGGTGGGAGTCAATAAGCTTGTCTTCTTCCCACTCCTTTTCGAGCTGTAATGTAAATTATTTTTCTTTTTTCTTTTATTATGTATATATATATTTCTGTTTTTTCTTTTCTTCTTTAGCTCGAAATAAAATATTCAAATCAAATCAACCACTGTACTACCCTGCTGCCCAGTTTGTAGGGTTATATTTTCAAATAATTACACTGGGGAAACGACCATCACATGAGATAAAGATCACTTTCTACTTTGTATTAAGTGTTTTTCTTTAGCAAATACTTGATTATTCATTCCTTCATGACTTTACTAACCTCTTACCCCCCACCTAAACCGAGCACACTTTCTCCAGTTCAGTTTTACCCAAATCTAAAAGCTTCTTGACTGAAGCTTACAGCCGACAGGCCAGAGTAACGCCTCGTTTTATCTCGTTTTTTTGTCATTTTTTCCGTCGTTTTTTGTCCCGTTTTTTTGTTGCATTTTCATCTTTGTTTACGTTTCGGGTGAAGTCAAACTGGGGAAAATGCGCTCAGTTCAGGTGGGGTTTAGAGGTTAAAAAAATACGACTATCGTTACTGACTATCTCTGGGCAGAAGTATAAAATGTTATGTCATCCTAGACTCAACAGTGCAGGCATTCTTTGACATAATAACACGGGTATCTAAGCAAATAAAAGCTGCTTCCTCCTGATAAAGCTCCTGTTATTTCTCCCACAGCTATTTTGACAGACACTCTGCAGAATGTGCTCTCCGCTGTCTACTGTACTGAGCCAGCATTCAGAGAAACATGGCCATATTTGGGGAAAGAACAGTCGGCCTTATTTGGAGAGACTTCCTGTTGTAACAGCTCCGTCTGCTTGGCTTCGGCCTCGCATTCCTCCGACAGCAGACTCTCTCTCAAAAAAAAAAAGAAGAAAAAAAGGTTAGTTTTTTCCCCTACCTTCCATTTCCGAATGGCAGAAGACGGACGAGAGAAAGAGCAGGGGCCGACTTTCATAACAGTCTGCGGCGTGGCCTGTGTGTGATCCCACCGCTTAGAAATGTGTTTATTTTCAGTCGTAAATAAAAACACATGATTTCAGTACTTGAGTAAAAACATACAGATGCAATAAAGAGCCAATAAAAGTAAAAGCTGCTTTGTTAAATCATTACACAAGTGAAAGCAATCTTCAAAATGTGACCTTAAGAACTTTCTACTTTTACTGCACTACATTTGAAAGATGGATATAATACTTTCTACCAATTTCTATGAAGTAAAAAGTAAAATTGTCCATGTGTTGTTTGTAGCACACTCCAGTACTGTTACATGAATACTACTTGAGCAGAAGCTAAAAGTACTGTGTGATGAAACCGCTCCTACACCGCGTTCCAAATTATTATGCAAATTGTATTTCAGTGTCAAAAAGGTTTTTCAATGGATGGTATTGTGTCTCAGGGCTCTTTGAATCACTGACATCAGTCTCAGACGCCTGGGATGATTAGTTGTCAGGTGAGTCCAGTTAAAACGACTGAAAAAGGACGTTCCACATTATTAAGCAGACCACCATTTTCAAGCAATAAGGGAAAGAAAAAGGATCTCTGCTGATGAAAAGTGTGAAATAGTTGAAAGCCTTGGACTAGGTATGAAAACCTTCGATGTTTCACAAAACATGAAGCATAATCATCGTACTGTTAAGAGATTTGTGGCTGATTCAGAGGAACGGTTTCTGCCAGACAAATACATCAGATTAAGAGAACAGCTGCTACAAAGCTGCAAAACAGGCATTTGAAGCTGCTGGTGCCTCTAGAGTCTCCCGAACATCAAGGTGTAGGACCCTCCAGAGGCTGCAGTTGTTCATAAACCTTCTATCCGGCCTCCCCTAAACTGTTCATTGAAGCTGACGAGCAGAAACAGCTGCAGTGGCCCAGAAACACATGAAGACTCATTTTCAAACAGTCTTGTTCACTGATGAGCGCCGTGTAACCCTGGATGGTCAGATGGATGGAGTAGTGGATGGTTGGTGAATGGCCACCATGTCCTAACAAGGCTGTGATGTCAGCAAGGAGGGGGAAGAGTCATGTTTTGGCCTGGGATCATGGGGTCTAGAGAGCTGGTCGGCCCCTTTAGGATCCCTGAAAGTGTGAAAATGACCTCTGAAAATTATGTGGAGTTTCAGACCACTTTCTTCCATGGTACAAAAAGAGGTGCCGTGCTTTCCCGAACACATACCTCTGCATCATTGGCTGCTATGGGCATAAAAGGAGAGAAACTCATGATGTGGACCCCCTCCTCCCCTGACCTCAACCCTATTGAGAACCTTTGGAGCCTCAAGCGAAACATCTATGAGGGTGGGAGGCAGTTTTCATCCAAACAGCAGCTCTGGGAGGCTATTCTGACATCCTGCAAACAAATCCGAACAGAAACTCTCCAAAAACTCAAAGGTTTAATGGATTTAAGGATTTTGAAGCTGCTATCAAACTAGTACTGTACATTTTGAGTTTGTTATATTTCTTTTTGAATGAAATACTGTTATCATTGGGAAGTTTTTTCAATCACATTCATATTATCTTTTTGGCGACAGTGGCGCAGATGGTAGAGCGGGTCGTCTCATGATCGGAAGGTCGTGGGTTCGAATCCCGCCTCCTGACTGTGCACATTGTCGTTGTGTCCTTGGGCAAGGCACTTCACCCACATTGCCTCCAGTGTCTGCCTACACTGGTAGCCCCCTAGGAGAGACCAACAGGCCCGGTTTGAACCGTGAGGCCGTCCTTCCGTGGACCCACCACCTGCAGAAGGAGCCATGGGGGGCTGGTGCAATGTGATATGGGCAGCTCCGGCGGCTGCCCCCACGACCCGGCAACGGACAAGTGGAAGAAAATGGATGGATGGATTTGAGTCGATAATTAAAAACATCTTAGAAAAATATCATTTGCATAATAAATGGAACGCGGTGTAGAACAGTTTCTCAGGTACAGCTACAGTATTATTTTCTGACCTATAAAAGCCCTGCCATTGACGCAGTGAGTGACGTCAAGGTTAAAATTGGGGCTATTATTAGTTTGTTTCCCTTTTGAGCCCGAAGCGACCGGTGTGAGTAAAATGGGAACAATATGGAAAAAGTCGAGCCGCTCTGTTATTCATGTCCCTGTCACATTAGCTACAGTTAAAGTTTGTTTCCACACGAACAGCCGCGCGGATTATCACCGCAGCAGTTTGACAGGACTTACATCACTGTTTCCTGACCACAGACTCGTTAGCGTTTATTATAGACCACTGTTGTACGTGTTTTGGTAGCACAGTGATAATAGGATGAAAATAGCAGCAAACAGGAGCTTATGCGAACAATGTTTTCCATTTCCCCCCTTAGCTTTACTTTAGCCAATCAGACATTATACATTTAACTGCACAATAACAGCAGCTAAAGAAACATGTCTATGATCAATGTCCAAATATATTTAATAAATCTCATGGACATGGTCATAGTAATACATCGGAATGAATGGCAGTTCTTGTGACTGGCCCTTCTAACCCAGTGCAATGTAATCAAATGGAAACACCACTTATTTACTTGATAGTGTTTTCATCTATTTTGAGTTATTTCATGACTCTTTGATCATCGTGACTGACCTTATGTCAGATCTGCCAAGAAAATAAAGTTTTTGCAGTTTTTCAAATGTTATTCCACTTTTATTGGAGGCTCAGACTTTAGCTGCATTTGTTCATGGATTTTCCTTCAAAACATTCACTTCTTTTTATATCAAATATAACATTTGTTTCCTACTTTCAAACAGTATTTTTGTACTTTTTAACACCATGATGAATATTTATGGGACAGTGATCCAGTGAGTGCTAATCACTCCTGTTATCGGGCTATACAAAACCATTGATTGAAATGTCTCGTTTTTTAGTCGTGTTGTTTAGACGTATTAATCAAAGAAATGACCTGATCCTGACTGAGATACGAGACTTAATACAACCAGTGTTGGGGTTAACATTATTACAAAAGTAACACATTATCCATCCATCCATCCACTCTCTTCCGCTTTATCCGGGGCCGGGTCGCGGAGGCAGCAGTCTCAGCAGAGATGCCCAGACTTCCCGATCCACGCACACCTCCTCCAGCTGTTCTAGGGGGACCCCGAGGCGACACCAGGCCAGCTCGGAGACATAGTCCCACCAGCGTGTCCTGGCCTTCCACGAGGCCTCCTCCCATGCCTGGAGCACCTCCCGAGGGAGACGACCAGGAGGCATCCGGAACAGATGCCCTAGCCACCTCAGCTGGCTCCTTTCGACGTGAAGGAGCAGCGACTCTACTCCGAGCTCCTCCCAGGTAACTCCTTACTCCAACTCCTTACCCGGGAGTAACACATTACAAACATATAAAACTGTTTTCAGTAACTAAGGAATATAATCTTCAATGAAGGTTCTTGAGTCACGTTCTGTTCTGTTTCCAGGTGTCACTCAGGTGTCTGGTAGTTCGTTAGGACTTAGAACAACAAGGACTTAAACTACAAACCTGCTTAGCTACAGGTGAGAGTAACGGTTAATAGAGGGGAAGGACTTAGCCAAGTGAAACTCCTCCCTTTGGTCTTTATCTGGACCGACGAAGCCTTTTGGATGAGAGGCGAAACGTTCTACACTTCATCTACAGAGCACAGAAGACGACTCAAGAACCTTCATTGAAGATGGACAACTCCTGTACGACTGAGAGCCTACACAGACATAAGGAATATAATATATTACTTACACAAAATACGGTAATATGTTAGTCATTACAATTTAATTAACAGTAATTTAAAAAATACCAAACTCCCACAAAGAAAACACAGCATGTCAGATCATGTTGAACACTGGTGAGTAAGATCTGCAGTTGTGTCGCCAACGTCGTCAAAACAAAGCATGAGAGAATGGGCGAAAGCGAAGATAAAGGAAATCTGTGAATGCACTTTTGCTCGGTGGCATTTTTACTATATTCAGTTTATATTTTGCCAAAAGTAACTCAAAGTAACTCAAAGTAGTGTAACTCAGCTACATTTTTGAAACAGTAATACAAACATATTACATTTTTAAAGCTGTAACTACTAATATAGAATATACTGTATTACAATTTTAAAGTAACTTTCCCAACACTGTCCCTCACACACTACATTCACCCAGGTCTCACATCGAAGTACCAACCAGGCCCTTCCTGCTTATAGCCTGACGGGATCGGGCAGAGCAAAGGCAGTATCTCGTCGCCCTTTACTTCACGCCACAGCCTAATAATTTATACAGTACTTCATTCAGCATTTGGGCTACATCCTTTTAAAGCTCTCACAGGACAAACTACAGACTTTATTTGTCCCACCATGAGTTAAACACTGTCCAATATAGGGAGGTGTATTGGACCCCCTAAGGCTATATTCGTATATCCCCTTTCTAAGTAAGTGCATCAAAAGCATGTGTGTGTCAGTGCATGCGTGCTCTATGCATACAAGATAGAAGTTTGTCAAATATTAGATTGTCATAATTTTTTTGAAAGTGGTCCAATTTGGGGACACCTATACATACCTATATTGGACCAGGTCAATCCCGATACTGGACCACCTGTAAAACTGTGTATAATTAAGCCTAAGCAAATGAACATGTGATGAAATACTTTAGCTAAAGAAGGAGTAAAAGAACGAGGAGTAAAAGAAGCTATTTTTTGTCAAGAAAGAAAATCCCTCCATGAACCGGAATGATGGGCTCAGATTTAATCTTCCTTCACTTTACTCCAATCTCCTTCAGAGAAAACCGACAGGGCACGGCCAGTCCAAGGAGACCTCGGCCAACAAAAGAACAATAGGCATAATTAGCAGTGATCATCTATGAATAGGACAGGACTGACCGATACTGGGGTGAGCAGGTCGTTAGAGACGCTCTACTTTAAAGGTTGTTTACCCACAGGTGAGAGTAGCTGTGATTAGAGGGGAGGAGCCGGGCCAACCCCAACTCCTCCCCATGGTCTTTATCTAAGCTGCGGGCTGAGCGGGACTTTAGTCCACTGACGAAGCCTTTTGGATGAGAGGCGAAACGTTCAGGACTTCAACTACAGAGTACAGAAGATGACTCAAGTACCTTCATTGAAGATTAAATACTTTAGTACTTACTCACAGCACACACATTCACAATCCTAACCTGTAACCACCTGGTTATGCCTTTTGTACCCCTCAGTGTATGTGTTGTATGAATGCTTTGTTTCAAGTGGCAATTACAATGTGTATGTATTTAATTTAATTATTTATTTATTAATTAATTCATCTATTTATTTATTCATTCATGCTGTTATTATTGTCTACCAGCTATACCAGTGTTCCCTACCTTTCCTCTTAGTTGCTCGAGGACACACGGGGTGGTCCACTGGAGTTCTCGGTTGTATATGTTAGCAATTGTGTACATATGAGTCATCATTCCTCCTCTTATTTGTATATTACACGTCAAACAACCCGCATATGCAATCCTAGCCAGTTCACCTAAAGTTTGCGGTCACACCACACTCCCAAAGATTATCTAAACTTACAAAGAAATGTGTGAAAAAAGTTTTTTCGTACGTGATTTTGACTGAACAATGATGTACTAACTGTTTATGGAAAGGAGAACGAGTGGTGATCCAATATGTCACTGACGGCAGGTGAACATGGGCCTGTAGATACTCTCTGTCACTGCATCCAACAGATCAGTTTGTGGATGCAAAACAACTTTCTCCAACTAAACTCAGACAAAACTGAGATCATTGTTTTTGGCCCACAGACACAAAGACAAAGTGTTATCAGTCACCTTGAGTCTCTCGCTCTGAAACCAAAAAGTCAGGTTAGAAATCTAGGAGTAATCATGGACTCAGACCTGAACTTAAACAGCCACATCAAAGCAATAACATCATCAGCTTTTTACCATCTGAAGAACATTAAGATCAGAGGAATAGTGTCAAAACCAGACTTAGAGAGACTCATCCATGCATTTGTCTCCAGCAGGTTAGACTACTGTAACGGCTGCTCACTGGCCTTTCTAAACCAGCTGTTAGAGCTGCAGAACATCCAGAACGCTGCTGCTCCAGTCCTGACAAGAACCAGGAAATACGACCACATTAGTCCAGTGCTCCGGTCTCTGCACTGGCTTCCTGTCACTCAGAGAATAGAATTTAAAACAGCTCTGCTTGTGTACAAGTCTTTTCATGGTTTAGCACCAAAGTCCATCTCTGACATGTTAGAGCCGTATGAACCATCTCGGGCCCTGAGAACTTCAGGGAGGGGTCTCCTGGTGGTTCCCAGAGTCAGGACTAAACACGCTGAGGCTAAAGCTAAAATCTGGAACAGTCTTCATGAGGATGTGAGACAGGCCTCAACTCTGACAATGTTCAAATCCAGGCTGAAAACAGCTCTTTTTACCCGTGCATATGAAAACTGAAAGTATTTTATCTGCACTCTTGCCTTTTACTGTCATTGATTAACTTTATGTTGATGTTTTATTGATTGATTTTATCTGTTTTCTTGTAATTTTATGCAACTGTGAAGCACTTTGAATTGCCTTGTGTATGAATTGTGCTCTACAAATAAACTTGGCTTGCCTATAGGTACACCTCCCCTGCTGATGATACCGCCGTGTGGCAAAAACCTGATTAAAAACCAGCACCAAACTGCTTTAAAATCCAGTCATGGTACCAGTGTCACAGTGTCAGAAGTTGTCGTGGATTTCTCGCTTGGGCGTCATGACCTCACTGCGTTGTCAGCTGAAGGTTCCAGCTATGGAGCGCAGGGAGACGACAGGACGGGGGTTTAGCAGCTCCGGCGTTCCCGAGCTCCTGGTGACCGCGCGGTCCCAGTTAACCCCGACATGTTCTGCATTCCTCTGCTAAAATACTGCATTGGCCGCATAGCTGGCATGGCTCAGATACAGCGGGAGCAGCAGCATGACCTCATCGCGTTGTCAGCTGCAGAGTCTTTGGTGCGTAGGAGGTGACACGGCGAAGGCTTGTCCCGCGGCGTTCCAGTGACGACGAGCTCCCAGTTTACCTCATAAAGTAAAAATAACAAGGCTGCGACTTACAAGATACTTTTCAAAGCCTTTTCTGTTTTGCAGAACCCTGGACCTTTCATTGGCAACCGAGGGAGTAGCCAAATATTATGAGTGATCAATTAAAAGTAACATGTATTTGTAAAGACACATTTCAACGTTCAGATGAAGCTAAAATACTAAAATAATTTTAACTTTTTGGCAAAATGAGTCAAACTGCTCTGGAACTTTATACCTCTATCTATGTCACTTCCTGTCAGTAGCTTAAAAAAATAATAAAAGTAACTTTTCTTCCCAACATTTCATTAAAAATGCTGCTACAGTAAATAAGTGATATTTTCAAAATATTTTCAAAACTTAGTGCATTTACATGAATAAAAAAATGTTAAGATTTAAAAATGTAAATCTTTAAGTGCTGAAATAAAGATTGTTTGAAAGATTGATTGAATAATAAGTTAAATAAAAAAGTGCGCCCTCTACATTTCTATTATAGCCCCAAGGAAAAAGTTAATTTGTCCATGTGTTTGGTTCATTTTAAAAGCCTGATAACGCACACTCCAGAACAGTAGGTGGCGCTGATTCACAACTAGGAAGAGTGTTTGTCCCCGTCTTTTGTTGAGCAGCAAAGCACTTTAACATATTTGTCTTTCTAGTTTGAGTACTTTCACTTAATATTTGACAGAGCATCTTTTACTTACTGTATATTGGAGTAATATGTGATAAGTAGTATCTGTACTTTTAGTCAAGTACTTTGACCACCTCTGGGCAAAACAGTTGTAGCCTCTTTTCATTCATTTACATTTCAAAGTTTTAAATAAATCCTGCCATAACAAGCCTTAGAAATCTTAATCAAAACGTTTAGCTCTCAGGAAATTAGGTCTCAAACTAGTTTGAGAATTTTCTGGCTTCTTAAAAAATGTATATAAAAATGAGCCTTAATTACAAAACGTCGGCTTCAAGTCAAGAAATGTGGTTCGATTGGACTCATGTTGCCTATAGATCAGGGGGCACAAAGTGGAGCAAGCCAGGATACTTCCTTTGGCCCAAGAGAGTGACATACTCTTGCCTGCGTATGGTTAATACTGACTCTCTTAACTTTTCCCATTCATTCTCAATCGTAAGGCCTTACAGTATGGATGCAGTACACTTTTTGGCCACCAGCGTCAAATTGGGGGCGCTGTTTCACTCCTCCTGCAAAGTTAAGGAGGCAAGGCAAGGCAAGGCAAGTTTATTTGTAGAGCACAATTCATACACGAGGCAATTCAAAGTGCTTCACAGTTGCAGAAAAAATTACAAGAAAACAGATCAAATCAATCAATAAAACATCAACATAAAGTTAATCAGTTACAGTAAAAGGCAAGAGTGCAGATAAAATACTTTCAGTTTTCATATGCACGGGTAAAAAGAGCTGTTTTCAGCCTGGATTTGAACATTGTCAGAGTTGAGGCCTGTCTCACATCCTCATGAAGACTGTTCCAGATTTTAGCTCCATGAAACTGAAACGCAGCCTCACCGTGTTTATTATTGACTCTGGGAACCACCAGGAGACCCCTCCCTGAAGTTCTCAGGGCCCGAGATGGTTCATACGGCTCTAACATGTCAGAGATGGACTTTGGTGCTAAACCATGAAAAGACTTGTACACAAGCAGAGCTGTTTTAAATTCTATTCTCTGAGTGACAGGAAGCCAGTGCAGAGACCGGAGCACTGGACTAATGTGGTGGTATTTCCTGGTTCTTGTCAGGACTCGAGCAGCAGCGTTCTGGATGTTCTGCAGCTCTAACAGCTGGTTTAGAAAGGCCAGTGAGCAGCCGTTACAGTAGTCTAACCTGCTGGAGACAAATGCATGGATGAGTCTCTCTAAGTCTGGTTTTGACACTATTCCTCTGATCTTAGCAATGTTTTTCAGATGGTAAAAAGCTGATGATGTTATTGCTTTGATGTGGCTGTTTAAGTTCAGGTCTGAGTCCATGATTACTCCTAGATTTCTAACCTGATTTTTGGTTTTAGAGCGAGAGACTCAAGGTGACTGATAACACTTTGTCTTTGTGTCTGTGGGCCAAAGACAATGATCTCAGTTTTGTCTGAGTTTAGTTGGAGAAAGTTGTTTTGCATCCACAAACTGATCTGTTCGATGCAGTGACAGAGTGTATCTACAGGCCCATGTTCACCTGCTGTCAGTGACACGTAGATCTGAGTATCATCTGCGTAGTTGTGGTACGACACATTGTTGGAGGAAGGAAACACTGTTGTTGCTCTGTGTTTATCAATCACAGCATCGTAGCATCGACTTTCCCACTTTTATTGCAAAGGTTATTGACTTCATCAAATGTACGTGTTAAAAATTGATTTATAAAATAATATTATTTGCACAGATAGAATAAAATACAAATGTATACCGAAAAAAAATGTTTTTATTTGCAGTTATATGTGTTCCACGCTTGAAATCTCTGTGTTTGGCCCACGGCCCACAGCCACATTTTCATTTTGGCCCTCGGAGACAAAAAGTTTGGCCACCACTACATAGATTATGTCACCTTTTTAACCAGGATTTTATTTATTTTTATTTTTTTAAGGGAAGTCCTGACCCCTGAGAAGTCCTTATTGTGTACAGTAAGTTCAGGATTCTGTCTCTGAAGCCTAGTTTTTACTTGTACACATCCCTCTTCTGCTGCGCCTGCCAGACTTCACCACACTGAGCTCCTGTATTCTCTGCAGATGTTTCCATGTGTTTCTGGATCCGAGCGGACACTGAGCACATTGAGTTCACTCAGTCACACTCCCCTCGCGCTCTCTGCGGATCCGTCAGACCCAAACAGGAAGATCGACTTCAAACGTGTGGTGGAGTCTGGTCAGTGAGCCCAGAGGAACAGCACGTCCTCAGGCTGCGTTTCTGAAGACCGTTTTAGACGTTCACTGGACACTTTTAGCGCGCTGGGCCCAAAATGGTTTCTCACTCTGACTTTCAAGTCATTTGCTCTTTGGTAACAAGTGGAAGGCCTGAGTCAGCTGTTTGTCTGTACAGTTTGCTCAAATAGAAGCACATTTTCCTCCTTTTATAGATGATGGAGGCATACATTTTTGAGGGTGTAGGATCCGGGAAATAATTTGGAAGAATCTGACAGAAATGATGATGTGTAATACATGCCTTTAAGTCACGTGTCTTTTGTTGTCCGCCATCTTGGAGACATGAGCCTATGAGGACACTTAAAGGGGGGTATTATGTAAAATCGACTTTTTCAAGCTTTATATCATGTTATTATGTCATTCCCTCATTAAACACATGCCTGGAGTGTTGCCTTGGCTCATTCACATATTTTTGAGTAATCAGTAAAAACTTAGACGGCAGCCATTTTAGGTGTAGCTATGCCTCAGTCCTCCTAGGAACGCCCCCACCTCCTGGAGACGCCTCTGGACCTTTCGTCACCAGCCAAGCCACCAACCACTGCTCCTCAGCTCAGCAGAGCCCCCTCCCCGCACAGTAGTGTTGTTTAGATGCCACAGCAGTGTGCTGAAGGGGGCGTGTCGGAAAGCTTCTTAAAGAGACAGAGGCCTATTTCAAGACGTTCAGTACAGCCATTTTGAGAGAGCAATTTTATTCAAGGCAGTTATTTTAATTTACTGCATATACAGACCAACAGAAGGTTACGTCATCATTGTAGTATGCTATAGACTGGTGCTATGTGATTGAAAAAAGCATAATACCCCCTCTTTAAACGCTGGCTCAGACTGAGGCTTTGTTAACGCCACAAAAAAATCACAAAGTTTTTCTGTTACCTGTCGATGATCATTAAGTCTGAGGAGTGGAAGCAGATCTTTGGCAAATCCTGCTGTTGCTGGACTGATAACACATGTGCTTGTTTTACGTAGCCATGTGCTGTCTGGAGCCCTACTTCTTGAGCAATGATTACGAACATACAAACGCCACAGTCCTTCACTTTCATCCTGAGTAGAGTTACATTTTGTACAGCGTAATTCCCCTTTGGTCAACATGGCGAAATTAACTATGCGTGACGTCATTGACAATCAGTGCTTAAAGGGGGGTATTATGCTTTTTTCAATCACATAGCACCAGTCTATAGCATACTACAATGATGACGTAACCTTCTGTTGGTCTGTATATGCAGTAAATTAAAATAACTGCCTTGAATAAAATTGCTCTCTCAAAATGGCTGTACTGAACGTCTTGAAATAGGCCTCTGTCTCTTTAAGAAGCTTTCCGACACGCCCCTTCAGCACACTGCTGTGGCATCTAAACAACACTACTATGCGGGGAGGGGGCTCTGCTGAGCTGAGGAGCAGTGGTTGGTGGCTTGGCTGGTGACAAAAGGTCCAGAGGCGTCTCCAGGAGGTGGGGGCGTTCCTAGGAGGACTGAGGCATAGCTACACCTAAAATGGCTGCCGTCTAAGTTTTTACTGATTACTCAAAAATATGTGAATGAGCCAAGGCAACACTCCAGGCATGTGTTTAATGAGGGAATGACATAATAACATGATATAAAGCTTGAAAAAGTCGATTTTACATGATACCCCCCCTTTAAGATCTGAAATACCAAAGCTGAGGGGCCCACATATACTCAGAGCACTGATGAGAATGTGTTCCCTCCCTCCCAAACCTGCAGCATGAGGTCATCTCAGAAGCCACACACGCCGCTGCGGAGTCAGGTGGTCGTCCCTCCAACAGCTCCATGTGTACGTTATGTTTCATCGACCTCCGAAATGCAGAGGTCTGAGAGTTTTCCAAAAATAGACAACGAAGCATCTGCTCTGGCCATCTGTGAGGAGATCAAAGGAGCTAAAAACACGAAGCAAAGAATGTCTGAGCAGGTTTTATGTGTAATAAGACCACCGGCCTCCGAGGCATTCAACTTTCAACACCAGGACTCGTTAAAACCGCTTTCATTTTTAAAGAAAAAAGTTTGAATCGTTTTGTACTTGGATTTCTTGACTTTTTATTTTTCCCCATTTGGAAAGTTTGTTCTCTCTTTGTTAACTTTTAATTTTGTAATCCGTTTGTTTTTTTAGTTCTTGACCTGATCCGATATGATGTCATCGGCCTGCTGGTGCAGCGGTTAGCAGTGGCGCTTCACAGCTAAAAGGTCCTGGGTTCGATTCCCACCTGGACGGGGCCTTTCTGTGTGGAGTTTGCATGTTCTCATCGTGTCTGCGTAGGTTTCCCCTACAAATAAAAAACATGTACAATAGTGTGTTTCTGACCATTAGCCCACGCTGGCGGCTCACTGCTCCTACAGGTCGCCCCAGCGGCATCGAGGACGGGTCAAATGCAGAGAACAAATGTCCCTACGGGGATTAATAAAGTAACTTAACATTTCCTGCTGGCCGATACCAATCCAACCTTTTGGTGTTATTAGATTTTCATATAAAACAGGGGTGTCCTCGGGTTTGTTGCTGAATCGGCACACATCACCAGAGATGGTCTTTTTTTATTTCAAGTTTAATAATTCTACACAATTCTACCCTAACAACTAACATTTCATTGTGAGACAGAGCTGGCCTTGAGGTTTTTAGACTAAATAAAGGTGTGGGTTTGATAAACACACCCAGTCGAAGGTTTCGCGGCACTGACCACCGATCTGTGGGCCTGTGTATGCTTCAGTGTGTGGCCCCGCATGGAAAAAGTTTGGACCCTCCTGGTATATTGTTCCCTGTAAGAGTAATAAATTGCATATTACAGCAGTTTCAAGTTTTGAATTTTTATTAGAAGGTCATGTTGGGCTCCTCCTGGAACCGCCACCTTAACGTGGTGGAGGGTTTGAGCCTGAATGATCCTGGAGCTCTGTTGTCGGGGGCTTCGTGCCCCTGGTAGGGTCTCCCATGGCAAACAGGTCCTAGGTGACGGGTCAGACAAAGAGCGGTTCAGAAGCCCCTTATGAGAGACCAACAGGCCCGGGTAGAACCATGAGGCCGTCCTTCTGTGGACCCACCACCTGCAGGAGGAGCCATAGGGGCTGGTGCTGCTCCAACAGCTGCCCCCACGACCCGGCAACGGACAAGTGGAAGAAAATGGATGGATGGATGGATGGATGGAGGTCATGTTGGGTAATATAAAGGCTATTTATTTAAAGGTGTAACTGTAATTTCCTACTCAAAAAAGTGCTTTAAACACCTCGGGTGAACGGCTCCTCCTCAGGGCCTGCCCGATTCAGCTACCCCTGTCTCGTCAGGACACACACGACTGACAGAACGATGAGCGCCCCCTTTGTTTTCCTCGCCTGGGAAAACTGCGAATAGCACATGGGCAAGATGTTCCAATCAGAAATTCTGGCCCAACTGATAAACAAAATATTGCATGTTTCCCCACGCCAGCTGCCAGGGACTCGGACAGGGAACAGGTACGGGATTACAAGCGCCAAAAAGGCATCCCACGTAGCACCAAACTGTAAGACTGTGGATTTTGCATTTGGGTTGATCTCCACTGTCTCGCATAAAAACAGTCTGTCATGTGTTGTTTGTTTCTGCTGCTTTGGTTTGCGTTGGTTTGCATTATCCATACGCCCTTCTATCGTCGATGTGCCTTTGAGTGAGTGAACCCAGGTGGCTCCTGAAGGCCCTGCGAATGCTCGACCTTCTCAAATGTTGTTTTTCACCTGACGGCTCGCTGCGCAGACAAAAGGGAGATTCTTGAATGATCCGAACTTCAAGGTTTTCCAAAAGCATGAAGGATTTATGAGAAATATCGACCGCAAGAATGTGACTCGCTATCCAAGTCTGCTGCTCTGGCCCCACACAGTCAATTCATCCATGTCCTGGGTAATCCAAACCCAAGTATTCCTCATGGGCCGCGCCTGAAAAGACCAAATTTCAAGCATTTTTCCAAACCCTGCGCTTTAAATAGACGCCGTTTCCATCGATCGACCAAAGGACATTGTAAAGTCTCGACAAATCATCCCATTCTTGAGATATTAGCTTTCACGGCTGGATCTTTTTAACGGCGGAGCGCTCTATTGACTTTCCAACTCTTTGATCGCACGAGTGAGTGACCGGTCCCCAGCGTGTCGTAAAATGTCAAAAGATCGCAATGTTCCCCTTTAAAAAGTGTTACTGCGGGATCAGCACGGCATTCGCTTTGAATCTGAGGGCGATATTGATATTTACTGTGTCATGTAGACATTAAAGTGGAAGGATCATGGATGATTAAGGTTGTGGGGACCTTAGCATTGATATTATACATTAGAACTGTGTTTGTGAAGGCTCTCATTCGACCAGGAAGTATTCATCATAGTGGAGCCTAAAGTGCGATTGGTTAAGCTTTTGTAAATAGAAGGGGAATGTCCTCAACTCAACCAAACCCAGTGCTGCTATGATATAAAGAATGTGTATTTATGAAAAGAAAGACAGTGAGGGATGAGAGTTGGGCTGGTCAGGGTTTTCACTGGAGACGGTGAGCCTGATCTTCCATCTTGCTCAACAACAGTGTTGCTCAAGACGAAGTTTGAATCTTACGTTCAAACTCTTCCATTAACATCGCATGCTTCCTGTTAAGTCCTCGCAGGACAGACTACTGTGTTTCTAAACATAGACTGTAAGCTAGACTTTTGCACAGTCGGGGAGCGCTCTGTGCGATCATTAGCTTCAGAGCTAAGTGGCTGGACCATAGACTGTTAAAAAGAATAGACAACTCCTCCTCACTCCTCCCCATTTACCATAATGACCACGTTCGAGGGGGAATTCATGGCGGATTTACAGACTCCTCCTCCCCAGCTCTGACGAAGCATGTTCCTAATAAGGGCATAAGGGCGGGATTTTCACTGTAGACTCGGCCCTCGCGTGACGTGTAGCTCGCGCAGCTCCAATGCTAACAGTCCGACCCTCATTAAGTAGGAGATTTTTTTTAAATTCTTTCGAAAACCAGCCTGGTTTCTTTTTTTGTGACTAACCCAGCGTTATGTCAGGAGGAATATGTAGCCATAGAAAGTGTTTTAAAAAATTGAAACCAGGCGTTAAAGTTGTTTTTAACGTGTCTAAAGTCCAATGCTTTTCAAAGGGGGCCTAGCGATTATATGGAGGTACTACAGCAATGGCGGAGCAATGGCGGCCTCCAGTGTTGCGGTCATAAAGCAGAGCAGCTAGCGGCCATTGGGCTGGACAGACTCCCATGGCGATGTTGCAGCAGTGGTCCCTCCTACCAGACATTGGAACATTTAAATTGATTGAAAAAAAATTTACCCCTCCTGGAACCACCACGTTAAGGTGGTGGTTCCAGGAGGGGTACATTTTTTTACCCCTCCATCATTCGGGTTTGAGCGCCCGAATGATCCTGGAGCTCTGTTGTCAGGGGCTTGAAACCCCTGGTAGGGTCTCCCATGGCAAACAGGTCCTAGGTGACGGGTCAGACAAAGAGCGGTTCAGAAGCCCCTTATGAGAGACCAATGGTTAGAACCATTAGGCCGTCCTTCTGTGGACCCACTACCGCAGGAGGAGCCATAGGGGCTGGTGCAGCTCCAACAGCTGCCCCCACGACCCGGCAACGGACAAGTGGAAGAAGATGGATGGAAAAATAATGTAAAATCAAGTTAATCTGTTACTTGTCGTCCCCCTTGATCAGGGGGCGAGGGTTAGGTTTAGGCTCAGGGATGGCAAATGAGATGTAAGTTGTGTTTCACCCACACTGATCTTACACATATTTTTAAAAACTAGAAGGTCTTGGCTTTCAAACGAGGTATCACACTGGCATGTAGGCTGTAAGCTCTCCTGTCACTTTGACATTTGGATATGCATAATTACTAACCGTAAGCTAGCAGATAACAGGTGTTAGTTTGGTACTGTATTTTGATATTTGGCTTAATGTCACTAAAATATGCTGCTTTCAATCAAAAATCTATCAAAATCAGTGTCAGAAATGTAAAAAATATTGTCTCAAAATCAACCCACGTTTCAGTGCCCAACGAGATCCCGACCCCCACTTAGTTATATCGATATTGCTGTTTGGAAGATACTGAATATATCTCCAATGTAAAAAAAAACTGCTGCACTATGGTAGTTTGTTGAAGACAACTATGGCGCAGATAGTAGAGCAGGTCGGCGGTTCGAATCCCACAAGTGCACACTGTCGTTGTTTCCTTGGGCAAGATACTTCGCCCACCTTGCTTCCAGGGTCTGTGTCTGGTTTGAATGAGAGGGTGAATGGGTGACTGGTTCCTTGATGTAAAACGCTCTAAGTGCCTAAAGCAGGTAGAAAAGTGCCATATAAATGTGACCAATTACCATTTTTGAGCTACAAGCAATCAACATCGAATATTTCTGATGGTTTGTAAGAATATCGCTTTATCGTTATCGTATCGAAAGTCCCCAAAGATAATGCGATATTCTACCACCTGCGTCTGTACAACTCTCAGACGCTCTTCAAGAAAAAGTCCATTCCAGGCACATCCCGTTATTTGCCTATGCTGCACTTACTGGAACGACTCTCACACCCTTCAGACTCGCAATCCCTTGACTTTCCAAAACACCGCTCCATTAAATCCGCCGCCCGTTCATGTGGCTCGCCTCGGCCCCGCTGCAGCCGCGTCCAGGAGTTCAAAAGCTGCAGAAATATTCAGAGGGAAGGTGGTGGGGGGGGGGGGGGAAGCGTTTTGATCCATGTTGGGTTTGCACATCAGTCTACGGGCGAAAACCGCGGAACATTCCTCAAACGGGCTGCCAGGGACCGCTAATGGAATTAAGTGCGACGGACGGCTGACTGGAGGTAAGCGAGCGACCAGACCGCGTTTAATGTGGGTGGAAATGGGGAAGACTGGGGATGTTTTGATCGTTTTTACGCATACCTGGATCCCATCTGAACGCCCGGGAACGGTTTTCTGGGGCAGAAAATCAAAGAGCGAGCGCGAATTAGTCGGGCTAACTATTTTGGCAACGAGCCTCTTGACTAATATAGGCAGAGGGCAGGTGGCGAACGTCAAAACAGACCGGGTTTTTCATGTGGTTCCAGTGAGAAATGAATCAATCTATGTAGACGGTGTTACATAACGTTTAAATCATCTCAAATACGCAAATAGGAATGAAGTTCCTACAGAGGGCGCTCTTTGTAGGTGTTTAAAGGGGGGGGGTATTATGTAAAATGGACTTTTTCAGGCAGGAGCGGACCATCGCAGACAGGGGAACGACAGGACCTGGGATCAGCCCGACACAGACTCCCTCACTTTTTAAATCATTTGAATTCGTCTTGTAATCACAGGGAAAAGTTCCAAAACGGTGTTGATGTTAAATATAGTGGGTACATTTCCGTCTGTCAAATTAGCGAAAAAATAAAAATAAAGTACATTTAGATGCAGAGCCTATGTGTGTATGTGGATCTGTCTGGTCACAATTAAGAAAAAGATTTTATCTACTGTCCACCTCCTTATTGACAAAAAAAGAGATTCTATGTTTTTATTTCTCTTTTCAGTTTAAATGTTGTGAATATCGGCGACATGAGGCCACAGTTTCAGACCCTGGACTTTGTCCAACAGTCGCCTTCAAGGGTCACAAATGTTTTTCTCACATAGTTATTCCATAGTTATTCCAACTATATGAACAAGGACTGGTCGTCACTTTTGAAGCATCTCTTCGTATGAATGGCAGTTTGGTTTCTGTCTATCTCCGTACGCAGCCCTGGTTGTAAAAATAGACTTTAAGCTAATATTGTAACAGGCTCCATGGCCACGACAAAAACGCTTTAAATCATCAACTTTCCAGCGGTTAAAACGCTCCAAATCAGAGCTTTGTTGCTTTAACTATCATTATTGTTTGGTAGCCAAAAGACATTCCATTACCCATCATTCTTTGGGCTCATAGAGTTGCTGAACCTAGACCAGGTGGACACTTCCTTAGACCTATCTAGATTCTATAGCCACTTAGGATTAGGATCTCTCACACGCGCAGGATGTTTCAGATGAAGGAACGACGTTGTAAAAGCTCAAAGGGCTCGGAGCGGCGGCTCAGACATTGCTCTGATTCCTGTAAAACGCCGCTGGGGTCGGCGAGGTCCGTTATGAGGTCGCGAGCTTTGCCCCCGCAGATAAACTGACCTCTGCAGGTGTCTCTCTCCAAATATAGAACCCTCTTCTGCCCAGGCATGACGGCACGGGACAAGCAGCTACACATGCAGATGAATTATCCAGCGTGAGCTTTGGGGTTTTCTATAGTTGCAATGATCCAAAATAAATATATAAAAAAAAAAATATATAATAAAAATAAATATATATAAATGTATTGCAAGTTTTCTGTTAAATTATGTTTTAATGAAGGCCTGAATTATAAGGCCTCAAATGCATCGGTTTTATACAGCGCTTTACTGGACACTCAAAGACGCTTTACATTGCATTATTCATTCACTCCATACTCGGTGGTAGTAAGCTAGTATTGTAGCCACAGCTGCCCTGGGGTAGACTGACGGAAGTGAGGCAACCAGTCTGCGACCACCATCAACCACTCACTACATTCACCCAGACTTCCTGGTGTTTCCAAACACTCTCCCATCCAAGTACCGACCAGGCCCTTCCCTGCTTAAAGGGATATTTCAGGATTTTTGACATTGGGTCTCATTTCCTAGTTATCCAGAGTGTTGTTGATGTCTGGAGATATTTTTTTCTTAAATCCATGCAGTTCTTATATTTGAAGAGTCTAGTGGCGCTAGGCTAGGGCAAGGCTAAAGCATTTCTATGGTATCAGTTAGCCTGCATTAAAAACAGTCTGACCCACTCCACAGTGCACCTGAGGTAAATCACTTATAACACCAGACTAACCATATAAATGTCTGTGTTAATAGAATAATGTTTGAAATATAACTGACCTTGTATCACATGAATTACCGCATTTTGAGGGACTATTTTCTCGCAGATCACTCCACCGCTGCGTTAGCTTACAGCCACGAAGCTGATGCTGCTCAAATATAAGTTATTTTAAATGCAAAATGGTTTAAATTATTCGACACAGACATTTATATGGTTAGTCTGGTGTTATAAGTGATTTGCCTCAGGTGCACTGTGGAGTGGGTCAGACTGTTTTTAATGCAGGCTAACTGATACCATAGAAATGCTTTAACCTAGCATTAGCCTAGCGCCACTAGACTCTTCAAATATAAGAACTGCATGAATTTAAGAAAAAAATATCTCCAGACATCAACAACAGTCTGGATAACTAGGAAATGAGGCCCCATGTCAAAAATCCTGAAATATCCCTTTAAGGTTAAAACGCCCAAACCAAACCGTGACCGAGAAAGTTCCCAGTAAAGTTTAAAAACCCAATGAGGCTCTATTACAAAACATTGTTCCATTCCTGTCATAGACCCATTCTGTCATTTTCCTTGTTGTTACTCTTGTACACAATAAAACTATTCAAAACGGGAAAAACTGCTCCACGAGAGGAGGAAAGAAAACCCAAAATGCCTGAAGTCCTGTCAGTATCAGAGCGTTCTTAGCGAGGCCCTGTGTCCTCTTGGCACAGGACCACATACCCCGGCTAATTGGCTTCCTGAAAACCTCCTGGCTCCAAACGCCGGCTTTAATCAAGTGCATGCTTCGTGTCGCCCGCCGCCAAGGTAAACGTAACATCAATGACGGGAAAAGAGCCACGTTTTTAAACTTCCCCGACACCTGCGATCCGGGTCGTCCTAATGCTCCGGTAAAGGCTGTTTCTATAGAATCGGGCTTTGAAGGGCCTTTCATTGGGACGTGAGGCGTGTTTTTCTTTTCGAAGAGGCAGCTGCTGGTCGTCACCGGGACGCGGCGGACACAGTGTACCTGTTGTGTGCTCGGACGTCCCGCGCCGTAATGTGAAACAGCTGAGGTGATGTCATTACTTTCACCAAGAGTTTGAAATGAAGAGTGTGGATTCCGCTAGAGATGTTCATGTCAATAATACAAAAACATGTCCGATCTGTGTCTCTGTATTTCAGGTAAAGCCACACTGTTCAAACTGTTGTGATGATTGTAATGTTTTATTCACACAAACAAAAACATGTTGCATGATGTAAAAGCTGATTACAGTTAATCATGTCTTGTCCAAGGACCGGCTTTGCCCTGCCCGATCCCGTCAGACCTCGGAAGTTTAACCTCTTATTATGTAAAATCGACTTTTTCAAGCTTTATATCATGTTATTATGTCATTCCCTCATTAAACACATGCCTGGAGTGTTGCCTTGGCTCATTCACATATTTTTGAGTAATCAGTAAAAACTTAGACGGCAGCCATTTTAGGTGTAGCTATGCCTCAGTCCTCCTAGGAACGCCCCCACCTCCTGGAGACGCCTCTGGACCTTTTGTCACCAGCCAAGCCACCAACCACTGCTCCTCAGCTCAGCAGAGCCCCCTCCCCGCACAGTAGTGTTGTTTAGATGCCACAGCAGTGTGCTGAAGGGGGCGTGTCGGAAAGCTTCTTAAAGAGACAGAGGCCTATTTCAAGACGTTCAGTACAGCCATTTTGAGAGAGCAATTTTATTCAAGGCAGTTATTTTAATTTACTGCATATACAGACCAACAGAAGGTTACGTCATCATTGTAGTATGCTATAGACTGGTGCTATGTGATTTGAAAAAAGCATAATACCCCCTCTTTAAGTATATGAACAGGGGTGGGAGTCAATAAGCTTGTCTTCTTCCCACTCCTTTTCGAGCTAGAATGTTATTTATTTTTTCTTTTATTATATTTTTTCTGGCTTTTGTGCCTGTGTTGTGTAGCTCGAAATAAAAAATCAATAAATAAATCAAACATTTAGGTTCTTTACCACAGAATCCTGACACTCTTCATTTCAAACTCTTGGTGAAAGTAATGACATCACCTGAGCTCGCAGGTGTTTCACATTACGGCGCGGGACGTCCGAGCACACAGCAGGTACTCTGTGTCCGCCGCGTCCCGGTGACGACCAGCAGCTGCCTCTAAAAGACACTGTGTAAACAGGATTCTAATGGTGACTTTACACCTCCCTAGAACAGGCTCCAAAGAGTTTCTCTTCTTCTATGAATGACCCGTGTGACAACGCTGGGCTGGGTGCTACATTTTTTTTCCTAGGATGGGATTAATTTGAGTGTTTTAAGGTTAGGGTTAGGTTTAGGTCTACGGTAGTTTGGATCAGTTTAAACTAGGGTTGTTCTCAAATCTGGCCTTTCCCATCCTAGGAAAAAACTCCGCGGGCTGGGTCGGTGTCATATTTTTAACCAGGCTGGTTTTGTACACGAGCAATAAAAAGTGGAAGCCTAAGTAAAAAAAAATACAAAAATAAAATGAAAAAAATAATAATAAAATAAAATAAAATAAAATAAAATAAACATAAATATATTTAAAAAAAACTTAAAACAAATAAATAAATTAAAAATAATAATAATTATAATTAAAAAATAAACATTTTAAATAAAAAAATAAAATAAAAAAAACAACAAATATAATAAGTCTATGATAGACAGGCTCTGGAGCTTGTTTGGCTTTACCCAAATCTAAAAGCAACAGTGTTCATTTGAAAGCTAAGACCTACAAATGTGATCATAACTTTTTTTGTCACGTTGTCACCGTGATTTTGTCACATTTTTGAAGCTTTTTTGTCGTGTTTTCATCTCTTTTTTTGGTCATGGTTTTGTCATTTTTGTTGCCTTTTCATCACTTTTTATGTTGCTTTTTTGTTGTGTTTTGGTCACATTTTTAATCACATTTTTGTTGCTTTTCCGGCACATTTTTCTCACTCTTTTGTCTCTTTTTTCTCATGTTTTGTTGCTTTTTCATCCTTGTTTTCGTCGCTATTTTGATGCCTTTTTTTAAGCTTTTAGATTTGAGATCCTGATTTGTCGGGGCAAATGAAAGCTCTAATAAGAGTTCTTCTTCTTCTTCAGATTAACGGCGCTGAACTGAAGCTCCTCTTAATGGCGTCTCCTGCTGTTCGCCGTTAAACGCTGAAACTTCACTCACTTCTCCCAAACCGCAGGAATCTGGACCGAAAGCCTCTGGATCATTTCAGCCTCGATTTTCGTACATTCTTCGACAACACTTGAGCGCTGTATGTTTTCTCACGTTCTGCAGAGTTTGGAGAAGGTTTGTTTGCACTTTCCCCTCGCTCTGCGTCTGACGTGGGAAGAGCTTGTGTGGCACCGAGCAGGGGTTTGACATTTGGGGGAGTTTAGCCCAGTTTTGTTTGTAGACACGAGACAGGATAGGTTTTTCTCAAAAGCAGAACCTCTCGCTCAAAGATTGTTTAACTCTTTATAATGTTGTAGCCCCATAAACAGGGCCGGATTTAAGTCAAATGGGCCCCAGGGCTAAAGTTTTTTCAGGGCCCGCCATACTGTATGTCTGTCTGATTTCTCTCTCTACAATGAAAGGATAAATTCATGATTTTTTGTAATTATTTGAACATGCAGAAGTAAATTCTTAAACATAGCACTAGTTTAAAAAAAATGAAACATTTGTGAAAAAACAGTTTAACATAATGACCCCAATTTGAGCTCTGTGGCCCTCGCGGAAGAACCTTTGCTACTGCCAGACCGGTGGCGGGGACACATTTAAAAGGGGGGTCTGAGGGTCCTCCCACAGAGATTTTTTTATTTTAATGGTGCAATTTTAACAGACCAATAGGTACATATTATTTCCCAGTGTCAACTCAATGAAAATGGCTCAGACCTTGTTTAGACATGGCAAGTACTGATTTTTCACGCAGTGGTCGAAGTGGACATTTGTATCTAGTTTCCTCCCTTTACATCTTAGTTTTCATGTCAGAGAATAAAAATAACAAAACTCACCCCGCATGATGCTTATTTTCTGATGTTTTTGCTGCGAGTGAGGCGGAGATAACCTGGAAGTAGCAACTCTGTGGCAACGAAAAGCTGTCTTTCACATGGGTATTCACTCATAAATATTGACAGATTTTACATCCACGTGTGCTGCGAAGGGTCCTCGTGATGACGCCATCACCCAAATATGGTATTTTTCCTTCTGGGAGTCGCAAAATACAGAAGAGCGCCGGAGGGGCCGCACATGCACACTCACTACAAAACCTCAGGGCTTGTTTTCTCTGAATGAGGATAAGGCCCCACTCGGGCAGCGGGTGAGCCCTTATAGTCGCTCCTACAGACTTCAAACTTTCCAGTCTTGGACTTAACAATATTTTGAAGGTTTTTTCAGAGGGATTTTTTAATATCTAATTCCTAGCCTGATTTATTCAGCTTTGAACCCAAAAAAAACAGGCGGAATTTGAGTTTTTATAGATTTTTTCACTTATGATTAGTTTATTGAAAAACTAAACAATATATCCAAAATCTCCTCTGAAAAAATCTGTTACTAATATGTCAATAAAATAAAACCATACATTTTGGCCATTTTGGATTTTGCAATACATTTTTTCTCATATTTATATCAGTAATGTTCAGCAAACGTTTCAAATCGATATCTCTACTTTTATTTCCCCCCCCCCTATTCACCTGCAGTGTCTTGCCTTAAGTGTGACATCACGACTTCCGCTTCGGGGTCCTACTGCTAAAAGTCATATTCACTAAAGTCGCTACTTCCGGGTTTAGCGTAGCTGCTGCGCCGTTAGCATTTTTCTCCGCTAATGTAGCGATTTTGGTAAATATTACTTTTATAGCAGTAGGTACAGCATTCTTGGCTAATGGGCCTGATAAATAAGTATGTTCAGTAACTCTCTGTTGAGTTCAGAAATATTATTGTGGTATTAAAGAGTTTTTTGTAGTTTCTCGCACATCTGCTGGACCCGGAAGTAGAGCTCAACTTCCGGGTCCGCAGATGTGCGAGAAACTACTTAACAAACGTATAGTTACAGTCATATCTTTGGAGAGGTGGGCCTCATAAATGTTTGTTTGTACTATTTGATTTAAAAATCGAGTTGGTAGGTCAAATCGATTCATATTTTCCAAAAATCGATATTATTTTTTTGTCACTTTAATGTTATTCTTTGGTTGCTTTTTCTCGTCACTATTATGTCGCTAGTTTTTTCAAGACGCTTTTAGATTTGGGTAGCGCCAGACTGGAGAAAATGTGCTCGGTTCAGGGGGTTAAGAGGTTACATCGAGAACATTGGCTGATTCCGAAACCGTTAAATTGGTAAGAGGTCTAACGCCAAACCAGATGTGCGTCAGCGTCCGCCATGATAAGAAACGTCCGAATTGGGCTGTCAGTTAGGAAGGAGTTAGGGAAAGGAGCCTCAATGCTAACTATCATAGCCACTTTAGCATAGGCGCTTCTGATGCTACCTCACTAGCGATTAGGAGCCATGTGCCATCCCATAAGCCACCGCGCCGCATGTCCGTCCCCCTCGTCCCCACCCTCGAGTGATTCTTTATGCGCAAACACTGTTGATTAGCAGGCGCACAATTAATTAAAATATATATATAAAAGATTCTGCACAAGCCAAACTTTATAAAAGTGACGAAATACATGTTGTCGTCACCGCAGCTCAGTCACATGGTTTTAAAGAGCCTCCTCAGTAAATGTTGAGATAAAAAAAAAAAAGGCTAAAGGGAAATGTGATGGCTCATTTGGATTTGTTTTGTTTGTTTTTCTCCTTAAATGTCTTTATTTGGACACTATGTTGTTGCATATGCACTACAGTAGGTGGCGGTTTGCGCTTTTGTTTGCCTGCCAATAACTTTAAAGAAGAAAAACAGCTGTTGGTGATGTCACTTCCTCTTCCCCTGGGTAAGGACGGTGGAATTGGGCAAATGCTGCTGAAGCTCTAGTTCACTAACTGCATAGAGATCTAACAGTTGACCCCATGAAAGGTTAAGGATTAGTTGCTAGTGTTAGGACTTAGAGGCTACAATTTAATGGTTTCGGAATCAGCCATTTTCTCCAGTTTGGCTTTACCCAAATCTAAAAGCGCCAAAAATGAAACAAAAACACAACAAAACATGACCAAAAAGTTACAATCACTTTTGTAGGTCTTAGCTTTCAAATGAGGCATTACATTGTTTTCCTTTTAGATTTTGGTAAAGCCGAACTGGAGAAAATGCCCTCGGTTCAGGCTATGAGTTAATTGAGTAAAACTTTTTATTACAAGATCAATTCTCCGCTATATTCCTCCAACTGCACCATAGAATGTGCAGCTTTATGTGCATGTGACCTCCCCTCAGCTCAGGATGTATCACTTTCTCATCTGAATTCCTCTAAATGTGACAATCCTCCGCCTGTTCGCTGAATCCTCCAGTCTTCCCTGGTGACGTGTTGTTTTTGAGCCGGGCTGTGCGTGCCTGGCCTCGCTCCCTCAGCTCGGATAGAGGTGTGAAGTCTGGGTCGTCTGCTGAGCGTTTGACACCTGCCTGATCCGTCACAGCGCCTGCGTCATCGCTTCCTCCTCACCGCGCTGAGGAATCGCCCGTGTTCCATGTTTTTATCCAAAAGGTGCAGCGGCAGAGTTTCCACGGAGCGTTTAGGGTCTGACACGTGATCAAACCTGCCAACGGAGGAGGATTTTACAAGAGACACCAGCGAGTCATTAATATTATGTGAAATTAATAATAATAATAATAATGCATCGGTTTATATAGCGCTTTTCTGGACACTGCAGAACTATATCTATATATGTTTTTATCATACTAGGCTTTAATGATTATATATGAAACTGTGTTGATGTAAGCGGTGCTTTAAGGTTCATCTGAAACTGGGGTTTTCATTTTATTGTTGTCTTTACTCTTGGAATCCACTGGGGGGCAGTGTGTTAGAATGAGGAGTCAGATTGCGCAGAAGAAGAACATTCCAAGAGTGCTGATTGGTTCGACAAGGAGACGCCTACTTCCTGGTCCTATAAAGTACTCGCCAATGGGCGCTGGCTGCTGTGCTTTGCGACGACGACACTGGAGGCCGCCATTGGTCCCCCATTGCTGTAGTACCTCCATATAGCCGCTAGTCCCCCATTGGAATCCATTGCACTTTAGACACGTTAAAAACAACTTTAATGCCCGGTGCCTAATTTTTTGGAGCTGTCTACAGCTGGATATTCCTCCTGTGATTACGCTGGGTTAGACACAATCAGAGGCACCGGGCTGGTTATCGTAGGATACATTTTAGAAATCTCGTACTTAACGGGGGTCGGACTGTTAGCATTGGAGCTGTGCAAGCTACACGTCACGCAAGGGCCGAGTCTACAGTGAAGATCCCGCCCTTATGCCCTTTTTAGGAACATGCTTCGTCAGAGCTGGGGAGGAGGAGTCTGTAAATCCGCCATGATTTCCCCCTCGAATGTGGTCATTATGGTAAACGGAGAGGAGTGAGTATTGACGGTCTATTAATAATATGTCTATGGTACTCGCGCACAAAAGGTGTGGCCTCTTCTTCTTGCTTCCTCCTCGCTGGCAGACACCACAAGATGTAGCCCTCGCATAACTTTTGTTTTAGATTGTAATTCAGGGAATAAAACAATGACTTTGATTTTAATAGAACGAGCCTCCGTCTTCTTTTTCATCCGTTAAAGAACACAACAACACTCAAAGACGCTTTACATTGCACTATTCATTCACTCCATACTTGGTGGTAGTAAGCTACTATTGTAGCCACAGCTGCCCTGGGGTAGACTGAGAGAAGCGAGGCAACCAGTCTGCGCCATCGGCCCCTCTGACCACCACCAACCATTCACTCACTCACTACATTCGCTACATTACATTGGCTTCCTGGTGTTACCAAACGGTCTCCCATCCAAGTACCGACCAGGCCCTTCCCTGCTTAGCTTCCAAGATCTAATGAAAACCTTGAGCTCTGAGTGCATTTTCTCCACTTCAGCTTTACCTAAATCCATTAGGTCACAGCCAACAGGCCAGTGTAAGGCTTCATTTGAAAGCTAAGACTTACAAAACTCATCGAAATTTATCTTTTCCTCGCATTGTCACTTTAAATTTTTTTTAAATTATTTGCTTTATGGACGTACAACATTCAAGGACCGTGATGTCGCCCGGTATGGCGCAGCCGGGGCCCCACCCTGGAGCCAGGCCTGGGGTTGGGGCTCGAATGCGAGCGCCTGGTGGTCGGGCCTTTGCCCACGGGGCCGGCCGGGCACAGCCCGAAGGGATGACGTGGGCCCGCCCTCCTGTGGACTCACCACCCGCAGAGGGATCCGTAGGGGTCGGGTGCAGAGAGGACTAGGTGGCAGTCAAAGGCGGGTGCCTCGACGACCTGGTCCGCGTGCGCAGCTTCTGGCGTTCGGGACATGGAACGTCACTTCGCTGGGGGGAAGGAGCCTGAGCTTGTGCGGGAGGTTGAGAGATACCGGCTAGATATAGTCGGGCTCACCTCCACGCACAGCCTGGGTTCCGGATCCCAACTCCTGGAGAGAGGCTGGACTCTCCATTTTTCTGGAGTTGCCCGCGGGGAGAGACGGCGGGCTGGGGTGGGTTTGCTCATAGCCCCCCAGCTCAGCCGCCACGTGTTGGAGTTCACCCCGGTGAACGAGAGGGTCGCGTCCCTACGCCTTCGGGTTGGGGACAGGTCTCTCACCGTTGTCTCGGCCTACGGGCCCAACATCGGTGCAGAGTACCCGGCCTTCTTGGAGTCCCTGGGAGGGGTACTAGATAGTGCTCCGACTGGGGACTCCATTGTTCTACTGGGGGACTTCAACGCCCACGTGGGTAACGACAGTGAGACCTGGACGGGGGTGATGGGGAAGAACGGCCTCCCCGATCTGAACCCGAGTGGTGTTCTGTTATTGGACTTCTGTGCTAGTTACAGTTTGTCCATAACGAACACCATGTTCGAGCACAAGGGTGTCCATAAGTGCACGTGGCACCAGGATACCCTAGGCAGGAGGTCGATGATCGACTTTGTAGTTGTGTCATCTGATCTCCGGCCGCGTGTCTCGGACACTCGGGTGAAGAGAGGGGCTGAGCTGTCAACCGATCACCACCTGGTGGTGAGCTGGATCCGCTGGCAGGGGGGGAGGAAGCCGGTCAGACCTGGCAGGCCCAAACGTGTTGTGAGGGTCTGTTGGGAACGTTTGGTGGATCCTTCTGTCAGTAGGGTCTTCAACTCCCACCTCCGGAAGAGCTTCACCCAGATTCCGAGGGAGGTTGGAGACATGGAGTCCGAGTGGACCATGTTCTCCTCCTCCATTGTCGATGCGGCTGCTCGCAGTTGTGGCCGTAAGGTCTCTGGTGCCTGTCGCGGCGGCAATCCCCGAACCCGGTGGTGGCGCCCGGAAGTAAGAGATGCCGTCAAGCTGAAGAAAGAGTCCTACCTGGCCTTGTTGGCTTGTGGGACTCCGGAGGCAGCTGAGAGGTACCGGCAGGCCAAGCGTGCTGCAGCTCGTGCTGTCACAGAGGCAAAAACTCGGGTCTGGGAGGAGTTCGGAGAAGCCATGGAGGAGGACTATCGGTCGGCCTCGAAGAGATTCTGGCAAACCATCCGGCGCCTCAGGAGGGGGAAGCAGTGCTTCACCAACACTGTTTACAGTGCGGGCGGGGAGCTGTTGACCTCGACTGGGGATGTGGTCGGGCGGTGGAAGGAGTACTTCGAGGATCTCCTCAATCCCACTGTCACGTCTTCCGATGAGGAGGCAGAGGCTGGGGACTCGGAGGGGGTTCGTCCATCACCAGGCTGAAGTCACTGAGGTGGTTAGAAAGCTCCTCGGTGGCAAGGCCCCGGGGGTGGATGAGATTCGTCCCGAGTACCTTAAGTCTCTGGATGTTGTAGGGCTGTCTTGGCTGACACGTCTCTGCGGCGTCGCGTGGCGGTTGGGGACAGTGCCTCTGGATTGGCAGACCGGGGTGGTGGTCCCTCTCTTTAAGAAGGGGGATCGGAGGGTGTGCTCCAATTACAGAGGGATCACACTTCTCAGCCTCCCCGGTAAGGTCTACTCCAGGGTGCTGGAGAGGAGGATCCGGCCGATAGTCGAACCTCGGATTCAGGAGGAACAATGCGGTTTTCGTCCCGGTCGTGGCACACTGGACCAGCTCTATACCCTACATCGGGTGTTCGAGGGTTCGTGGGAGTTCGCCCAACCAGTCCACATGTGCTTTGTGGATTTGGAGAAAGCGTTCGACCGTGTCCCTCGTGGTGCCCTGTGGGGGGTGCTCCGGGAGTATGGGGTGCGGGGCCCTCTGCTAAGGGCTGTCCGTTCCCTGTATGACCGCAGCAGGAGCTTGGTTCGCATTGCCGGCAGTAAGTCAGACTTGTTTCCGGTGCGTGTTGGTCTCCGCCAGGGCTGCCCTATGTCACCGGTTCTGTTCATTATCTTTATGGACAGAATTTCTAGGCGCAGCCAGGGGCCGGAGGGTGTCCGGTTTGGGAACCTCAGGATCTCATCTCTGCTGTTTGCAGATGATGTTGTTCTGTTGGCTTCATCAAATCAGGACCTCCAGCGCGCACTGGGGCGGTTTGCAGCCGAGTGTGAAGCGGCCGGGATGAGGATCAGCACCTCCAAATCTGAGGCCATGGTTCTCCACCGGAAAAAGGTGGCTTCCCCGCTTCAGGTCGGTGGGGAGTCCTTACCTCAAGTGGAGGAGTTCAAGTATCTCGGGGTCTTGTTCACGAGTGAGGGACGGATGGAGCGTGAGATCGATAGACGGATCGGTGCAGCGTCAGCAGTGATGCGGTCGCTGTATCGGACTGTTGTGGTGAAGAGAGAGCTGAGTCAGGGGGCAAAGCTCTCGATTTACCGATCGATCTACGTTCCCACCCTCACCTATGGTCATGAGATCTGGGTAATGACCGAAAGGACAAGATCGCGAATACAAGCGGCCGAAATGAGTTTCCTTCGCAGGGTGGCTGGGCGCACCCTCCGAGATCGGGTGAGGAGCTCAGTTACCCGGGAGGAGCTCGGGATAGAGTCGCTACTCCTTCACGTCGAAAGGAGCCAGCTGAGGTGGCTAGGGCATCTGTTCCGGATGCCTCCTGGTCGCCTCCCTCGGGAGGTGTTCCAGGCATGTCCTATTGGGAGGAGGCCTCGTGGAAGGCCCAGGACACGCTGGTGGGACTATGTCTCCGAGCTGGCCTGGTGTCGCCTCGGGTCCCCCCAGAACAGCTGGAGGAGGTGTGCGTGGATCGGGAAGTCTGGGCATCTCTGCTGAGACTGCTGCCTCCGCGACCCGGCCCCGGATAAAGCGGAAGAAAATGGATGGATGGATGGATGGCTTTTTTTTGTTGCGTTTTCATCGCACATTTTAGTCACTTTTTCCATCCCTTTTTTTTAAACACATTTTGCTGTTCTTTTGTTGCACCCGTACCCATTTTTGTTGCTATTTTTGACACTTTTTTTCAAGAAGCTTTTAGATTTGGGTAAAGCCAAATTAGAGAAAATGTGCTCGGTTCAGGTAGGGGTTAAGAGGTTAAAATCCTGTCAAACATCTACAACTGAGCTTGAGTTGTTCTGCACCTGCACTGTTCCATGCCATTTTTATCCATTGTGAGCTTTCAGGCTAGGTTTTGTTAGCATAACTGAAAACTAGGCCTGAAAGTTGTGAAATAAACTTGAAAACTCTTCCTTGTTAAGAATTTCGACGTTCGAAATGCATTAGAAGTGTTGGGATTGAGTTTGAACACAAGAGGCCTTGATTCCAAAGCTTCCTGGTTACATAATCATCTTCAGAACTCCCCCCAAAAATGAAAATCCTTCTGTAATTGTGACTAAATCATATTAATAATGATTATTTCAATTGTGAATTTTGAACACGCTTACCTCATATCTGGACACATAGGCCTTTCCTTCCTTTAAAGTGCATATGACAGGTTTTAATGCTTTTGAAAACGTGACTTATTTAGATGGATCAGTTCTAAGTAATAATTACCAAATTATTTTTAGTGAAGCAGCAATTTTAATGAATTCTTAAGCTGCTGACAGGAAGTGACATAGATAAAGGTAAAGTTCCAGAGCAGTTTGACTCATTTCCCATTGACATAACATGGTCGGCATGGCAACAGTTTAAATAGTTTGCCTTCATCTACAGTATGTCACTTCCTGTCAGTGTCCAATAAGGAAGTGAAACTATAAACATTACAAAAATGCCCAAACTAAAGACAACTAGGTACAATCTTTAACAAAATCTTAAATATAATTGTGTTAACTATGTCTTAGCAAAAGTAGTGTCTATTGTGTCATATGCACTTTAAGGCTGATATAGATACAGACGGCATCGCCTCATGGCCTCACCGAGGAGGAAAACAGAATCTTTTGGGAAACACAATTTTTCACTCTTTTTAGCCATTTTCTGGGGAAATATAAACTTATTAATCACATACAAATAAAGTCAAGTCTAAATCGGGTCCATATAGATGTTTATTCACAGCAGATTGTTCAGTAGAAGCGAAAAAATGCCAGTCGTAGCTAGCGCTAGCCATCGTTAGCATTAGCACGATGCTAACATGAAGCATCATGTTAGCATTCTCCGTTATTTATGTATTATATGGGTCGTTTAATCACTTTGCTCCTCCCCATGTCTTTGTATCTTTATTTTGTAGAAAACTATATCAATAATTCAGCATTTGTTAAAGTAGTTTTTGAATAATTAGAGAAAGTTCACATTTTTCTCCAAATGGTTTTCCCCCTTCACTGTTTTCAAACATGACCATATATGGGCAGAGATGCCATCTGTATCAATGGCCGCTATCTGCTCTGCTTTATGACCGCAACACTGGAGGCCGCCATTGCTCCGCCATTGCTGTAGTACCTCCATATCATCGCTAGGCCCCCATTGAAAAGCATTGGACTTTAGACACGTTAAAAACAACTTTAACGCCTGGTTTCAATTTTTTTAACACTTTCTATGGCTACATATTCCTCCTGAGATAACGCTGGGTTAGTCACAAAAAAACGTAAAAAAAACAACTTAACGGAGGTCGGACTGTTGGCATTGGAGCTGCGCGAGCTACACGTCACGCAAGGGCGGAGTCTACAGTGAAGATCCCGCCCTTATGCCCTTATTAGGAACATGCTTTGTCAGAGCTGGGGAGGAGGAGTCTGTAAATCCGCCATGATTACCCCCTCGAACGTGGTCATTATGGTAAACGGTCTATGGTCTGTGTCTACAGTATGAAGCTTTTTTAACTTCACAGTGGCACAAGTAACCTTTGTACTCAAGTAAAAGTAAATATACTTCCTTACCATATTACTCAAGTAGAAGTGAAAAGTACTGAATGATATAACTACTCTAATAAGTACAGTTTCTTCAAAAAGTTAGTCAAAGAGAGGGAAACACACCTCCAGGTCTGTTTCTAATGAGAGAACAACGTTGTAACATGGTAAAAAGCTCGAAAAAGTCCATTTAGCCTAATACCTCTCCTTTAAATGACCACGTCTTATATTTAGTGACTGAAAATGTAAGTTCATGGTAAGAAGCTAAAGTTCAGGGTGAAACCAGGCTGTGGAGCGCAGACGTCTCTGGGTCAGATCACACCTCAGAGAGACAGAACAGCCTGTGCACTGACCTTCACAGACCAGAGAGAGTTTACAGTACGTCCCGACTCAGACAGAGACAGGGAGGGGGGGAATCTGGAAACGATCAGACAGATGGGAAACCCCGAAAAGTGGAGTCGCACACAAGCCGTGACCTGGATTCACAAAATTAAGATGAGATCTGATGAGTTTACACTTTCATGCAGAGGGCAGCGGTTTTACTCTGTTAGATACAGCTAGCAGCAGGTCAAATTTAAAACATCGTAGTAATGTTTCTGGTGAACTATTAACATATCTCTCACACACAAATAAAGCCAAAGTCAAAATCAGGTTCATATGACTTGACGCAGCAGATTGTGTCGTAGAAGCTAAAAACCGGCGCGCAAAGCTAGCGTTAGCATGTAACATGAAGCTAACGCTAGCTTGCTGGTTAGCACTGTCCGTTTCTTAAAGTGCATATGACACATTAGACTACATTTTCACAAATACGTAGTTAACACAATTACATTCAAGATTCATGTTAAAATTTTCCCTAAATCTGGCAAAAATCTTCCCTAAATTTGGAAAAGAAAAACACTTCCGCATTAGCCATGGAACACCGGAAGTGACGTAGAACGAAACTGAAAATTGTTAACGGTTGCTGAAAGCCATTGAAGTCAATAATTTGTCCAAATAAGCTGCAAACTGTCTCTCTCCCACAAACATTTAGCGAACCACAACTATATCACCATAAACCTGGGACAAAATGTGACAGGCTAAGGACCAACGATAAGAACAAATGTTGAGCTCTAATATTTAAAAAGGTCTTGATGCAATAAATGGAGATCAGAGCTGATAACGCAAAGAAGCTAGCAGGCTAAAGCTAACTAGCCCGCCGGCTGCTAGCAGATTCATTCAGGATTAGTTTGTTTACGTTCACACCACTTTTATGTTGTGCTTTGCATTAACGGGAGAGCAATTCGCTCACGGTACAGATGTAAAATGACAGTTGCTGATGATAAACTTGGCCTCTACACTGTAGCACACAGAAGCCAAAGCTAACACCAGGAGACGACACCTTCATGGCTTACAAACGCAGAACAAAGGCTCACAAACACAAACCGATCCATCAGATCAAGTCTGGAGATTGAAATCACACGTGGATCTGTACCGTGACTCTGCCATAATCAGCAGGATTTGACTCTGGAAATAAAAACACACACCGTCTGTAGCCTGATATTGATAAACAAATAAAGAAGTGGCAATCAATCCTATAACGTATGTGAATAGTTAGCATGTCGGCTAGTCCGGGATACTTTTAGCATTAGTCTCCTCAGTGTATTTTTCCTTTAGCCGTTAGCATTAACCAAACATCGCAAACTATGAACTTTCCAGATGTTTTCAGCTGTTGTCAACCATCCACCACATTTAGGTCAAAGCCTTGTTAGAAATATTAATGAATTCATGAATGTACAGACCTTTTGGAATTTTACTTACAAATTACAAATTAGCATTTAAAAGTGTCCTCTGAGCTAAATGCTAACTCAAATTCAGTTAAGTTTAGGTTTTTGTGGGTCGGATACACATCCAATGGCCACTAAACATCAGTGTTGGGCAAGTTACTTTAAAATGGTAATATATTCTATATCAGTAGTTACAGCTTTAAAAATGTAATATGTTTGTAGGCCTATTACATATACTATTTCAAAAATGTAGCTGAGTTACACTACTTTTGGGTTACTTTTGAGTTACTTTTGGCTAAATATAAACTGAAAATAGTAATAATGCCACCTAGCAAAAGTGCAGTCAAAGGTTTCCTTTACTTTTGCTTTCCTCATTCTCTCGTGTTTTGTTTTCACAACGTTAGCTACACACAAATACAGATTTTAAACACAAACTTCTAACTTGATTTGATGCTGCATTTTCTGAGTTTGGCATGTTTTCATTTATATACATTATATACTATTTAAATGCACTTGTAACTCGAGTTACTTGAATTCTAATGACTAATATATTATCGTATTTTATGTAGGTAATATGTCCTTGATACTCTTTATAATTTGTTCTAATTTGTTTTGTTTTTTTTAAATTTCCTTATTGTTTATATACCTCTTTTTACTAGTTAACTATTTGCACATTTCCTGTCTATTCTGCACACCCTGAGTGATCCTATTGAGAGCCAAATGTAACAAGTGAATTTCTCCATCGTGAGCTCAATAAAGGATCATCTTAGTAACTGAAAAAGTAGGCTAATTGATTGACTGCGGAATCTTCCGCAGTCAATTATTGGTTTTCATGTTCTTTAATATTATTATTGATTGACTGCGGAATCTTCCGCAGTCAATCATTGGTTTTCATGTTCTTTAATATTATTCCATCTTTTTCCTGATTTTCTGCACCTTTCAGCACTTTCATGCTTTGTGCAATTTCTGCAAGTTATGCATCAAAACGTTCCGCATGTTTGGGAGAATCCTGCTATTACTTTTGGGACTTCTGCAATTTACGGTTTTGCCGCAATCGGACGAAATACCGCACATTTTTCCCATTGACTTATAATGGGGCTCCCGCAAATTCATGCTTTTCCGCATTTTTTTCCGCAATTTCTGCAATTTCTGCAATTTGTGCATGTTCAGCTTCCGCAACTTGTGGGTTTGAGAAAAAATTGGCCTTCTGCAGTTATCCAGTTTTTTTCTACGGGAATTTGAAATTTTTGCATTGGTGTGTATGTGGTCTCTGCTCCATTAGTGTGTATGGCGAATCCAGCCAATGCATTTTAATAGGATTTCTGGCTGTCCATGTGTTTCAGCCATTTGTGCAGCTTCTGCAATTTCAGCATTTAGGCGATTTCAACAGTTTGACCAGTTTATGGAATTTAAAAAGTTTATGCAATATAAACAATTTATGCAAATTAACCACTTTATGGAATTTAACCAGTTTACGCATTTTAACCAGTTTACGCATTTTAACCAGTTTATGCAACATAACAATTTATGCCATTTAGGATTTATGAAATTTAAACAGTTAATGCAGTTTATATAATTTATGCAAATTAACCAATTAATGCATTTTACAGTTTTTTTTGCAATTTAACCAGTTTATGCAACATAACAGTTTGTGCAATTTAATCTGTTCATGCATTTTACCGGTTTATGCAAATTAGATTATGCAAATTAACCAATTTATGCATTTTACAGTTTTTCTGCAATTTGACCAGTTTATGCAATTTCACCAGTTTATGAACATAAGTTTATGCAAATTAACCAATTTATGCAAATTTATGCAATTTCTGCATTCGATTCCCGCAGTTCCGCAGTCAATCGCAATGGCGCAGCCATTGCTGCATTTCTAGTTGATTGACTGCGGAATCTTCCGCAGTCAATCATTGGTTTTCATGTTCTTTAATTGATTGACTGCGGAATCTTCCGCAGTCAATTATTGGTTTTCATGTTCTTTAATATTATTGATTGACTGCGGAATCTTCCGCAGTCAATTATTGGTTTTCATGTTCTTTAATATTATTGATTGACTGCGGAATCTTCCGCAGTCAATTATTGGTTTTCATGTTCTTTAATATTATTATTGATTGACTGCGGAATTTCCGCAGTCAATTATTGGTTTGCGTTTCTTTATTATTATTATTATTCCGGCACATTTTTCCTGATTTTCTGCACCTTTCAGCACTTTCATGCTTTGTGCAATTTCTGCAAGTTATGCATCAAAACGTTCCGCATGTTGAGGAGAATCCTGCTATTACTTTTGGGACTTCTGCGATTTACGGTTTTTTCCGCAATCGGACGAAATACCGCACATTTTTCCCATTGACGCATAATGGGGCTCCCGCAAATTCATGCTTTTCCGCAGTTTTTTCCGCAATTTCTGCAATTTCTGCAACTTGTGCATGTTCAGCTTCCGCAACTTGTGGATTTGAGAAAAAATTGGCCTTCTGCAGTTTTCCCAGTTTTTTTCTACAGGAATTTGAACTTTTTGCATTGGTGTGTATGTGGTCTCTGCTCCATTAGTGTGTATGGCGAATCCAGCCAATGTATTTTAACAGGATTTCTGGCTCTCCATGTGTTTCAGCCATTTGTGCAGCTTCTGCATCTTCAGCATTTAGGCGATTTCAACAGTTTGACCAGTTTATGGAATTTAAAAAGTTTATGCAATATAAACAATTTATGCAAATTAACCACTTTATGGAATTTAACCAGTTTACGCATTTTAACCAGTTTACGCATTTTAACCAGTTTATGCAACATAACAATTTATGCCATTTAGGATTTATGAAATTTAAACAGTTAATGCAGTTTATATAATTTATGCAAATTAACCAATTAATGCATTTGACCGTTTTTTTTGCAATTTAACCAGTTTATGCAACATAACAGTTTGTGCAATTTAAACTGTTCATGCATTTTACCGGTTTATGCAAATTAGATTATGCAAATTAACCAATTTATGCATTTTACAGTTTTTCTGCAATTTTACCAGTTTATGCAATTTCACCAGTTTATGAACATTAGATTATGCAAATTAACCAATTTATGCAAATTTATGCAATTTCTGCATTCGATTCCCGCAGTTCCGCAGTCATCGCAATGGCGCAGCCATTGCTGCATTTCTAGTTATTATTATTCCATCTTTTTCCTGATTTTCTGCACCTTTCAGCACTTTCATGCTTTATGCTATTTCTGCAAGTTATGCGTTCCGCATGTTGAGGAGAATCCTGCTATTACTTTTCGGACTTCTGCGATTTACGGTTTTCCGCAATCGGACGAATACCGAACATTTTTCCCATTGACGCATAATGGGGCTCCCGCAAATTCATGCTTTTCCGCATTTTTTTCCGCAATTTCTGCAATTTCTGCAATTTGTGCATGTTCAGCTTCCGCAACTTGTGGGTTTTGAGAAAAATTGACCTTCTGCAGTTTTTCAGTTTTTTCTACGGGAATTTGAAATTTTTGCATTGGTGTGTATGTGGCCTCTGCTCCATTAGTGTGTATGGCGAATCCAGCCAATGCATTTTAATAGGATTTCTGGCACTCCATGTGTTTCAGCCATTTGTGCAGCTTCTGCAATTTCAGCATTTAGGCGATTTCAACAGTTTGACCAGTTTATGGAATTTAAAAAGTTTATGCAATATAAACAATTTATGCAAATTAACCATTTATGGAATTTAACCAGTTTACGCATTTTAACCAGTTTATGCAACATAACAATTTATGCCATTTAGGATTTATGAAATTTAAACAGTTCATGCAGTTTATATAATTTATGCAAATTAACCAATTAATGCATTTTACTGTTGTTTTGCAATTTAACCAGTTTATGCAACATAACAGTTTGTGCAATTTAAACTGTTCATGCATTTTACCGGTTTATGCAAATTAGATTATGCAAATTAACCAATTTATGCATTTTACAGTTTTTCTGCAATTTTACCAGTTTATGCAATTTCACCAGTTTATGAACATTAGATTATGCAAATTAACCAATTTATGCAATTTATGCAATTTCTGCATTCGATTCTCGCAGTTCCGCAGTCAATCGCAATGGCGCAGCCATTGCTGCATTTCTAGTTGATTGACTGCGGAATCTTCCGCAGTCAATTATTGGTTTTCATGTTCTTTAATATTATTATTGATTGACTGCGGAATTTTCCGCAGTCAATTATTGGTTTTCGTTTCTTTATTATTATTATTATTATTATTCCCGCACATTTTTCCTGATTTTCTGCACCTTTCAGCACTTTCATGCTTTGTGCAATTTCTGCAAGTTATGCATCAAAACGTTCCGCATGTTGAGGAGAATCCTGCTATTACTTTTCGGACTTCTGCGATTTACGGTTTTTTCCGCAATCGGACGAAATACCGAACATTTTTCCCATTGACGCATAATGGGGCTCCCGCAAATTCATGCTTTTCCGCATTTTTTTCCGCAATTTCTGCAATTTCTGCAATTTGTGCATGTTCAGCTTCCGCAACTTGCGGGTTTTGAGAAAAAATTGGCCTTCTGCAGTTTTCCAGTTTTTTTCTACGGGAATTTGAAATTTTTGCATTGGTGTGTATGTGGTCTCTGCTCCATTAGTGTGTATGGCGAATCCAGCCAATAGGATTTCTGGCACTCCATGTGTTTCAGCCATTTGTGCAGCTTCTGCAATTTCAGCATTTAGGCGATTTCAACAGTTTGACCAGTTTATGGAATTTAAAAGTTTATGCAATATAAACAATTTATGCAAATTAACCACTTTATGGAATTTAACCAGTTTACGCATTTTAACCAGTTTACGCATTTTAACCAGTTTATGCAACATAGCAATTTATGCCATTTTAGGAATTATGAAATTTAAACAGTTAATGCAGTTTATATAATTTATGCAAATTAACCAATTAATGCATTTTACTGTTTTTTTTGCAATTTAACCAGTTTATGCAACATAACAGTTTGTGCAATTTAAACTGTTCATGCATTTTACGGTTTATGCAAATTAGATTATGCAAATTAACCAATTTATGCATTTTACAGTTTTTTGCAATTTTACCAGTTTATGCAATTTCACCAGTTTATGAACATTAGATTATGCAAATTAACCAATTTATGCAAATTTATGCAATTTCTGCATTCGATTCCCGCAGTTCCGCAGTCAATCGCAATGGCGCAGCCATTGCTGCATTTCTAGTTATTATTATTCATCTTTTTCCTGAATTTCAGCACCTTTCAGCACTTTCATGCTTTGTGCAATTTCTGCAAGTTATGCATCAAATGTTCCGCATGTTGACGAGAATCCTGCTATTACTTTTCGGACTTCTGCGATTTACGGTTTTTCCGCAATCGGACGAAATACCGAACATTTTTCCCATTGACGCATAATGGGGCTCCCGCAAATTCATGCTTTTCTGCATTTTTTTTCCGCAATTTCTGCAATTTCTGCAATTTGTGCATGTTCAGCTTCCGCAACTTGTGGGTTTGAGAAAAATTGGCCTTCTGCAGTTTTCCACTTTTTTTCTACGGGAATTTGAAATTTTTGCATTGGTGTGTATGTGGTCTCTGCCCCATTAGTGTGTATGGCGAATCCAGCCAATGCATTTTAATAGGATTTCTGGCACTCCATGTGTTTCAGCCATTTGTGCAGCTTCTGCAATTTCAGCATTTAGGCGATTTCAACAGTTTTACCAGTTTATGGAATTTAAAAAGTTTATGCAATATAAACAATTTATGCAAATTAACCACTTTATGGAATTTAACCAGTTTACGCATTTTAACCAGTTTACGCATTTTAACCAGTTTATGCAACATAACAATTTATGCCATTTAGGATTTATGAAATTTAAACAGTTAAGGCAGTTTATATAATTTATGCAAATTAACCAATTAATGCATTTTACTGTTTTTTTTGCAATTTAACCAGTTTATGCAACATAACAGTTTGTGCAATTTAAACTGTTCATGCATTTTACCGGTTTATGCAAATTAGATTATGCAAATTAACCAATTTATGCATTTTACAGTTTTTTGCAATTTAACCAGTTTATGCAATCTTAAGTTCATGCAACATGAAAGTTTATGCATTTTACCGGTTTATGCAAATTAGATTATGCAATTAACCAATTTATGCATTTTACAGTTTTTCTGCAATTTAACCAGTTTATGCAATTCATCCAGTTTATGCATTTTACCATTTTATGCAATTTCACCAGTTTATGAACATTAGATTATGCAAATTAACCAATTTATGCAATTTATGCAATTTATGCATTCGATTCCCGCAGTTCCGCAGTCAATCGCAATGGCGCAGCCATTGCTGCATTTCTAGTTGATTGACTGCGGAATTTCCGCAGTCAATTATTGGTTTGCGTTTCTTTATTATTATTATTATTCCGGCACATTTTTCCTGATTTTCTGCACCTTTCAGCACTTTCATGCTTTGTGCAATTTCTGCAAGTTATGCATCAAACGTTCCGCATGTTGAGGAGAATCTGCTATTACTTTTGGGACTTCTGCGATTTACGGTTTTTCCGCAATCGGACGAAATACCGCACATTTTTCCCATTGACGCATAATGGGGCTCCCGCAAATTCATGCTTTTCCGCATTTTTTTCCGCAATTTCTGCAATTTCTGCAACTTGTGCATGTTCAGCTTCCGCAACTTGTGGGATTTGAGAAAAAAATGGCCTTCTGCAGTTTTCCCAGTTTTTTTCTACAGGAATTTGAACTTTTTGCATTGGTGTGTATGTGGTCTCTGCTCCATTAGTGTGTATGGCGAATCCAGCCAATGTATTTTAATAGGATTTCTGGCTCTCCATGTGTTTCAGCCATTTGTGCAGCTTCTGCATCTTCAGCATTTAGGCGATTTCAACAGTTTGACCAGTTTATGGAATTTAAAAAGTTTATGCAATATAAACAATTTATGCAAATTAACCACTTTATGGAATTTAACCAGTTTACGCATTTTAACCAGTTTACGCATTTTTAACCAGTTTATGCAACATAACAATTTATGCCATTTAGGATTTATGAAATTTAAACAGTTAATGCAGTTTATATAATTTATGCAAATTAACCAATTAATGCATTTGACCGTTTTTTTGCAATTTAACCAGTTTATGCAACATAACAGTTTGTGCAATTTAAACTGTTCATGCATTTTACCGGTTTATGCAAATTAGATTATGCAAATTAACCAATTTATGCATTTTACAGTTTTTCTGCAATTTTACCAGTTTATGCAATTTCACCAGTTTATGAACATTAGATTATGCAATTAACCAATTTATGCAGATTTATGCAATTTCTGCATTCGATTCCCGCAGTTCCGCAGTCAATCGCAATGGCGCAGCCATTGCTGCATTTCTAGTTATTATATTCCATCTTTTTCCTGATTTTCTGCACCTTTCAGCACTTTCATGCTTTGTGCAATTTCTGCAAGTTATGCATCAAAACGTTCCGCATGTTGAGGAGAATCCTGCTATTACTTTTCGGACTTCTGCGATTTACGGTTTTTCCGCAATCGGACGAAATACCGAACATTTTTCCCATTGACGCATAATGGGGCTCCCGCAAATTCATGCTTTTCCGCATTTTTTTTCCGCAATTTCTGCAATTTCTGCAATTTGTGCATGTTCAGCTTCCGCAACTTGTGGGTTTGAGAAAAAATTGACCCTTCTGCAGTTTTTCAGTTTTTTTCTACGGGAATTTGAAATTTTTGCATTGGTGTGTATGTGGCCTCTGCTCCATTAGTGTGTATGGCGAATCCAGCCAATGCATTTTAATAGGATTTCTGGCACTCCATGTGTTTCAGCCATTTGTGCAGCTTCTGCAATTTCAGCATTTAGGCGATTTCAACAGTTTGACCAGTTTATGGAATTTAAAAAGTTTATGCAATATAAACAATTTATGCAAATTAACCACTTTATGGAATTTAACCAGTTTACGCATTTTAAACCAGTTTATGCAACATAACAATTTATGCCATTTAGGATTTATGAAATTTAAACAGTTCATGCAGTTTATATAATTTATGCAAATTAACCAATTAATGCATTTTACTGTTGTTTTGCAATTTAACCAGTTTATGCAACATAACAGTTTGTGCAATTAAACTGTTCATGCATTTTACCGGTTTATGCAAATTAGATTATGCAAATTAACCAATTTATGCATTTTACAGTTTTTTCTGCAATTTTACCAGTTTATGCAATTTCACCAGTTTATGAACATTAGATTATGCAAATTAACCAATTATGCAATTTATGCAATTTCTGCATTCGATTCTCGCAGTTCCGCAGTCAATCGCAATGGCGCAGCCATTGCTGCATTTCTAGTTGATTGACTGCGGAATCTTCCGCAGTCAATATTGGTTTTCATGTTCTTTAATATTATTATTATTATTATTCCATCTTTTTCCTGATTTTCTGCACCTTTCAGCACTTTCATGCTTTGTGCAATTTCTGCAAGTTATGCCATCAAAACGTTCCGCATGTTGAGGAGAATCCTGCTATTACTTTTCGGACTTCTACGATTTACGGTTTTTCCGCAATCGGACGAAATACCGAACATTTTCCCATTGACGCATAATGGGGCTTCCGCAAATTCATGCTTTTCCGCATTTTTTTCCGCAATTTCTGCAATTTCTGCAATTTGTGCATGTTCAGCTTCCGCAACTTGTGGGTTTTGAGAAAAAATTGGCCTTCTGCAGTTTTCCAGTTTTTTTCTACGGGAATTTGAAATTTTTGCATTGGTGTGTATGTGGCCTCTGCTCCATTAGTGTGTATGGCGAATCCAGCCAATGCATTTTAATAGGATTTCTGGCACTCCATGTGTTTCAGCCATTTGTGCAGCTTCTGCAATTTCAGCATTTAGGCGATTTCAACAGTTTGACCAGTTTATGGAATTTAAAAAGTTTATGCAATATAAACAATTTATGCAAATTAACCACTTTATGGAATTTAACCAGTTTACGCATTTTAACCAGTTTATGCAACATAACAGTTGTGCAATTTAACTGTTCATGCATTTTACCGGTTTATGCAAATTAGATTATGCAAATTAACCAATTTATGCATTTTACAGTTTTTCTGCAATTTTACCAGTTTATGCAATTTCACCAGTTTATGAACATTAGATTATGCAAATTAACCAATTTATGCAATTTATGCAATTTCGCATTCGATTCCCGCAGTTCCGCAGTCAATCGCAATGGCGCGCCATTGCTGCATTTCTAGTTGATTGACTGCGGAATCTTCCGCAGTCAATTATTGGTTTCCATGTTCTTTAATATTATTATTATTATTATTCCATCTTTTTCCTGATTTTCTGCACCTTTCAGCACTTTCATGCTTTGTGCAATTTCTGCAAGTTATGCATCAAAACGTTCCGCATGTTGAGGAGAATCCTGCTATTACTTTTCGGACTTCTGCGATTTACGGTTTTTCCGCAATCGGACGAAATACCGCACATTTTTCCCATTGACGCATAATGGGGCTCCCGCAAATTCATGCTTTTCCGCATTTTTTTCCGCAATTTCTGCAATTTCTGAACTTTGTGCATGTTCAGCTTCCGCAACTTGTGGGTTTTGAGAAAAAATTGGCCTTCTGCAGTTTTCCAGTTTTTTTCTACGGGAATTTTAAATTTTGCATTGGTGTGTATGTGGTCTCTGCCCCATTAGTGTGTATGGGCGAATCCAGCCAATGCATTTTAATAGGATTTCTGGCTCTCCATGTCTTTCAGCCATTTGTGCAGCTTCTGCAATTTCAGCATTTAGACGATTTCAACAGTTTGACCAGTTTATGGAATTTAAAAAGTTTATGCAATATAAACAATTTATGCAAATTAACCACTTTATGGAATTTAAACCAGTTTACGCATTTTAACCAGTTTATGCAACATAACAATTTATGCCATTTAGGATTTATGAAATTTAAACAGTTAATGCAGTTTATATAATTTATGCAATGAAGCAATTAATGCATTTTACCGTTTTTTTGCAATTTAACCAGTTTATGCAACATAACAGTTTGTGCAATTTAACTGTTCATGCATTTTACCGGTTTATGCAAATTAGATTATGCAAATTAACCAATTCATGCATTTACAGTTTTTCTGCAATTTTACCAGTTTATGCAATTTCACCAGTTTTGAACATTAGATTATGCAATTAAGCAATTTATGCAAATTTATGCAATTATGCATTCGATTCCCGCAGTTCCGCAGTCAATCGCAATGGCGCAGCCATTGCTGCATTTCTAGTTATTGATTGACTGCGGAATCTTCCGCAGTCAATTATTGGTTTTCATGTTCTTTAATATTATTATTGATTGACTGCGGAATTTTCCGCAGTCAATTATTGGTTTTCGTTTCTTTATTATTATTATTATTATTTATTATTCCCCGCACATTTTTCCTGATTTTCTGCACCTTTCAGCACTTTCATGCTTTGTGCAATTTCTGCAAGTTATGCATCAAAACGTTCCGCATGTTGAGGAGAATCTGCTATTACTTTTCGGACTTCTGCGATTTACGGTTTTTCCGCAATCGGACGAAATACCGCACATTTTCCATTTTGATCTAAGGGGCTCCCGAAGATTCCATTGCTTTTTCCGCATTTTTCCTGCAATTTCTTTCTTCTTCTGCAATTGTCTGCAAATTTGTTGCATAGTTCAGCTCCGCAACTTTGGTTTTAGAGAAAAAATTGGCTCTTCTGCAGTTTCCGTTTTTCTACGGGCATAATTTGAATTTTATGCAATTGGTGTGTATGTTGTCTTGCTCCATTAGTGGTATGGCACGAATCCAGCCAAGTCATTTCTAATGGGATTCTGCGCTCCATGTGTTCGCCAAATTTGGCAGCTTCTATGCAGTCTTGAGCATTGGCGATGTCAACAGTTTGACCATGTTTATGGATATTTAAAGACTTTATTGTCAATATAAACAATTATCAATTAACCACTTTATGGAATAACCAGTTACTCATTTTACCAGGTTTATGCTACATAACATTGAACCATTTTTAGGATTTATGAAATTTAAACAGTTAAGGCATTTATATAATTTATGCAAATTAACCAATTAATGCATTTTTACATTTTTTTTGCAATTTAACCAGTTAATGGCAACATTACATTTGCAATTAAACTGTTCATGTTGCATTTAATATACCGTTATGAAAATTAAGATTAATGGCAAATTTAACTCAATTTATGCATTTCATTTTGTCTGTATTTTACCAGTTTATGAACATTAGAATATGCAAATTAAACCACTTTCTGCGAAATATGCAATTTCTCTGCATTCGATTTCCCGCAGTTCGCAGTCAATTCGCAATGGCCACGCCCATTAGCTGCATTCTAAGTTGATTGACTGCGGGAATTTCCGCAGCAATTATGGTTTCCGTTTCTTTATTAATTATTATTATTATTATATTTAATTCACGCACATTGTTTCTGATTTTCTGTCACTTTCAGCACTTTCATGCTTTGTGCAATTTCTGCAAGTTATGCATCTAAAAGTTCCGCCATGTTAGGAGATCACTGCTATTACTTTCGGACTTCTGCGATTTACGGTTTTTTCTCGCAATCGGCGACGAAATACAGAACGATTTTTACCCATTGACGCATAATGGGCCCGCAAATTCATGCTTCACGCATTTTTTTCTCGCATTTCGCAATTTTCTGCAACTTGTGCATGTCACTTCCGCAACTTGCGGGTTTTGAAGCAAAAATGGCCTGCTGCAGTTTCCAGTTTTTTTTTCCTACGGGATTTGAAATTTTTGCATGGTGTGTATGTGGTTCTCTCCATATGTGATGGCGAATCCAGCCAATAGGATTCTGGCTTCTCCTGCTGTTTCAAGCATTGTGCAGCTTCTGCATTTCAGCATTTAGCGATTTCAACATTTGACCAGTCTTATGGAATTTAAAAAGTTATGCATATCAACAATTTACTGCAATTAACCACTTTATGGAATTTAACCAGTTTACGCATTTTAACCAGTTTAACGCATTTAACCAGTTTATGCAACACTATGCATTTAGCCTTTAGGAATTATGAATTACACAGTTATGGCGTTTATATAATTTAATGCAATTAACCAATTAATGCTTAACTGTTTTTTTGCAATTTAATCCAGTTGATGCAACACTACAGTTTTGTCAATTTAAACGTTCATGAGCAATTTACCAGGTTACTGCAAATTAGATTATCAAATAACAATTATGCATTTTACAGTTTTTTTTGCAATTTTACCAGTTTATGCGAATTTCACCAGTTTATGAAACATTAGATTATGCATTACCAATTTATGCAATTATGCATTTCTGCATTGATTCCCCGGCAGTCCGACAGTCAATCGCAACTGCGCAGGCCATTGCTGCATTTCTAGTTATTAATTATTTCCATCTTCTGATTTTCTGCACCTTTCAGACTTTCATGCTTGTGCATTTCTGCAAGTTATGCATCACAAAACGTTCCGCAATGTTGAGGAGAATCCTATACTTTTCGGACTTCTGCATTTACGGTTTTTTTTCGCAATCGGACGAAATACCGAACTTTTCCCATTGATGATAATGGGGCCCCGCAAATTATCGCTTTTCCCGCATTTTTTTCTCCGCAATTTTTCTGCAATTCTGCCCAATTTTGCATGTTCAGCTTCGCAACTTGTTGGGTTTTGAGAAAAATTGACCTCTTGCAGTTTTTCAGTTTTTCTACGGGAATTTTGAAATTTTTGCATTGGTGTGTATTGGCCTTCTGCTCATTAGGTGTATGCGAATCCAGCCATGGCATTTAATAGGGATTCTGGCACAGCCATGTGTTTCAGCCATTTGGCAGCTTCTGCATTCAGCATTTTAGGCGATTTCAACATTCAGTTTGACCAGTTTATTTTGGATTTATAAAGTTTATGCAATATAAACAATTATGCAAATTAACCACTTTATGGATTTAACGTCATTTTACGCATTTAAACCAGTTTATGCCCATAACAATTTATGCCATTTAGGATTTATGAAATTTAAAAGTTCATTTCTTTTAATAATTTATCAAAAAATCCAATTAATGCATTTTAAACTGTTTTTGTTCTAAATTTAACCAGTTTTATGCAACATAACAGTTGCTGCAATTTAAAACTGTTCATGCATTTTACCGGTTTATGCAAATTAGATTATGCAAATAACGAATTTATGCATTTTACAGTTTTCTGCAATTTTACCAGTTTGCAATTTCACCTCAGTTATGAAATTTTGATTATGCCAAATTATACCAAATTTTATGCCATTTATTGGCAATTTCGCATTCCGTTCTCGCACGTTTTCCGCAGTCTAATCGCAATGGCGGCATGCCATTGCTGCAGTTCTAGTTGCTTGACTGCGAATCTTCCGCATAGTCATATTGGTTTTCCCTGTTCTTTAATATTATATTATTAATTATCCATCTTTTCTGATTTCTGCACCTTCAAGCACTTTCATGCTTTTGCATTTTCTGCAAGTTATGCATCAAAACGTTCCGCATGTTTGAGGAGAATCCTGCTATTGTATTTTCGACTCGCGATTTACGGTTTTTCCGCAATCGACGGAAATACCGCACATTTTTCCCATTGACGCATAATGGGGCTCCCGCAAAATTCGTGCTTTTCGCATTTTTTTTCCGCAATTTCCCGCATTTCTGCAATTCTGCATTTGGCATTCAATTACTTCCGATACTGTTGGGTTTGAGAAAAAATTTGTACCTTCTGCAGTTTCCAGTTTTTTTCTTAACGTGGAATTTTGAAATGTTTGCATTTGGTGTGTATTGTGGCTCTGCCCATTAGTTGGTAGGCGAATCTCAGCCAATGCCATTTTAATAGATTTTCTGGCACTCCCATTGTGTTTTCAGCCATTTTGTGCATTTCTTCTGCAATTTCAAGCATTAAGGCGATTTCAACATTTGATCGTTATGGAATTAAAATGTTTATGTCAAATAAAACATTACTTGTCAAATTAACTCACTTTAAAATGGAATTTAACCAGTTTTTACGCATTTTAACTTGCAGTTTACGCATTTAATACAGTTTATCAACATACTACAATTTATCCATTTAGGGATTTAATGAATTTAAACAGTTAATGCATTTATATAATTTTATGCAAATTACCAATTTTAATGCATCTTTAACAGTTTTTTTTGCAATTTAACCAGTTATGCACCATAACCAGTTTGTGCAATTAATTGTTCATTGCATTTTAACCGGTTTAATGCAAATTAGATAGCAAATTAATTCTTCATTTATGCATTTTACAGTTTTTCTGCAATTTGACCAGTTAATGCAATTTCACCAGTTTATGAAACATGAAGTTTATGCAAATACACCAATTTATGCAAATTATTGCAATTCTGCATTCGATTCCGCAGTCCGCAGTCAACTCGCAATGGCGCAGCCATTGCTGCATTTCTAGTTGATTGACTGGCGGAATTTACGCAGTCAATTATTGGTTTTGCGTTTCTTTTATTATTATTAATTATTCGGCACATTTTTCCTGATTTCTGGCACCTTTCAGCACTTTATGCTTGTGCAATTTCTGCAAGTTATGCATCAAAACGTCCGCTGTTTGCGGAGAATCCTCCTATACTTTTTGGGACTTCTGCGATTTAGCGGTTTTTCTGCAATCGACGAAATCGATTTTTTTCCCATCTGACGCATATGGGCTCCCGCAATTCATTGCTTTCCGCATTTTTCTTTTCCGCAATTTCTGCAATTTCTGCAACTTGTGCATGTTCAGTTCTTCCGCAAACTGTGATTTGAGAAAAAAAATGGCCTTCTGCAGTTTTCCATGTTTTTTTTTCTATTTCAGGAATTTGAACTTTTATTGCATTGTGTGTATGTGGTCTCTGCTCCATTAGTGTGTATGGCGAATCCACCAATGTATCTTAATAGGATTTCTGGCTCTCCATGTGTTTTCTAGCCTTTGTGCAGCTTCCTGCATCTTCAGATTTAGGCGATTTTCAAACAGTTGACGCAGTTTATGGAATTTAAAAAGTTTAATGCAATATAAACAATGTTATGCAAATTAACCACTTTAATGGATTTAACAGTTACGCATTTTAAAACCAGTTTATACCAGCATTTAACACAGTTTTAATGGCAACATAACATTATGCATTTAGGATTTTGAAATTTTAGAACCAGTTAATGCAGTTTTATATAATTTAATGAAATTAAACCAATTAATGGCATTGACCGTTTTTTTGCAATTTAAACCCAGTTTTATGCAACATCAGTTTTGTTGAAATTAAACTGTTCATGCATTTTTACCTCGTTTATGCAATTAGGATTATGCAAATTAACACAATTTAGCATTTAACAGTTTTTCTCAATTTTACCAGTTATGCAATTCACCAGTTATGAACATTAGATTATGACAATTAACAATTTATGCAATTTAATGCAATTTCTGCATTCGATTCTCGCAGTTCCGCCAGTCAACTCGATGGGCGCAGCATTGCTGCATTTCTAGTATTGATTACTGCGGAACTTTCCGCAGTCGAATTATTTGGTTTGCATGTCTTTAATATTATTATTATATTATTTTTATTCCATCTTTCTGATTTTCTGCACCTTTCATCACTTCATGCTTTGTGCAATTTCTGCAAGTTAATGCATCAAAACGTCGCATGTTGAGATGTAATCCTGCTATATACTTTCGGACTTCTGCGTTACCGGTTTTTTTCCTGCAATCGGACGAAATACCGATACATTTTCCCATTGACGCATAATGGGCTCCCTGCAAATTATGCTTTTTTCCGCATTTTTTTTCCGCAATTTCTGCAATTTCTGCAATTTGTGCATGTTCAGCTTCGCAACTTTGGGTTTTGAAGAAAAATATTCGGCTTGACTCAGTTTTCCATTTTTTTTTCTATGGGAATTGAAATTTTGCATTGGTGTGTATTGTGTCTCTGCCCATTATGTGGCAGGCGAATCCAGCCAATGCATTTTATACTAGATTTCTGGCTCTCATGTGTTTACAGCCATTTGTCTAGCTTCTGCAATTTCAGGATTAGGTGATTCAACAGTTTGGGACAACTTTATGGAATTTAAAAAGTTTATGCAATATAAACAATTTATGGCAAATAACCAACTTTATGGAATTTAAAAACCGTTTATCGCATTTTAAACCAGTTTACGGGCATTTAACCAGTTTTTGCACATAACAATTTAATGCATTTAGGAATTTTGAAACTTAAAACAGTTAATGCAGTTTATATAATTTATGCAAATTAACCAATTAATGCCATTTTACTGTTTTTTTTTGCAATTTAACCAGTTTATTGCAACATAACAGCTTTGTGCAATTTAACTGTTTCATCGGCATTTTAACCGGTTTGCAAATTAGATTAGCAAACTTAAACCAATTTATGTCATTTTACATTGTTTTTCTGCAATTTACATTATTGCAATTTCACCAGTTTATGAACATTAGATTTATGCATAATTAACACAATTTATGCATTTCTGCAAGTTTCTGCATTCGATTTCCGCAGTTCGGCAGTCATCGCAATGGCGCAGCCATTGCTGCATCTATGTTATTTATTCCATCTTTTCCTGATTTTCTGCACCTTCAGCATTTCATGGCTTTGTGCATTTCTGCAAGTTATGCATAAAAAGTGTCCGCATTGTTGAGGAGAATCCTGCTATTACTTTTCGGACTGTCTGCGATTACGGTTTTTTTTTCCGCAATCGGACGAAATAATCGCAACATTTTTTCCATTGGGACGCATAATGGGCTCCCGCACATTCTATGCTGTTCCGCATTTTTTCCGCAATTTCTGCAATTCTTGCAATTTTGTGCATGTTCAGACTTCGCAATTGTGGTTTTGAGAAAAAATTGATCCTTCTGCAGTTTTTCAGTTTTTTTCTACGGAATTTGAAATTTTGCATTGTCGTGTAGTGCCCCCGGCTCCATATGGTTGGCGAATTCCAGCCAATGCATTTAATAGGATTTCTGGCAGCTGCCAGTGTTTCAGCATTTGTGCAGCTTCTGCAATTTCAGCATTTAGCTGCGATTTCAACAGTTTGAAGACAGTTTATGAAAGTTTAATAAGTTATGCAGATATATAACAATTTAGTGCAAATTAACATCTTTATGGACATTTTAACCAGTTACGCATTTTAACCAGTTTATTGCAACATAACAATTTAATGCTCATTTAGGATTTATGAAATTTAACAGTTCTGGGCAGTTTATAATAAGTTTATGCAAATTAACCAATTAATCATTTACTGTTGTTTTGGCAATTTAACCAGTTTATGTGCAACATAACAGTTTGTGCAATTTAAACTGTTCATTCATTTTACACGGTTTATGCAAATTAGATTATGCAAATAACCAATTTATGTCATTTTAAACAGCTTTTTCTGCAATTTTTACAAGTTTATTGCAATTTCACCAGTTTATGGAACATTAGATTAGCAAATTAACAATTTATGCAATTTATGCAATTTCTGCATCGATTCTCGCAGTTCCAGTCATCGTAATGGCGCAGGCCATTGCTGCATTTCTAGTTATTGACTGCGGAACTCCGCGTCAATATTGGTTTTCATGTTCTTAATATTATTATTATTATTATTCCTATCTTTTTCCTGATTTTCTGCACCTTTCAGCACTTCATGCTTTGTGCAATTTCTGGCAGTTTGCATCGCAAAGTCCGCATGTTGAGGAGAATCCGCTATCTACTTTTCGGACTTCTGCGATTTACGGTTTTTACACCCGCAATCGGACGATAATTCACGAACATCTTTTCCCATTGACGCATAATGGGGCTCCCTCGCAAATTCATGCTTTTTTTCCGGCATTTTTTTTCCGCAATTTCTGCAATTTCTGCACATTTGGATGTTCAGTCTTCCCAACTTGTGGGTTTTGAAGAAAAAATTGCATTTGGGTGTATGTGGCCTGCTCCAATTCGTGTGTGATGGGCGGAATCCAGCCAATGCATTTTAAGAGGATTTCTGCACTCCTGTGTTTCAGCCAATTTGCCAGCTTCTGCAATTTCACCACATTTAGCGATTTCAACAGTTTGACCAGTTTATGGAATTTAAAAAGTTTATGCAATATAAACAATTTTGCAAATTAACCCTTTAAGGACTTTAACCCAGTTTAGCCTTTTAACCAGTTTAGCAACATAAAATTTATGCCATTCTATGGATTTATGAAATTTAAACAGTTCATAGGCAGTTTATATAACTTTATGCAAATTAACCAATTAATGCATTTTACAATGTTGTCTTGCCATGTAATCCAGTTATGCAACATAACAGTTTGTGCAATTAAACTGTTTCATGCATTTACCGTTTATGCCAAATTAGATTATGCAAATAACCAATTTATGCATTTTACAGTTTTTTCTGCAATTTTACCATTTATAATGCAATTTCCCAGTTTTATGAACATTAGATTATTCAAATTAACCAATTTATGCATTTATGCAATTCCTGCTTCGATTCTCTGCCATCCGCAGTCATCGCATGGCGCGAGCTCCCCCATTTTGCTGCAATTTCTAGTTGATTGACTGGCGGAATCTTCTTCCGCAGTCAATTATTGGTTTGCATGTTATTGATTGACTGCGGAAACTTTCCGCAGTCAATTATTGGTTTTCATGTTCTTTAATATTATTTCATGTTCTTAATATTTATTCCTATCTTTTGCTGATTTTCTGCAGCTTTCAGCACTTTCATGCTTTGTGCATTTCTGGCAAGTTATGCATCAAAACGTTCCGCATGTTGAGGAGAATCTGCTATTACTTTTGGATTCTGCGATTTACAGGTTTTTCTGTTTTTTCCGCATCGGGATGAAATACCGCACATTTTCCCATTGACCATAATGGGGCCCGCATAATCCCTGCTCCGCATTTTTTTCGATTTCTCGCAATTTTCTGCAACTTGTCATGTTCAGCTTCGGCGCACTTGTTGGATTTGAGAAAAAATTGGCCTTCTGCAAGTTTTCCAGTTTTTTTCTATCAGGAATTTGAAATTTTGCATTGGTGTGTATGTGGTCTCTGCTCCATTACTGTGTTATTGCGAATCCCAGCATGGGATTTTCTGGCTCTCCATGTGTTTCAGCACATTTGTGCAGCTTCTGCATTTCAGCATTTTCAGACATTCAACAGTTTGACCAGTTATATGGAATTTAAAACGTTTATGCATATTAAACTAATTTATGCAATGCTAACCACTTTATGGATTAACCATTTAGGCATTTTAACCGTTTACGCATTTCCCAGTTTAGCAAATAAAAATTCATGCATTGTATGATTAATGAAATTTAAACATTTTAGTTACATGCAGGTTATATAATTTATTGCAAATTTAACCATTAATGCATTTAACCGGTTTTTTTGCAATTTTAACCAGTTTATGCATAACATATACAGTTTGTGCAATTTAACTGTTCATTGCATTTTACCGTTTATGCAAATTAAATTTAATGCAAATCAACCAATTGATGCAGCTTTATCAGTTTTTCTGCAATTTAACAGTTTTATGCAATTCATCCTAGTTTTTGAACATTAGATTATGCAAATTAACAATTCTGCAATTTAGTATGCATTTGTATGCATTCGATTCCCGAAGTTTCGCAGATCAATCGCAATGGCGGCAGCCATTGCTGCATTTCTAGTATTGATTTGACTGCGGAATCTTTTCGCAGTCAATTATTGGTTTCATGTTCTTTATATTATTATTATTGATTAATTATTATTCATCTTTTCTAATTCTGCAACCTTTCAGCACTTTCATGCTTTGTGCAATTTCCTGCAAGTATGCATCAAAATGTCCCGCATGTTGACTGAGAATCCTGCTATTACTTGTTCCGGACTTCTGCGATTAACGGTTTTTCCGCATCGGTACGAAATAACCGAACATTTTTTCCCATTGACGCATAATGGGGCGCTCCCGCAAATTCATGCTTTTTCCGCAGTTTTTTTCCGCAATTTTGCAATTTCTGCAATTTGTGGCATGTTCAGACTTCCGCAACTTGTGGGTTTGAGAAAAAATTGGCTCTGCAGTTTCCAATTTTTTCTACGGGAATTTTGAAAATTTTTGCATTGGTGGTATGTGGTCTCTCCCCATTATCGGTGTATGGCGAATCCAGCCAAGTGCATTTTAATATGGGGGGGGGATTTCTGGCCCTCCATGTGTTTCAGCCATTTGTGCAGACTTCTGCTATTTTTACATTTAGGCGATTTCTACAGTTTGACCAGTTTATGGAATTTAAAAAAAGTTTATGCAATATTAAACATTTTGCAAATTAACCACTTTAATGGATTTAATCCATTTACCCGCATTTAAAACCAGTTTAATGCAAACTAACAATTTATGCCATTTAGATTTATGAAAATTTAAACAGTAATGCACGTTATATAGATTATGCCAAAATTTAACCAATTATGCATTTTTACAGTTTTTTTGCAATTTAACCAGTTATTGCTAACATAACAGTTTTGTGCAATTTAACTGTTCATGCATTTTAGCCGTTTATGCAATAGATTATGCAATTAACCAATTTAGAATTTTACAGTTTTTTGCAATTACCAGTTTATGCAACTCTTAAGTTCATGCAACATGAAAGTTTATCATTTTACCGATTAATGCAAATTAGATTATGCAAATTAATCCATTTATGCATTTAGCATGTTTTTCTGCATTTAACCAGTTTATTCATATTATCCAGTTTATGCATTTTTACCATTTTATGCAATTTCCACCAGTTTATGAACTAGATTATGCAAATTAACCAATTAATGAATTTCTGCATTTCTGCATTCGATTCCCGGCATTCCGCAGCTCAATCGCAATGGCTTCAGCTATTGCCGCATTTCTGTTATTATTACCATCTTTTTCCTGATTTTCTGCACTTTCACACTTTATGCTTTGTGAATTCTGCAAGTTATGCATCAAACGTTCCGGCATGTTGAGGAAGAATCTGCTATTTACTTTCGGACTCTGCGATTACGGTTTTTTTCCGCAATCGGACGAAATACCTGAACATTTTTCCCATGACGCATAACTGGGCTTCCCGCAAATTCAGCTTTTTCCCCGCATTTTTTTTCGCATTTCTGCAATTTCGCAATTTGTGCAGTTAAGCTTCCGCAATTGTGGGTTTTGAGAATAAATTGCATTGTGTGTATGTGGCTCTACTCCATTAGTGTGTATGGCAATCCAGCCAATGCAATTTTAATAGGATTTCTGGCACTTCCATGTGTTTTCAGCCAATTTTGTGCAGCTTCTGCAATTCAGCATTAGGCGTTTCAACAGTTTGACCATTTATGGAATTTAAAAATTTATGCAATTATAAACAATTATGCAAATTAACCACTTTATGGAATTAACCCGTTTAAGCGCATTTTAACCAGTTTTATGCAACATAACAATTTATGCCATTTAGGATTTATGAAATTTAACAGTTCATCGCAGTTGATATAATTTATGCAAATTAAACCATTAATGCTTTTACTTTGTTTTGCAATTTAACCAGTTTTATGCAACATAACAGTTTGGCAATTTAAACGTGTTCATGGCATTTTACGGTTATGCAAATTAGATTATGCATAATTACCACATTATGCATTTTACAGTTTTTCTGCAATTTGAACCAGTTTACATTCACCAGTTTGAACATTAGATTATGCAAATTAACCAATTAAGCAATTATCGCATTTCTGCATCGATTCTCGCAGTTTCGCAGTCAATCGCATGGCGCAGCATTGCTGGCATTTCTAGTTATTGATTGACTGCGGAATCTTCCGCAGCTCAATTATTGGTTTTCATGTTCTTATTTGATTTTATTATTGGATTCCATCTTTTTCCGTGAAATTTCAGCACCTTTCAGCACTTTCCATGCTTGTGCAATTTGCAAGTTAGCATCAAATATGTTTCCGCATGTTGACCGAAATCTGCCTATTACTTTTCGGACTTCTGCGATTTACGGTTTTCCCGCAATCCGGACGAAAATAACCGAACATTTTTTCCCATTGGACGCATATGGGGCTCCGCAAATTCATGCTTGTTCCGCATTTTTTTTTTTCCGCAATTTCTCAATTTCTGCAATTTGTGCATGTTCATGCTTCCGAACTTGTGGGTTTTGAGAAAAAATTGGCCTTCTGCAGTTTTCCACTTTTTTTTTACGGGAATTTTGAAAATTTTTTGCTTGGTGTTATGTGGTCTCTGCCCCATTAGTGTGTAATGGCATCCAGCAATGCATTTTAAATAGGATTCCTGGCACGCCAGGTTTAAGCATTTTTGCAGACTTCTGCAATTCAGCACTTTTAGGCGATTTCACAGTTTTACAGTTTAATGGAATTTAAAAAGTTTATGCAAAATATATAACATCTTTATGCAAATTAACCACTTATGGAATGTTAACCAGTTTACACCGCATTTAAACGACAGTTTACGCATTTTAACCAGTTTACCATTTTAACTCAGTTTATGCAACAATAAACAATTATGCCATTAGGATTTATGAATTTAAAAACCAGTGTAAGGCGTTATTATAATTTATCAAATTAACCCATTAATGCATTTTAACGTTTTTTGCATTAACCAGTTATGGCAACATCACGTTGGCAATTTAAACTGTTCATGCATTTACGTTTTATGCAATTAGATTATGCAAATTAACCAATTTATGCATTTACAGTTTTTTGCATTTAACCAGTTTATGCATTCTTAAGTTCATTGCAACATGAAAGTTATGGGCATTTTAATTTTCCGGTTTATAAATCAAATAGATTTGCAAGATTAACCAATTTTATGCATTTAACAGTTTATTTTCATTTACCATTTTATGCACATTTCACCAGTTTATGACATTAGATATGCAAATTAACCAAATTTATGCAATTTATTCAATTTCTGCATTCGATTCCCGCAGTTCCGCAGTCAATCGCAATGGCGGCCATTGCTGAAATTTCTAGTTGATTGACTGCGGAATCTTCCTGCAGGTCAGTTATTGGTTTTCATGTTCTTAATATTAATGTCGAATTGACTGCGGAAATCTTCCCACAGTCAAATTATATGGTTTCATGTTCTTTTAATATATAATTATTATTATTATTATTCCATCTTTTTTTCCTGATTTCTCTGCACCTTTCAGCACTTTCATGCTTTGTGCATTTCTTGCAACTTATATCTCAAAAGTCCGCAAGGTCAGAGAATCCTGCTATTACTTTTTGGAATTCTGCGATTTCCGGTTTTTCTCACCACGGCACAAATTCCGCCGATTTTCCCATTGATTATAATGTGGGTGCTTCCGCAAATTCACAAGATTCTGCAGTTGTTTTCCACAGTTTCTGGCAATTTTGAAGTTTGTGCATGTTCAGCTTCCGCAAATTCTCAGTTAAACAGAAAAATTGCCTTCTGAGTTTTCAGTTTTTTTCGTACGGGATTGGGAATTCTGCATTGATTTGTATGGGGATCCTGCTGACCATTCATTTTAATATGGCATGCATTTAATAGGACTTCAGGCCCATTCAGGGTC